>BMAO01003421.1:0-417308 GCA_019973975.1 Trichonephila clavata
ATCGCCAAATCTCTCTCCAGTATAGCATTTGAGACAGAGGTTGTCCAACACACTACTGATATTTTTTTTTTTGCTGCTGCTGTTTCTATATTTTCTGAATGAAACATTAAATTTCTTTGATACTGGTAACATTTCATTTTCAATGCATGTATGTTTCAACTACCAGTTTTCATTCCATTCTGATCACTCCTTCATGATGTTGTAAAATATACGTTCATTTACTTATTTTTAATGCTGTTTTAATCTAATTCCTAAAAGCTGGAAGTAAATTTCGAGAAATTGGACCATTTTCATAGAATATCATGCACATATATTGCATTTTTAAATTTAAAAAATGTACGCTTGTCGTTAGCCGTAGCTTTGAGAACCATACAGGTGATGGTACGTTTTTGGCTCGGTTCCACCCCAGTTTTGAGGGAGAACACCCTAGAGGTGGTTATGGACTTCCCACCTCTGTTCCCCTTCCACCAACCACACGAGAGGAATTGCGGCTCGACGGCTATTTAGAGTACCGCCATGCCGCAAAGGCACTATACATTTACAAACATCCCTGCCTTCGCCGGGATTCGAACCCAGGCCCCACAGCATATCTTTATGAACCACTATACTGGTTGCGCGACTTATATTTATTATATTTATAAATCAAAGAATTAGTTTTATATTATAAGATTACTCAGACACAGAAGCCTTAAAATAATATAATTCTATCAATGCTTCCTTTCATCAACAACAGTTCTGGTTCGATTGATTAATTGACCATAAATGTCGCCTTTCTAAATCGTACTTGGGTGATTGATGGTGGAATTTACAATCACTTACAAGTGACTGAGATGACATCAGACTCATGACTCTTCACTCACCATACTTGCATACCAAAGCAAAGTCAGGACTTTCAGCAATTACATTCAACTTCATTAGCTCCTCTGTGAGGTGGATCAATAATGGAAGTGGAATATTATGGGAAATTAAAAGGTAAAAAATAATAGCTCTAGAATGTTTAGAATATATACTAAAAGAAAATGAATTTGTGATTAAAATGAAAAGAATAAGGGAATTCCATTCGAATGAAAAGAAACCTAATATTTATTATATCTATAGAAATCTAAGATTATATCATCTTCGAAATTCATAAATGCTTATCTACTAATGTCATAAATATTTGGTAAATGTCCTCCATGACTAAATAGTTTAGGCCTATTTTCACACATGTTTGGGATAAATAACTTCTGAATAACACAAATTATGTTTAAAAATTATCTCTAATAATTAATTTAAAATATGCTGATAAAGGGCTTGTGACGGGTGCTTACGCGTTTCATAACCTTCTCTCGCATTCTTTAAATGTTTTATTTATTTCAACCAATCTCCACGAAGCCAAAATGTGATTTATGCAAATAAATATTTTATAAGTTCAGTTTAACAAGTTCGAAAATGATATAAAAGGGGAATGAAATGAAGAAATAAATGAATTGAGAGAGTGTTTTTCTAGTGAAATATAGTCGTCGGAGTAAAGTTTATTGAAAAGTATAGATAAATCAGTTCGATATAACTGAGAGATAGCTGAGATTGAGCCATTATTAAAGAATCCAAATATTGAAGAATAGTTAGAAGAACCTGCCATAAAAAGGATATCAGGTAGTTTAGTTCTCAAATTAAATCAAGTTGTAGTTTAATTGTACGCGTCGACTGCCGTAGATTCAGTTAGATTCCGTCGTTCATGATTATCGAATTCTTCCATACTCCACTGTGATTTATTGTTCTTAAAATTGAATAGTATTGGTAAATCTCAATTAAGAAAAGTTAATAAATAAGATTGATTTAAAATAAGTAGTAATTTATCATGAATCAAAACATCAATTTAGATAATACACGAAGGAGTTAATAATCTTAGAGGGTAGTGATAGACACGACAGGCTAAAATCCTAAAAAAACTCCCAGAAAAAAATCTTGTACCATATGAAAGAAATTTTTTTCGAAACATTTCTTCATCTATTATATAATTAATTTTAATGTCAAATCATATCATTGAATTGCGTTAAAAGTATCACAGCAATGTCCATACGTTCATTGCAATTGTACTGCAGAATTTATCTCAGCCTAATTTTAATAACAGATAATTAGAAGCTTTTTAACCTCCTAGCCAGAAACTTGTACAATCCGCCAAATACACTCTGAATAACAGCTTTAAAAATACAAAATGTTGAGCGTAGAAAATAAATTATACTTCTGATTATATCAAAGTACTGTTTATTTAAAAGAAATGACATTCCTTATGAACTTAATGGATTAATGTTCTAGAAGTATACTATTTTTTTCTAAAGCTTGGAATAGTACTTCAAATAAATGACTTCACATCATAAGAGCATTGAGCACGTAAGTTTCAGGTTTCTTCGTAAAAACGGGGTGCGCTTTATACGATGAATACACCTAAAAATTAAAAATTGCAGCTTAAAAGTATGGGTGTGCGTTACATACCGGATTTTACGGTAAATTTCTTAGTTTACATATCTCCTCTCCTCCGCAACGTATGCAAAATTTTTCGATGAAATCGAAGATAAATTTTGAAAAAAAAGCCGCACACAAATAAATTCTTTTTGTCAATATAAAGAGAGAATTTAAGACAAAAAGGGTAGATAGAAGAAAATGTACCGAAAGTCTCATCCCCTCGTTTGCAAAAGTCGAATGAAAATTTGCCCCAAATCATTAAAAAGCAAATAAAACAAATTCTTTAAAAAAAAATGAACCCACACATACATTTCTATTTGGTATAAAAGAAGGTAAGTCCTTAGAATGACTGAATCTTCCACAAAAGTTTGCAGCCCCATAACTGTTCACATTTTTGCAATTGTCCTTTCCGAAGCCTACCCCAGCCAATTTCGATAAAATCACAGACGAACCACGGTCAAAGGGAAAAAATACATTTCTTTTACTTAACAACTTCCCCAGCGATCTATCTGTAAATCTCGGTCTTGCTAACGACGTGGCATTTAGGCAGATATGACAGCCAGCCTCCCGTATCTGTAATCATCCAATCGCGTTAAAAGGTAGAAGAGCGTGACAGTCCCGGTCTCATCTGGAGCGGTCACACCTCTCCTTCGGCCATCCTGTCCGTCCAGATATCATCGGGAGATGAAGGATCACGCGAGCACGCGAGATGGACCGTGGCCACTTCACGCGATGGACGTCCGCCCTCTCTTTCCCAGGAACGATATTTTTGCTTTTTGTGATTGCCCAGAGATATCGAAGATGACCAGATGGAGGTGGTGTGAAAGATCACAGAGAAGATATTTCCGATATGTGGATGCATGAATAAATATAAAAGTCTGAGTTGTAAAGAATAATGCTCATTTTAGAGGAATTCAAAAATAAACTATCATTGTGCATCAATATAATTGGAAAAAAAATTTAGATAAATTTCAAACATATATCTGATTACATTAATGTCCGATAACATGTTTCCTTTTTTGCAAGTAAACCTCATGAATTTGGATTAAAACCTTGAAAATAAGACTCATCCTCTTCTGAAGCTGAAATAATTCGAAATTTAAGAAAGCATTCGATATCTAAATGTACTATTATTTTCAAAAACATCAATTATTGTAAATAATTATATTATCCTTACATAATATATATTAAATAGTATATTTAAAAATATAAATAGGAAAAGTTTTGAAATCGAATACGTTAAATACTTTTAGCTTGTAATTCCTGTCGGTTCCTGCTTCCCTCTGAACCCCCTTGTCTACCCTCGGACCCGGCTAGGTGTGTGGGAGAAACTGAATAATCAGTAGACATGATTCACTCTAATTATTTTATTGTCACCAAAATATCAAGCAGACACAATGATAACCTAATTAAGATACAGATCAGATAGCAGAGGCATGAGACTAGTTAGCCTGGGATAACAATGCGGACTCTCAACTGATCCCACCACAACTTAAACAAGCTCAATATAAACTACGCCGACGCACCAATAAGCTTAACTTCTATTTAAATAAAGAATGGATTTAATTCACTTGGTACGATAGATTCCTCACTTAACCATTTTACGATCCTTCACTCTCCAACCAACCAACTAACTCCCAAAACTCGCGAATACAGAATTTATATAATATACTTAATTTGCATAATCACGCTTTCTTTACTCGGTGAAAGTTGGATGAATTCAATATTTTCCTTAAAGAGTCCTGAAGGGGTTAATAGAGCCGCGTATAGATCCATCACAAGCTATTAAAGGATTGGTTTGATTTTATTCTTGATTAACATCGAATGGTCATGGTCAGTCCAAGCCCAAGTGCCATTGAAGACCCACTGTGAAGAGGCGTGAATGCACATTAAATCTGTCGAGGCTTAAAGTCCTACCGTTGGAAGGTGCTAACTAGGATATCGACTTCATCACTTGACAATGGTTCCCAATTACGAGTTCCACCCTCGAAAGCCCTCCTGTTGCTTTATACTGCAACTTCAATGATCCCTAACACCCACTCCCTTAACTAATATCGAACTTTGGAGTTGCGCGAGGACTATTAGCAGCTTCTTAATATAGAACCATGATCCCGGAATGAGGATGACACCTCGTGCCTCACTCTCAAACTTCACATTATGCAAAAGTGGGGATTTGTAAGCCTCGACAAATTCAGGGATCATTAGATCCTTTACACGGCTGGTGGAAGTGGTGAGAAGCATAACGAGATGGGAAACTTATTCTTCTTCTAACGAGCTTCTTGAAGAAACATATTGCAAAAATTTATAAGTTAAATTTAAGTATTCAATTATATGCTCTCTTTTTCTAACCTTAATCAAATTTCAATTAAAAATATTTCAGATTGGTTTATCTAATTTAACTACGGTAATTCTAAAATACGTCTGGGTGAATTGATCATAAATTATTTCAATTTAACGTAGACTGAATGCATTCCTATTAATGAAATGTACATGGAAATATTTAGATTTACTTCACATGAATTAACACCATTATAGAATTACATGAAAAACATCGTACTTCAGGTGCATCATCAGATGATGATCCATTGTTAATAAATGTTAAACTTTGAAGTAGTCGCCTATCCGGTATAGTGGTTCGAGACGCTGGTTGCTTGGGTTCGAATCCCGAAGAAGGCAAGAGTGTTTGTAAATGTATGGTGCTTTTGTGGCAAGAAGATACTCTAAATAGCCGTCGAGTCGCAAGTCCTCTCGTGCGGTTGGAGGAAGGAGAAGAGACTGGGGGCCTCTAACCACCTTCAGGGTGTTTCACCCCTCCTAAATTGTGGTGAAACCGAGCCAAAACGTACTGCCCCTTGTATGGGGCTCAAAGCTACGGATAACGACAGGTGTACTGTTAGCCCCTCGCCACGATGACTCTTGTGGGCTTTGATCTGATATTACTGTCGAACAGGCGGCATAAATAGCAACAACAAACTTTGAAACTACCCGCAGACTATTGGCAGTGGAGCTCAAAATTTTGTTTTTCAGTCCAATGAGTCTTAGGTTGACATCCCACTCCACGCCAGGCTTAGAGCCTCGACACATTTAACGTGCATCATTTCCTCTACACGACTGGTCTTTGATGACCCCAGGAAGGTCACGGAAGCTTAGTGGCCAAGGTCACGGATTCGTGGCTGGCATGCTAGTGGTTCGAACCCAGTGCCACTAAAGACCCACCATGTAGGGGGCTCATGCACGTCAAATCTGTCGGAATACAAACGTCCTCCCTTTGGTGTGGTGTGGCAGTTAGGAAAGGGGGTGCCATCTCAGCTGTCCTCCTCTTCACTTGGCCATGATTCAAAATTACGAGGTCCATCGCCAAAAGCCCTCGTGTAGCTGAAAAGTCGTGAGCGCGACCTACTTAAGTCTCTATTTCACCGTCTTACCTACCTAAGGGTGTGTGTGTGGGGGGGGGGAGAACAAAGCCTCACCAGAAACTTCTATAACAATTATTATTTTATTATTATTCAACACACTTAATCAACCACAAGTGAAACTACAGAGGAGACCCTAGGGTGATATATAAAGAGAGCAATCTATTCTAAGTAAACAAGAGCAAGTGATATGTTTAATTTTATCTAGTTCAATCTATCTTAGATTCTTAAGCCTTAATCCACTAATTTATTATAGTAGCAAAACTCCTTCCTAAACTCGCGTTGTAGTAATGAAATATAGCCCACCTACGAATTACCGCAACAGTTCATCTGCTCCTTCTATCTTACGTTTACAAAACCTTGACTTTATATAGTCAAACTAATTTAAATATCAAGGTTTCTTCTTGAGGGATGGCTGTGAATTAACGCGAAAGATAACCACAAAGTTTCCCCAAGAGGATTAATGATAAGGTTGCGTATAGATCCGTCACAAAGTACGACGTTAATATGTATTCACTCCCTCACTTGATGCCACCAGAACTGAAACCCATGGCGTGATAGAAATAACACTGGCCACGAGCTTTAGATCACGACTACAAAGCTCTTACGGATATAGAACAAATCACGAAAACACCATGTAAGCTCCTTTCTCGGGTATAACTTCCACCTTACGTAGTACGAAAGCTTTTAGGTTTCGTTTAATGAGCAGCACACTCCCCCCCCCCCCAATGATTTTATGAAATTAGGGCTCTAATTCTTGAATAAATTAGACAGCCATTCGTATAATTCAAGACCTTGGGTTTCATGTTTCAAAATTTTTAAAAAGTCATTGTTTTTTCTACTCTCTTTTATAGCTTTATTTTTATTCATTGTTAGCATTAAAATTGACTTTGTAATTTTGGGTAAGATAAGTCAAATGATAATAATTTTAGAATAATTATATATAAGGACAGTCACTTTAGAACTGTAACAACATAACTAACAAAATTAAGATTATTGGCCAGAAATAGTTTTTGGTAGATAAATATTTTACAATCGATATCAAATCAAGACCATCTTGAAAAATTACGTGTATAAAAACCTCACGATGACTGACCTCGGAACATGTATGAGGTCAACGTTTATAGTGACAGAAACCTCCTCAAGGTTTTAAACTACGTTTAGGTGTTTATTAGTTTTTTTAATGGTTATTACAACAAAAAAAGTATTGGCTCTGAATCTCTATATTTGGAAACTTTTCTGATAACATGGAGGAGTCGGCATATCATTCTTTAACTTCAACTACGTTTGGCTCCAAATATTTTAATATATTTCGTATATTAAACAATATACGAAACCTACCTACCTACTCACCATAGAACCTGTGCTGCCATATATCTTAGAAGAATGGTTTTAAAAGAATATTCCTGCTAAGTATCATCAGAGTATTCGTAAAAATGATTAATCTATGTAACTTTAAAATGTGTAGTACTTATGAGTACCATCGAAAGATGAAGCATTACCTCATGCTCCCAAAATGAATGGAGTTGATTGGTCGGACTCACAAGTACTGTTGGTAGATGAGAGGTTAAGGAGACGGACGTCTCCATGATTGCCTAAAGGTACACCCAAACACTTGATAGGTTGCATGAGACTATCAAACACAAACGCATAGGTATGCTGTCGCCAGGTGTCATCATTCTGCATGGCATTGCCAGGTCGCATGTCGCTAAGGTGTTTGTCGAGACATAGACCCGTTAAAAGTAGGAAGTTCTGGACGTTCTTCGCGGATGGAATTTGTAACCTTTCTATGGGACACCTGCCTAAATGTCATGGGTGATTTCTTTTAACAAACTGTGTATGCAATTTACTCATTAAATATTTTTGTTTCTATCTATGTATCTGTCTCTACGCATCTCATTGGTACACAACTCGAATCCCTTTCATTTGAACACCCCTCCTATATGCAATGTACAACCTTTTTCTTAATGCAAATAGTATTTTTCCAAAATTGGAGCACCACTCAAACTTTTAATGTATTTTCACAATCACCCTGGTTTCCCCCTAAAACGGATTTCGATACATTTGGGCGCAAACTCGTCAATACCATTTCCGGCCCATTTTGGAAGACAGTCGGAACAAATAAATGTTCTCTTCCTCTTCCTCAAATTGCGGTTTGCTGCAAGACGATCCGGCGTTAAGGAAAGGCACGCATCTCGCCAAACCCTCCACATAATCAAATAAATCGAAGGGAGGATATCAACAACTCCACTCCGATTAAAGGTTCTAGCAAATTTACTTCGGCCACTGCAACGGACGTTTAAAGAAATCCAATAATAATTCTTCTTATTTCTCCTCCTGTAACATTTCTTTTCTTACTGTACTCTCAAAGCCTCCTATTAAGAACCCCCATTTCTTTCTTTCTGGTCTCCCCCCCCCCCTATTTCTTTTCTCTTTTTTCTTCTTTTTCCATCCTTGGTTTCAGTGTTTCCAAGTTGTGATGCCCATCACAGCAAAAACATACTAATAGCACGAGTGACCGCAAATTATACGTTTTGGTACTATTAAATTATACCCGGCACTTTGATGCTGAAGAGCATAAAAATAGTTGTTTGTCCATCAAGTCAGGGGATTCTTCTTAATGGTGTATATACTTTTTTATGAACGTTTGCTTTATCTTTTTTTCTTCCCTTCTGCTTCTTTTTTACTCCAAGAAAACAACAAAGAAGGGGGGAGCCCTTTTTCTGCTTTCAAATTAACGCTGAGAGAGTTTGAAATATGAGATGGAAGAATTGATGGTATTGTCGTTTGAAGCAAGTAGGAAAGGCCCATTTCGCTTATTAAAATATACACTGTTCAGAGAAGGCTTGTCTGTCTTCTTCAGTGGTTAAATTCGAACAAACTCGATGTTTTGATGTGTGTAACGTTTAGAGGACATGTTACTGTAGTATGTCATTATGGGATGTTATGGAAGTGATTAGTTATAAGAATTTTGATGAAAAGAAAAAATATATATTTTAACAAATGAATTGAAAAGAGAGCTAACAATATACATTTAATTTTATTTTCTTACTGAATAGATTATTTGTACTTTTTATATTGTGAAGCATTAAAGATATTCATTTTCTTATTATTCGTAAACGATATATCCTTTTTCCTTTGTTAATTTTGAAAAGAATTTTAGATAATTCATATCCAAAAGATAAAATTTTCATTATTATTTACATAAAATGCAGCAATGAAGGAAGTTCATTACAGTCACATTATAAATAAAATCAAGTGCTCTTTTCTTTACTGCTTGTTGTTCTGCTTATAAAATTTTGATAAAATTTTAAATTTGATAAAGATGCTCAAAGTATTAAGTTTCTTAAAAAAAGTCTTACTCTATAGGTGTACTTTAAAATCAAGTGCATTTTGTTAACCTATGTGCATTATTATTGTTGACAAATATGTAAATTTTAGAAGAAAGTTTCTGCAAAAAGTGGCAACAGTGAAATGCATTCTGATTGGTTGGAAACTCGCGATTCCTGTTATGTGACTATGTCGTCACATAAATTTAGCCCATGATTTAACTCATACTCAGCTTATATCGAGTATTTTTTCTTTAAAGATTCGTAATTTTGAACTTTACAGTTTTAAAGCATGCATATATAATATTGATGAATCTATGCATTCCAAGTACATCTTCGTATATTGTATCCCCTAAATAATTAATAAAATTGTATTATTATTGTATATATTGTACATATATTGTACCTCTTAATAAAAGTTTTTCCAACGCAATATCGATTTAAAGTAATAAAAGTTTATATCCCCCCCCCCAAACGCATTTAAAAATATTTCAGTAAAATAATTTAATGTATAGATTTTATGTAACTAAAATAAACATGGCAAAAATATTTAAACCATTTCCATTATGGATATTAACACTTTTTTGAATTTAAATTCTTGTACTTAACAATCGTATTAATCATATAATTACTGAAGTTTGTAACAGACTGTTTTATAACTGTAATCATTGGGGTAACTGTAACCATAAAGACTACTCTGTAACTGGTTAAAAAGTCTGTTCCACCCTCAGTTAGTGTGTTGACGTCTTGTTGTTGTACAAGTGTGTTCCCTTTTATGCAATCCTGTGTCCGTTCTGCTGTCGACCGAAAATAAAGGCGGTTTTGGCCTGCGAGGAAGTTGTCTTCATTTGGATATTGATAATCTATATTGTATTCCCATTCCTCAGGATGTTTTACAAGATTTTATTTATGATTCATTTGCTTACAATATATATATACTGATTTAGTTAAACAAGTTTTTTTGCTCACACTATGAGAAAAGCTACCCATCCGGTATAGTGGTTAATGACGCTGGCTGCGGTGCCGTAGAGCCTGTGTTCGAGTCCCGGAGAAGGCATGGATGTTTGCGTTGTAATCCTCCCCCCCCCCCTTCATTTGTGATGTGTGCTTCACGCTTACTTCTATGTAAGCCCCCGTGTGATACTTTGTGGTGCACGGGTTTATAAATGGTTCTCAATAAAAATACAATACGAGGGAAGTTTTATTGATTGTATTATGTAACAATGCGGTTATGTTCACGAACTCGTGGCCAGCATGCCATGAGTTCGTGTCCTAGTCCCACAGAGGACCCTCCGTGTGTAAAGGCTGATGCACGTTAAACGTCTATCAAGACTCAAAGCTCCCACTTTAGCACGGTGTTGTAGTTGGGAGAAAGGGGTGCCAGCTCAGGTGTCATCCTCGTCACCTGACCGAGGCTCAAAACTACGTGCTCCGTCGCCAATAGCCTTCGTGTTACTTTATAGTGTGACGTTAATATTAACACTCACTCACACACTCAGTAAAACAATACAAAATTTTAAAGTTCATATTGTTGCACGACTTTAAAAGGCTTAGATTTACTTGCAGCCTGTATGTTATTCATCAGATGTTCTTTTAGTATATGAAGGACATCAATTTAACATTTAAGTAAAACTAGAGTACCATTTCTCTTTTCACCCATAAAAATGAATCTAAAGTAAAAGTCGGAGGTGATAAATGATATATAAATGTTGAAAGTATATTTATTAAATTATCCTACATACTGCAGTTTTGTTAAGATTAACCAATTTACATTAACAAAAACTTCATTTTTAAATTAGTTTTTCTTCTTTTTATGCATAATATTCTCAAGAATTTTTGGATACTTAGATACATACTAAGAAAGTGCTACGTTCATTTACCTTATATCTTTATTTAATGTTCTTGGAAAATCAACTTGAGTCAGCTTAAAGTTGATGAAGATGAAGAAATGAAGACGAAGTGGACATTTTATATCGGAAAAAGTGTTGTGAAGATTTGTAGAATAAGAGTGTGAAATAAATTACAGTAGAACATCGTTTATCCGAACGTTTATTATCCGGAACGTCAAATATTCGAACCAAAGTCCGGATACTTTTTCGAACAGTGCAATGCTCAACATTTGTTTCCTGTGAGGCCAAAAGTGACGGGAAAACCCAAGATGAGAGATATTTGGGGAATCTCAGTTGTATGATTTTGTAAACATCTGCTTGGAATATTAGGTCAGTTTGTTTCTAAGTGAGGGGAGTATACGTGCTCTTTTGTTGAGTTTTGTTGATTTAGAAACCAGGAGGGTATGCGATGCAGAAGACTGTGGATTTCAAATGCTAAATAATAACAAGATAGTGACTTCCATGCAAGAAGGATCCGACCCTGTCGACGATGAAACGGATGAAGACGAGGGCAACTACAACGAAAGTAGCAAGGATCCATCAAATGCTGAGGCGGTTTCTGCGTTAGAGACAGCTATGGAGTGGTACGAACAACAATCAGAGTGCTGTCCTACTCAACTACTTCTTTTGAAGAGAATCAGAGACCTTACAGTGAAGAAACGAAGGTGTACAATGGTACAGCGAAAATAAGTGATTACTTTCCACAATCAAGGTAAAATTGCGACATTTTGCACGTATTTGGCTTTTTCTTCAAGCACGTTTCCCGCATGGGATGATTTTCAATACTTGTATAGTGTCCAGTATCATTTACTGCAAGGAACGCATTCGGTTATCCGAACAATCGCGTATCCGAACGGTGTACAGTCCCAATTGATTCGGATAAACGACGTTCTACTGTACTCGAAAACATGTATTTACTTTTATGTTTCAAATAATTTTGAGTCACTATATACATCTTCCGAATAAATTACTTTCTACTTTCGCCAGTTTATGAATGTTGAAACCTATAAAAGTATTTTATTCTTTTAAAGTAAAAAAAAAAAAGATCATGATGAGTGTAATATATATTTATAAGTGGTTATTAATTATGTTAATCAAAAACAAGTTCAAATCCCTTTTTCAAGACTCGGGTCATAAATTTAATTTCACTGTTAATAAGAGCTTAGTACGTCTCTTTTTAATTTAATTTATTCATCAAAGACTTATTTTTAAAAAAATGTAATTAGGACACTATGGACTCAAAATATTGGTTGAAGGACAGATATACATACTTGAATTTATTAATTTTAAAATCTTATTCAAACAAGATTTTCTTTCGCTATAATTTTTTTGGGTATTTAGTTTTTGCAAATGATTCTTTTTTCATAGCTTTCACTTTTCTACGAAATCCTAAATGGGCACATGATTTTTGTGGTACGATTCAGTTTAATATATTTTTCTAGTAAGAGCCATCAGTTTAGTACACTCATGTCCATAAATTAAGGATAATGAAGTTCAGGCAAAGAAAGAGACAGAAGCAAAACAAATTTGACTTATTTGTAAAGTCTATTTATTAAACAAAAGGTAAAGAGCAAAAAAGATGCTATATGTTTGACATAATTAATAAAAATTGCGATTTTTACTCCCTGGAGCAAATTTCAAAAAAGAACCTATTTACAAAAAACAGTATAACATGGTTAGTACGGAGTATGTCTCCCGGACGATGCAATACAGGCCTTACAACGCCTACGCATGCTGAGTATCAAATTATCAATCTGATCTTGGGGAATATTACACCACTCATCAAGCAATGCCCTCCGAAGTTCCGGTAGACAGTTGGGAGGGGGTTGACGGGCTGCAATTCGTCAGTCAAGCATATCCCACACATGCTCTATTGGATTCAAGTCCGGTGAGTATGCTGGCCAATCCATACAGGTGATATCCTCCGATTGAAGGCATTCGTCTACAATGTTTGCACGGTGAGGACGGGCGTTGTCATCCATAAACAGAAATTCAGCCCCCATGGCGCTCCGAAACAAACGTACATGTTGTTCCAGAATGACATCCCGATAGATGTGGCCTGTCATCGTTACACTCTGATATGCAAGTCAGTTCTGGAACCAAGAATAATTCCTCCGCAAATGAGCCATTCTGCACCACCGTAACGGTGTCGTTCAATGATGTTCTCTTGGTGGTAACGCGTACTGGCGCTTTCCATATGAAAGTCCGACGAGAATCAGACTGCAAACTAAACCTGGACTCGTCAGAAAACATCACACAAGACCACTGTTGCGGTGTCCACAATGCATGCTCTCTACTCCAGGTTAATCGCAGGCGACAGTGAGTTGCGGTAAGGGAACACATCTGACAGGCCTACGAGCATATAGACCAATGTGCCCTAAGCGTCTGTACACGGTCTGCCTTGAAACTGTCGTACCGGTAGCTGAAGAGAGCTGGCGAGATAGGTCTGATGCTGTACTCCGTCAGTTTCTTTTGGCAGTAACTGCCAAATACCAGTCCTCATTCGGTGTTGTAACTCGGGAGCGACCTGTGCTGTAACATCTACTCACATTACCATCATCTTGGAATCGTTTCGAAAGCCTGGAGATGACACTCTGGGCGATTCCAAGTTCCTCGGATACTTCCAGCTGGGTACGTCCACATTGAAGTCGTCCGATAATTCTACCACGTAAAAAATCATCCAAATGCCTCCTTTGTGCCATAACTATGCGGTTATTGCACTGAAAGGCTTTTAAAGCGCTTGTGAACAATTTTACTTCTTTGCCATCATTCCTTATATACCCCTCTCTTACAATCTCGTCATTGTGACGCACTATCCGCGCCATCTAGTGGTTTCCTGTAATTTGCATATTCTTCTTCAAGATGTGTGTGATAATTCTACAGGTGAAATTTTTATTTTAGAGTTCAATTTCTGTGTGATTCTAAATTATCCTTAATTTATGGACATGAGTGTAAAACAATTTAATGGTTTCTTTTTAATGAGATTGAGTGGCAACATTTACTGCATAAAAATTAATTTTATTCGTCTTCGATCTTATATATTTTTTTTCGAAGTTAGATAGTCATAGCCTTAAAAGTTTTATTTCATGTTATCATTTTTAGCCTAATACTATTTTTAAGCCATAAACCGACGGTAAGGTATGTACTCGATATTTTTTATTTTAATAAATTCCTTTCTTTTTATTTTTCATTATTTAATGTTTAGTCTTACGCAAATGTCAGATATTTTGGAACGTTTTTTTATATTGTAATTGATTATTCTCTAACTCTTGTTTAGGCCATGTTAAAAAGCTCGCTCTTCTTTTAGTGTTTTATTTTAAGTGGCATATGTTTTTTATA
Source organism: Trichonephila clavata (assembly GCA_019973975.1). Lineage (NCBI taxonomy): Eukaryota > Metazoa > Arthropoda > Arachnida > Araneae > Nephilidae > Trichonephila > Trichonephila clavata. The sequence continues at coordinate 14,416 of BMAO01003421.1, forward strand.
ATTAACCTTTCAAATTTAATATTCTAACGCTTTGTGTTTAAGGAAATAAATAAAAACTGACCCTAATTTGATATCGGTACGCTATTTTTTGGCGCCAAATAGATCTTTGGCAGCTAGTCTAACGATATTCGTATTTTAAAATTATCAATCCAGCTTGGCGAAACTTTACAACTATTTGGCGGAAAAAGTTCGCAGCACACCAATATCAAATTAGTTTCAAAAAATTATTCCAAAACGGTCAGACTTTCCTTTTGCCAATTTCTCTGTTTTTGCGCAAATCATTATATTTACAAACTTCTCTACTTTGCGAACTTTTTCCTGCAGCCAATTTCGAAAGTATATTGAAAGATGAATCTCAATTTAAAGAGCATTCCACATAACGAACTTTTTTTCGGAATTTAGAGACTTCGTTAAATTGAAATTCTATTGTATTTAAAGAAATTTTACGATCATTCTTTGCTAGTCTAATTTGGGTCTTTCGTGCCATTGAAACTCTTAGTGGAAGTTTTGTGCTTTTGTTATTTGGATTCTCTTGTAAGTATTCGACAATATTCTTTGGTTTATAGAAATTTCAATCTCGATTGGGGTAAAACCAAAGAGGGAAATTCTGGAATACGGCATCAATGCTCTAATAACAGAATAAGTGGGATCTCAATAGCTCTGTTTCTCGAGTTCAGGCCAAGTAAAAGACACGCAGATTTTCAAGCGAATTTGGTTTTTCGAATGGAGCACCAACGTGTTGGGGGAATTCTAATCTTCTAAGATAGATGTCAAAGCTACGCAATCTGGAACACCACGCAAAAGAACAATGTCTTTTAAGAAACGATGGGAGGGAAAACAATGAAAAGAATACACGAAGCAGGAAATTCGGATAGAGAGAGAGGGAGAGAAAAAAGTTCAGATTACTTTCCCATGAACGTCGAAAACGAAATAAGTCTAGAGAAAAAGGGGCAAGGAAGAAGAAGAAAAAAAATAAATAAATAAGAGTAAAAGAAAATTCTAAACTCCATCTATTGCATTTCTTTTTCACTTTCCATTTGCAACTGATTTCGAATTCAGCAATGAACCCTAAAAAAGAAGAACCGGGCTTTAAAATAAAGTAAAATAAAATATATTTCTCCTCGGACCCTATAAGTGAAATTGAGTCCAGAATCGTGAGCGTACACGTACATTCTTTTCTCCATCCCTAACCTCACCTCCATCCTCCCACACCCCCCTTTAAAAATAAGAAAATTCTCTAACTTTTTACTTTTTATTTTTCTTTCCGTTCTCTCCCTATATTTCTTCGGTAAAGGCTAGCTGTAGAGAAAGAAGGGAATATATTATTCACTGACGCTGCCCACAGTCCATGCTAATGGCCCACAGCCCTTGGTATCCAGACAGAAAAGGACGGGGGTTCATCCCTGATAGATTTCCTTCGCGCCCCCCTTTTCTTCTGTATGGAATGGACGGGATGCGGTTTGATGCTTCGAGGGGGGGGGGGACGAGTTCGCAAATTCTGGACGTCTGCTTTCCGAGCACAGATTTTTTTTTGTTTCACTTCTCTCTGCCACCCTTATTCCTCAACACTCCCCCCCCCCTCAAATTCGAAATAAGCAAGAAATTTTCCTTCTGCAGAATGCGTTTTTCCTGAAATGTGGGAATGCAGATAGGAAATGGCTTTGTATCGATTTATAACTTCAAAGCCGACGTGCCGGACATTATAAGCTTCGAGAAGAAAAGGGGGGCATTTGAAGAATAATTGGACATTCCTCTTCTCAAGGTACCATGCCTTAGCTTGGAATAATGTTCGTGCATTACATAACCATGATTTTCTTACCATAATTTTACTAAACATAGTTTGGGTATGGCCTGTTTAATTTAAATAAAACAGTATCATATCGGATTCAATTACAAAACTTATTTGTTCGACAAATGTATTCCTAGCATTAAACTGGATTTGGTACACACGTGTCCTTTGCTAACGTAGGAAAAACCATTGAAGTTTTCTGAAAAGATCTTTATGCCCCTGAAATGAAAAACCAAAAAAAAAAAAATAGTTTGTGTCAGAGAGAATCAGATGTACATGGAACCAGGGACGTCTAAAAAGTTCTTGAGGCCCTGGGCCTCTACTCAAAAGTAGGCTTCACCTCTGACCCTTAAGAGTATACAGTACGTAGCATGCATTGTCAAATACTAGTACAAACAATAACCCGACTCAAATAAATGTGGATGATTTACAATCGCGCAAACCAGCTCGATCGACTGCCACCTTTTGACTGAATGAGTAATGATGGTGTATGGTGGTAGACCTAGGCCTGTACTCGGACAACGGGCATCCCATGTAGCCAGTTGACATATCATCCGAAATTCTCAATTTTTCGTAGAATATAACCGGAAATAACATTTAAGCGTTGACATAATTCAAATTATGGTCTTATTAAGGCTGAGTCGAGAACAAGACAAGGCCCACATTGTGGTCGAAGCCCTGAGCCCGGGCCCAGTTAGTCCATTCTTTAAAACGTCCCTGCTTGAAACAAGAAGTATCTTGAGCATTAATGGTGATTGTTTACATTCAATATTGATTAACTTCTCTTAAATAAACATCCCCTCAGAATTCTATAATGTGTTAATAATTGTATATCATCGAATTCCCCAAGCGAATAACAATATGTAATGGTGTTTCCGCACTACACAGACACGCACATAATAGTTTATAATTCACATATAATAGACCCTACCGATTGTAGCAAACTTGTCTAAACTTACTCTGTTTCGAACTTTTAGGTCTTTGAGACCATACATGGCTAAAATTCTTGTGACGTCATAGTCACATGACAAATGCAATCGTGCCTTTTACTCTCATAACAGACTTTGATTCCCCAAGAATTTTTCATTCATAATTTCAAGATTAAGAACTCATCACTACAAGAGCATGGAAATACAACCTGATGAAAAAAGATGTTACATACCGATGATTCCAGTGGCGTAACGTGCACCCCCGCACTGAGGGGGGCCAAGGCTTCTAGGGGGCCCAAAGCCTGACTGACGCCATGAACGTAGATTTTCTCAAAGTTCGCTTCACATTTTTCAAAATCGAATTTTTAAGTGATTTTCCAATCAGCGATCAAACGTCATTCATTCATCATCAAAACTTGCACACGCTCATTACATATCTTTAATCCTATAGCCTAAATCAAATAACTCTATTAATCCTAAATCAAAAAACTTTTTTTTTCATTTGCTGTAATCCAGGCAACCAGAGATGCTTTTTCTTTAGTGAGTTTTCTTTTTTAAACCTTAATTACTAACAAATAAAACAATCAGATGGAGAATCGGATAAAATGCTAGGAAGATACAAACATTTCAACACTGTTATTATTACTGTATACATTACATCAGCAGTAGGGAGGGGGAAAAGGACATGATTTACTTTTTAAGAATCAGCAGAGAAAATTATTGGCATCTTTAGTCCCTCCCCCCTCCCCATGTGTTTCAATTTCATTTAGAAAAGTCGTAAATAACGAACATCTGTTATGCTTTTTTCAAGTAAAATAGTATTACGATACTTAGAAAAGCATAAAGAGCATTTTAAATGAGATTATTTGATGATAGATTTATGAGAACTAAGTCAAATGAAGCATAATGGAATGTATCAGTTTTTTATTTCATCTTTCATGAAATCATATTTGCTTCATACAAAGAACTGTCCTTATTAAAAGTTGCAGTTTTTGAGCTAGAATGTAATCGAACTTAGGTCAAATTCATCACAGGATTCAGAAATGAAGAATCAGGTAAGTAATACCTTTTTTCTTTCGTAAGAATTTTAAATCTAAAATTATTTTACAGTGTTCGTGTCTTCCTTGGTGTTCGTTTTTATTCAAGTTCCCAGGTTATCTATCGTTATAGATTTCCAGTTTTAATAAATATTATAAATACTCTCTAATTTACTTCGTTTATTCAGATTCCGGTTGGTTTTGCATTCAGAAAAAGTTTAATGATAAATATTTTTACGTGATCTATAAAGGTACATTATGTTATGGTTCGGCAATCCTTTGTATATATATATATACTTGCTGGAAAAGAGTGTTCTTAAGGACAAATGAGAGAAGATAAGCTCTGAAGAAACCACTAGACTTACTAATTCAATGCCTTCAGGAAGTTTTTAACACAAGGGGTTATCCAACCAGCTGTTAATTAGCTCATTATCCTTTTTAAATAATTTTTATAGTTACTATTAAAACAGTGAACGCAGACTTTTTCTACTTGATTTTTGTTGGTATTGCTACAAACCTGACCTTGTTTTCAAAGCTATGAAAGCAAACCGAGTTCACTTTTGTTTTTCTCATACTTGGAATAAACTAAATAAAATATAATTTTAAATTTGTTTTTAAATTTCGGTTTTTAAAATTTTTTTTGTCGTTTATATAAGCAATACTAGGTGAAGCAGACTTTTCTAGCAAGTATATATTTCTAAGATCCGGCATGGGGCCCAAGACCTGACCTTGCGGGGGGGGCCCAATTATTCTCCGTTACGCCACTGAATGATTACCAACCCCCGGGCCGTGTACTAGTACCAGGCTGCAGATCAAATGATACCGGCCGCCTAAGGAGCATTACATTGCTTCCATTTTGTTCATTACATGTATTTCTCTCGGGTTTGCGCGAATTTCCCTGAAAATAATTTTATAATCACTGTTAAATTACTATATATTCATCTTTTGGTGTAACTCTATTCTATTCTGAAGGTATATTTAAATACAATTACATTAAAATTATTGAATCAAAACAAACTGAAATATCGTTTTTCAACGACCCACCCTCAGCGGGTCGTGGTAAAATTATCAAACGCAGATCGCGGGGGTAAAAAGGTTGGGAAGCGCTGTTACTACTCAGAAATCCAACCGCTCACACCAAAACATATTTTCGAGGGCCTAGCTTTCCCCCCAAGAGCACTTAAACTCAGTCTAAGTCCACCCACATGACCCACTGCGAGAAATCCTCTATTGACAGGCAGCCGCTGGTGTTGCCTCCTTCGGTGGAATCAAGTGTTCTTACGTTATTTTTCTTTACCAAAACCATGGATACGAGATAAGCAACAACAATCGTGCCTTTCCAGTTAATGCATCCATCCACTTTATAGCTGCCAAATTTAGTTTTTTGCAGAAATTTTCTTTTAAAAAGTGAATATTGATCAACAATGATAATGCACACAGGTCAACAAAATACAGTGTATTTGAAAGTATATATGTTATCTAAGTTTTTTTCTCTCAATTTTGAAAAACTTCAAGAATTTTAATATTTAGTCATCTTTACTCAATTATGATCTCTACCAAATCTTCACATTAACTACGAACTAACTTCATCATAGTATTTAACTGACAGCCGTTCTTCTATACAGCACCTTTCTCGTTGGACAACTGTTGGGGATATGACAAGTCTAAATATTCTGGATGTTGTAGTTCGACTTTCTTCTAGACACAGTATATACTTTCAATGGGTCCCCTCCCATATTGGATTGAATGGTAACGAGATAGCCGATAGTTTGGCCAAGTTTGCCACTGCTGACACTTTGCTGGGTGATACTTGTCGAACTTTTGTTGAACTCTCCTCTATTAAAAGGATAGAATTTAATGCATTTTGGAGAATACCCCCTGCTCACCCTTGGTATTTTGGGAAAAAACCTCGTTGGTGTCACCAACTTAATATTCCTAGGGATCAGCAGACGACTCTGTCGCGATATTTTAGTGGCCACATCAAGTCTTTGACTTTTCAACAGGGCTGGAAAGTCTTCCCGGAATGTCCTAGGTGCGAGGCTGAACAGGCCTCTCCCAGTCATATTCTGAATTGTTTGAGTTTTTCATATGACAAAATCAAAGGGAATCCTATCTTATTCCTGGGTTTTTTGTAGATTTTTGGTTTTATGGAGATGGGTGTAGCTCGGCTACACCATCTGGTATAAGAAACAACAACAGCGAATTAACTTAAATATGTGTGTCGATAAAGCATACGAGAAGGTTTTGAAAAATATTCGTAATTTTTTGTGTTATTGAAATTTTTCGTCCCTTCTTTCTTTATAAATTTAATATTTAAAAATTTTTTTTTTATAAATAGTGTTTTTTTATAAAAATTTTTACTCATATTTTTACAAAAAAAAAATAAATACTTTGACAAGTACCTTATTTTTATTCCCTTCAGGAGAAAAAAAAAATAAACTTCAATACGCCATTTTTTTTCCGGGGAGAAAAAATCCTTCCGAATGATTATTAGTTGTGAAATTTGTGAATAAATTAGGAAAATAATCATATCACAATAGTATCATTTTAAATTTTTGAATACAAATATGTCTTTAAAGAGTTTAACTTTGAATCAAACCTGGAACTATACAAAGGGGCTTTGAATACAAATATAAACATGGTAGAAAAAGTGAAGAACTTTAAAAAAGTTTTTGATACTAGATAACTAGCAAAATGCTTAATCTGAATATTTTTTCTTGCATGTAATATTGTAGATATTGGCTTCTTTAAAGGGTTTAAAAAATTATTTCGTTTTTTTGTATTTTTAGTTCCCTTTGTTTTACTGCAAAATTAATGCTGTACACTTAACAATTTTATGGACTTTATTTCGCATTACATACACTATAAGTATTATTATTTTATTTTTAATGCTTAAAAAATCATAGCTTTGTGTTACAGAGAAATTTATTGCTGATTAATGGAAACCCTTGGAAACAACACGATTTCGAACCATTGTAACGAACTCTAGACCCATTCTGGAACTCAAGGTGGCAACGCGGACGGATCAGAGGTACTGCGCCTGCGCAAGTGCCACGCCAGGGAGTTCGGTGTTTACCTATTGAAGAGAGAGGTCGTTTTTTTTCCTAGCTCCACCCGTGAGCTTAGTGTGGAGATTTGAATTCAGTTAATTGTCTCGCAACGAGAGAATGCGAGAAACTCCACCAGTGAGTTTTATTAAGAATAAAGCAGTGATTGTCTCTCCAAGAGAAATCTGTGAGCTCTACCAGAGAGCTTTGCGTGAAAGTTTTTATCTGCCGGAGGCAGATGTGTTGGCCCATTTCTTATTCTTCCCAGGCCCATTTCTTATTCTTCCTCTCTAGAAATGTCAACGGGCTCAATATTTAACCATGTAAGAAAGTGTACATTTTTTTGTGTGAGTGTCCTATGTAAATAAACCAGTAAACATCATTGATGTTCTTCATTTGAAAACGTTAGGACATTACACCATGTTCAACTGACGAAGATCACACCGGATCTAATCCCCCTTCCCTCTACAAATCCCCCCCCCCGCCATCGTGAGGACTTTGAGTTTCAACAGACTTAACGTTGATACAGAGTTAAAGGTACAAGAGATATGGAGTTTTTCGTGTTGCATTAAATAACTTTTTTAAAAGAAGTCATTTTTATTAAAAGAAGTCATAAAATACCGCAACTGCACAATAGTGCAAATCCTAAAAACAGTCAAGAAGGTTATTTTAAAAATAGTGTAAAATGTATTAATTTAAAGCTGGAATTCAAATGCTAAAAATGAATTTAAAACGTTTAATTGCTTTGTAAAACATTTTTATCTCGATTTTCTTTAGTTAAAGTGATTATAGCCCCCTCGAGTAAGCCTATTTTCAGGTCTTCCATGAATTTTTCCTGATGAGAAACCTTATTGCCTAGACTAATATATATATATATATATATATATGCGTGCTGAGTAAACTTGTAACTATGTTAAATTTTAGATTCTTTAAAAGAATTTTTAGCCCTGGTAAAATAAATACATCTTAAAATAAGCAAACCAAAAAAATTGATCAACAATACTTGACTAGTAAAACATAAAACGAGATGTTTAATAACATTTTTATTAAATATTTGGTTGAAATAAATTTACTTTCAGCAGTAGGTTTAACCATTAATTTACTACTTTCTACATCCATTATAAAATTAAGAGATAAAATCAAAAAATTTTTTTATATAAACTGTTTGACATTCGATGCCAAACAAAAAAAATAGAAAGAACATACCGAGTATGTCAACGACTGCTCTGAATTATGTATTCCTACATAAACAGCAACAAAATTTTGAACTTAAATAACACACTCTACGCCATCAGCCAACGAGTCAGTGTTAATAATGTAAATTTAAAATACGAATCTCACACTTGCGAGAATAAAATCATTTTTTAAAGACTACAGAACTATATGGAAAACCTCAAAAGCACACACTCGATGTATTCTTGAAGGGAATCTATTACGTTTCGCGGTTTTATTGAATATTTTGAACTCTACTTTTTCTCCAGTTGAAGCGAATATAACAAAGTGTGAGTTATTACAACAGTACTTAGAAGGTGGAGTCAAAGAGTTGAAGGTCCCTTAAGGCAACCTTGATTTTTTTTCCTCATTATTTTCTGTAATTTAAGGAATGGAGTATAATAATTTATACATGCTTGTGAACGCATAAAGGCGAAAAAATAGAAAAGCTTTTTTTTATATTATTAAAGTAGTATTGAAAACTATTTCGTTTTTATTTTATTGCAACTTTTAAGAGATTTGTTATTGAAGGTGTGTACGGGTGCAATGGAGCTATACAATAAGGGTAAATTTGATGAATTATTATAAATATGTAATAATTAACCTCTGTAAAATCCTTCATGCGTTTGTACAAGATGTTAAAAAATACAGTGCCTGTAATATTTAGAGTACTCGTCGCGTTACCTCCTCCTAGGGTTGGTTGAGATGGAGATCTCGGGGGTCCGGAAGCAACATATAGTTGTAGAAGCCATTTAATCGGATACGAAATAATACAGAATATCCACAGTAATTCACTTGTATCAATTTAATGCAGTGTTTCTTCAACTATGGGGTGCGCTCCCCTAGGGGCCGTGATAACCCTAGGAATTGAAAGCATATTGAGAAGTCGAAAACAAAAGATTTAAGAAAAATTATTAATTAATTGAAAGTAAACAAACAAAATATACATTCTGATATAACAAAAAAATATTAAAAAGCCATTTACATTGATATAATACACTTATAAATGTATCAGTACGGCACCATGTATTTTTTAATTAATTTAAAACTGCTAAGTTAAGAAGAAGTTTAATAATTTACAGGCTTGTAATATATAAAATTATAAGCAAAAAATCACTTATGATAATTAGTACGGTTTATAATTAATCTCTAAATAGCCGATTAAAAGTTACGAGATTCGCTCCCTAATGCCATCGTTTTTGCAAGTAGGCACGCGTACGTGATATACTTGGGGGGGGGGGAGGTAATAAGTAAGAAAATCCTCTGAAATAATAAGTAAATCCTTCACAAACATTGTCAATGTCATTTTATTGCATTCCAAAGCCTTCGGTATAACTTTAGAAATAGCAGTGAACAGAAAAGATCATACTTCGGAAAGACGTATATATACGTTCGGGACAATTTACGCACTGGTTCAGCGAGACGTTTACATATGCCGGAGGCACTTTAGAAGTTAAAGTCGTATTATAGCTTTGGCGTCAAAGTACCGAATTATCGAATTAAATACATTGTCATTGTATGTAAAAGGGCCCGATGAAAATTATGATTGAATATTCGGTCGCAAGTATTGAAAGTTCGAGAAGCACTGATTTAATGTTAAACCTGATTACCCAATGTGTTGACAATAAAAGCTGAATAATAAGAAATAATGAATACTTATCTTTTAAATGAAAAGCAACCTCCAAAACTAGCCCACGAAAAATCTTACAATAACTATAAACAGTGACTGTAATCCAAGAATAAGCAACTATGATTCAAGCAGTACTATTGTGGCAATAGTGTCCAAATAATATTTACTTTTTTCCCATTGACTTTATATACTATTTAGTGGTGACGTTCATTTGTTGTGTTGTTCAAGCTCAAAATGCCAATTTGGCTGGATTGAAAAAAATCCCGCGTTAGACGATACATTTCGTAGATAGTCCATTGTTATACACTTTCTATTATTTTTTTACTATTATTATGATATGAAAATGGTAAAAATATACTTATTTTAAATACAGGGCTGTTTTGGTATTTTATTTGAACACGAACTTATTTATCACTATGTACAAATATCTTATTAATTCTTACTAAAAACATGAAAAATGTCAAATTCAATTTGATCAATAAAATGTATTATTTGTATCGAAACGCTTAAGTAAAATTTTGTGACTGAAACACGCATTAAAAATAACTTGTAATCTTTTATCCCAATAAATTGTACATTAAAACATAAAAACCCTTTCTAGAGGGATCATTAACTTTTTTTATTCGCATGTAAATTATTTCTGTCATTTTCTTTTATTACACAATACCCTACAACGCTATACACCTTCATAAACATATAATTTTTCTAAAACATGGAAATGCATTTGTGCGTTTTTCAGCCCAACACTTACTCTTTCCCATGACACAGTCACCCCTTTGAATTTACATAGGTTTTCTGCTTTTCCACAGCCATGCACATAATTGTGGCACTAGACTTTGATGTTGGATTGCTTGTTGCAATTACACACGCAAATCAACTCCAGCCATGCGAATCAGCAGAGATCTCATTTCTGCTTTCTTTCAACAGTGTGCCCCTGTTTCCCCCTTTATTGTAAGTTAGGTTTTTGTGTTTGCCATGACTAGACACTGTTCTTCTGTCTATACGGAGTGGCGTGCTGTTTTCTAGTGTACTCCAAACACAATGGGTTTGTGTACAAATTATGTACGCCATTTAATGTTTGTAGGAGGTGGGGATGTGCATGGGATGTATTGATTTTGCAATACACGCAGTCACTTATAACTGAAACAGATAATTGAGTTAAAAGCTTTAGCTTATAGTCAATGGAAGGGCTTGAATGGATATATTGAATTTCGAATTACAAGTCATGTTAACATTCATGGGGTTTTGTGAAATAAATGAACATAGCTTTGTCAATATTTTTGCTAGACTTTACTGGTAACTCTTGAGAAAATGTTTGACCAACTAATGAGTGATACGTAATTGAATTATTTTATTTTTAATGATATATGGTCAATTTAATTTTATTAAATAGTAAAATATTGCGTTTTTCACATCGAGGATTGAAAATTTACCATTTTTAACATAAATGTATGTGGATTATTTGCTTAGATTAGAATATCCACAACGTCTTGAGGATGCTAATATTCCTGATAATGCCAATGTCATCTTGTCATTTGTTTGGTTTCAAACCGTTGCCAAAAATTTTCTCAGAATGTTAAGCTTAGTGCTTGCATCGAAGGTAATCATTCTCTGCATAAATTCAAATGGCACAAACTAAAATTCTAAAAACTCTTTAAAAAATCAAATCAAAATTTGAATGAAAAATTCAATATTTTAAAATAGTGATTAAATTTATTTAGAATAAGGAATTTTAGAATTAAAAAAATCAAAATTTAATCCGGTTGATGGTTATTATAAAAGTCTCATAACTAACTTTGTTTCTTAACTTGATATGAATGATAAATAGAGATAATGCGAAGTAATAAACTGCCCATTGTTTTGCAAATTTCAAATAGAATGTTCTTAATAAATTATCTGAGAAAACAACTGCAGTACAAATATTAATGAAAATTATATACTTGGATATTGAAGAGAAGTCATTTTGGTTATATAATTACAATCATGCAATTAAGTTTCATAAACACTTAAAACAAATACCCCGGAAACACACTTAGGAAGGAATGGAATCTAATGTTAAATACTCAGGAAAAATCAGATTATATGGCCTTTTCTAAATAGAGATTACAAATTTTGATGTTTTCAGGATCTTTCGTAGCTTCGAAATACAACCTTTGTCACTAAAATGGCTGAATGCCGATAGGAATCTACTTAGTTTTTATGTATGAGTTTAGTCTTCTAGTATGAGTTTTTATGTTTTAAATATTTTTTTATTAAAGGGCTGATTATAATAAGTATGTTTAATTTACCTTAAATACTCCTGTGAAATATTATGATTATGAAAATAAATTTAGAAATTACCTTTTCCGTGGTATATAGAAAGAAAGCTAGCTTATCGAATGAAATATTTTTTTAAAAAAGTAAGGTAATAGAGAAAAAAGAAAAATGTTATACGGTTTATTATAAATGATGTAATTTATTTCTGAAATAATTTAAACTAGAGTCATAATGTGTGCGTGTGTATAATTCTCCTTTTCTTTAATTTTTTTTTCTTTTGTAGTTGAGTAGAAAAAGCTTTTATGTCAGGGAACACATATGCAATATCTTTTAAAGAATCATTAGAATTAGCATTTGCACCTGGAATAACGACTTGTCAATTTAAAATATGACGGTTATTATTTCATATTTATTCATTTTTCAAACAAATGCAACAGATAGAATTCGAATGGTTTTTTTTTTCAATTACAAAAAGCACTTATCGTTCGATACGTGCTAACTGCAACAGGTGGCGGTAACATGTGATTTGAGTTTATGGTAGTCCGTTAAAGGAGAGCAGGTGCTAGTATATAATCCAGATTTTTTTTTTATTTCTGGTACTACGCGCTATCGATTTACGAATTGAAATAAATTGAATAAAATACATTCATTTCTTCGAAATTCCATTACTTCGAATTATAATAATTTCAAGAATTAATTTTTCTTGAGAAATACAGATGTGATTCGGATATTTTTATTTACATTACGTTTTCATAAGAGATGAGCCGCTGGAAAAACGGCTGGGTATTTCACGGGTGTTGTATGAATATACGTATATATATGCATTAGAAAAACATTCTTATAGGACTCTCCTTTTAATTTAAGAACTGGAATTTCTAAGACAAAGGCTTATTTATTTTTACAACCCAGTAACCCTTCTTAAGAGTGTATTTCCGTAAAACTTGTTGTTGGCATATCTTTACTCAATAAAAAAGGCATGCTTACCAAATTTCACGTCTGTTGGTTGGAATAACTTAAAAGCGGCAACTTTTTTTATCTATGCAGCCCGTTAACCCACCTTGGCAGTCCATTTCGGTAAAACTCGTGTTTAGAGGATCTTTACTTAACAAAAGAAACATGCTAGCCAAATTTCAAATCTGTAGGTCTAGGTAAGAAAACGGGAACGGTAACCCTCTTATCCCACTCAACCCCTCTTGTTAGTCGATTTCCACTAAACCTGTTATTAGGGGATCTTTACTGTACAATAGAAACATTCTCACCGAATTTCATATTTGTAGGTCTAATCGTTTGGGAAATCTTGTAGAGTGAATCGCTTTTATTCTTTATATAGATATAGGTATAGATTGACAGAGATAGATATAGATATGTAGATAGATATAGATATAGATCTATTGATATTGATATAGATCGATAGAGATATAGAGATAGATATAGATATAGATCGATAGAGATATAGAGATAGATATAGATATAGATCGATAGAGATAGATGTAGATATAGATCGATAGAGATAGGTGTAGATATATAATCGATAGAGATAGATTGATATAGATAGATAGATTAAAAGAGTGCTGATAGTCAAATACTTAAATTTAAAATGTCAAACTATACTAGCATTCAGCACATCAATCTTACAAGCATTTACTTCTATTATTTATGACATTTTAATAATACGTTTTTCAAAGAAAAGTTTAAAAATAATTACGTCTATTTTAATGCAAAAATGAGTAATAATAGGACTTAATCTTTTTTCACAAGTACGTTGATGAAATTGGATGCCCAAACCGGTTTAAAGAATGCTCATAAGCAAACATGTAACACAAACAATGAATAATCAAGTACATTTATATTAAAGCAAACAGACTTTTCAACTAATGATAGCTTTCATTATGGCATACTTATTTACTTTAATAAGCAGTTTGTTCAGTTTCAATTTATACTTAGGGTCTTCAAGTGCTTCTTTTTATTCTGGCATTTTTTTTTTTTTTTACAAAAAATGCTATCTGCTATTATTTACTGAATTTCCAGTCTCAATTAAAGTTAGCTTACGTAATAATATTTATTTTTAATCTCTCAATGAAAGCTTCGAATATTAGATAAATATCTAAAACAAGTCTTAAAATTACAATGTAGTGAATCACTTTAATAAAAATGAAGAAAATCCCATACAAAGCCATTCATTACCTTTGTTGCCTAACCTTTGTACAAAATACGCGGGGGGGGGGGACTGTTCACTTCTCGCTCGCGAGTTAATACATAATGAAGTACGTGAAGATGGCAATAATGACGCGGCTGCCTCAAAAATAAATCCATTACCTCTTCTGTAAGCAGCACTTTTCTTAATTTACGCCAAGAAAACGGATATCTTGTAACGCAAAAGAAAATCCTAATAGTTTGGCGTTCTTTATTGAAATGACCGCGTCTTTAGAAAATACCGGCGCATTATAATAAATAAAGATTATAATTAAGGCCAAGCTCGCCAAACTTAATGATATGGCGCTGTCCGACGTGACCGGTTGGTGTCATGCTTACACTGCGGGGGCGTATAGTGGCAGAGAACCGTGAGAAAATCTCGCCGGTGAAGAAAGTAGTCGAGCCTGGATTCATTATCATTCTTGACTAAATAAGATGAGTGTTTACTCTGTTGAATTGTTAGCTAATTCTGTAACTTGCTAGCCTTTGATGATGCATATATAATTGAAATATATAAAGAAAGGGAACTTATTTCAATTTTTTGTGATTTGAAAGCAGAATTTAAGATTGCGATAAATTAATGTTTAATAAATTTATAATAGTGTTTTAATATGGTATTAAAGTACAGGGTTTCTAAAAATTAGTTGGGCAATTTCGTAAACTTCCAAAGTGTTAAGTGAAATTAACCCGTTTAAAAGTCAGACTATTAGTAATCTATCCTAAGTTTATTCATAGATGATGTTAGGTGTCATAACTGACGGAATTTTTTAACGAGTGGTAATCGTTCTTTGTCGGTTTGTGCGATATTGGTGGTGCTGAAAAAATGAAATGCTGCCTTTGGTTTCATGAATACCATTCTTCTGAGAAAGTACGTGGAAATTTTATTCCAGAATACAAGAAAAAAGCATTTAAAAGAGATACCAATGTGCATGATATTTTTCTGAACATGATACAGATTTTCCTTGTGCCAAACACCCAAGAATAATGTCAGGGAGTAACATTTTTCAATAGGTGGCATGCCTTGTCACTACCACAACGAAATTACATTTTACCTCTATGCTGAGGTATCAGTTTGGATTCGTTATGGAGGTATTATTCAATGGGCTACCACGATTACCAGATCTTGCACCGCTGGATTTAAGAGTACGGGGTTTTGTAAAGAATCAAGTGAGCACTCCACAATTTCCTTCACCCATTCCTGAACTAAAATCAAGAATCTGCACTGGAATTAATTTGACGGATGGAAATATGCTAACAAATCTGTGGCGAGAACTGATTTACCAATGGGGCACTTGCAGAGTAAGGAAAGGAAGTCGCATCGAACAATGATAATTGTAAACTTGGACTATTTTTCTATCTTTCAACAGTATGTACTTTATTTCCCCCCATAAATTATATGCAATAAATCATTCATTTTGCCTGACTAATTTACAAACGCCCTGTATTAGTAACTTACTCAGTAAAATATATGTGAAAGTGTAAGGCGTTAAACAACATACGAAATGTCATTTTTATTATTTGACATTTGTTATAAGTAGGATTGTAAAACGTGTTAGTGGAGAATTCTATATTTATAGCGTGATGCTTGTTTAATAAATAAAAATATTTTTTGTGTTTTCTACAAAATTAACAAGTTTTAAGAATTAAGAATGATCAAGAAGTTTGTTTTTAAGGTGACAATATACGCAAGAATTTTCGATGGGTGTTGATTTCAATCGCTGTAAAAATTTTCTTTTTGCATTAATTTTGAGGGATTGTTTGCTTCTTGAGAGCAAACAGAAAATTTATTCATTATTTTGGCATGAAAATATAAAATCGTATTAATGTTGGATAAAAGGTGACTAATATGTATAAGAAATCTAAATATTTTTAATAATGATATAAGTTTAAATTCCTTATTTTTTCATTATTTGATAAATAAAATCAAACCGAATGAAAATATCTCACAAAATAAAATTGTCTATTAAAACTGTTTTAATCAGAAGAAACACGTACGTTAAGAGTTCCTGGATTTATTGTTTATGTAATAATCCCTGTAAATACAAGTTACATCCCTTCTATTTAATATTTTTAAAACAGTCAAGTTTATTATTCATTTATAAAAAATTTATTTTGAATTAAATTTTTAAAATGTTATTCCAAAGATTTAGCTTCATGTACCTGCATTTTAACGGCAGAATAGTGGCCGGAATTTAAAAAGCAACCTTGCTGAGATTATCTTTATTAGTGGCTCTTACTGGTTATTTTGATCGTAATTAACAAGCAATTTATCTATAAAATTGGTAGTTTAGTCTATCTGTGCCAAATTCAATGACAGAAACAATAGCATAGTATAAATTACAATATTTTTACAGTCATTGCATTTATATTCATATTATTTAAGTAGGTGAAAAATATAAAATATCACTCACACATGTTATTTCCTACTGAATACACAAAATCGCCCGAAATCTGCATTTAAACTTCCTGAAGTCAAACTTTATTTTATGACCATCGCCCACGCCCATGATGCTTTTCAGCTGTTCTAAAATTTCCTAGTCTCAATATTTTTAAAATAATTTTAAAAAGAAGACAAAATATATCCATCTTCAAGATAGGTTACTCAGGAATTTCTGGAGGAAACTGTTTTAAAGTAACACTTAAAAATTAAGAAGAGTGACAAACCTCCCGTAATAAAATTGATATAAGAATGGGGGAAATATGGATAGACATTTTATTAGTTTATTTATGATAATGCTGTAAGTGTCTGGATAGTTAAATTACGTTGTAGACGTTTTATCCCGAAATTTTATTAGAATATACAGACTTTATATATATATATGTTAAATATTAGTAATTTGTGCATTTTTTTGTTAATTAAAAATGTTTCCATGTATTTTGACAATACATTACACGGAAGTTTCCCCCCTAGTTCTCTCAGATGATTGTAGCATTTTGAATAACTCTTTTAATGTCCTTTCTTTAGCGTACACAGGATTTATTAAACTTCTCGAAATTCCCGTCCTGCATATTTTAGTTGAAAAGTTAATGTTCTGAACATTTTAAATGATTTCTAACTATCTTATTTGCTTATTTTGCAAAAAGGCATATTTATATTTTTATTTATCTTCAAAATTATATACAAAGCAAGGTTAATGCAACGTATCAAAAATTAAACTATAGCAGCTTTATTCCGAAAATATGGGCAAAAGAATCCTTTTTAGATTAATACATAAATATCTAATCCTTAAAAGGTTATTAGTAGCTTTTATAGTTGTAACAAAATTGGCCTATTATCGTCAAATTTTCGAAAACTGCAATAGTGCTGCCATTAACGTATTTTTCGAATAATTAGGATTCTAATAGTGGACACATAATCGTTTTCTACTTTCTGTGCTGGTTGGGAAAATTTATTTTAAGAAAAGTTTATTTGTAGTTTAATAAACATGCATTAAAATGCACCTATTTGTAATAGAAACTAATAAAACGGAAAGAATAAGAAATAATTTTTTTGTATACATGAAAATTGATATCATTAATTGAATTTTTATCCATCATTAAAAGTTACTCCATACTAATGAACCGCATCTTTTTAAAGCTTATTGGTATTTAAGCTTAAAAGAATATTTTTTTAGAAATTCAGAAAAAAATTGTGACAAATAAATCAAACGAATGAACAGTAATTGATATTAATTTCGGCTTAAGTGATCATAACCAATTAACATCACCATGTATTGATTGCAAAAAGTTCAATCACTTTCAATGAACTGAACTAAATTAGGAAGCTTATTTCAGACAGAAATATCATAATTTTCATGCAATTTCTTGATGCTACAAATAATACATCTGTTTATCAAACCATGTTTTTTTTTTTATTTGAAAACGTTTTATAGGTATGTGATTTTTTTCCCGTTAACATACAAAATAGGATAGTATTTTTTGCTAGGATTACGGTATAGCAGATGAAATGGAACGTATTTTGTACCACAAAAAATGATTTTGTTATGACGAATATGAATACGGAAGTAAAATATACCGTTTACAGAATAGTAAAATCAGAATATAGCATTAAAGTTTCATCACTTTTTTATCTGGAAAAATAGTTTCAATTTTAATCCTAATCTTTAACATTACGTGAAAACAACTTTAAATCTAACCAAAGTGTTCAAGCATGGTATCGCGAAAGAACACTTGCGTACTTTGTGTTCAGCCCCTCACCATTGCTTCCGCCTTTTATGACCCCCGATGCCACTCTCCCATTTCTTTTTTAATTATACATAGGGTGTAGGCGGTTAGTTGTTATTTTGTCTATTTAAGCCGGCTGCAATTTAGTCGGAATGCAGTAATTATACATCGATGGCCGAAGCACCGACCTCTAGGGCTGCAGCCTACTTTAATTGCCTAATAGAGGGTGGTCATTAACAGGCTTGGTTGATGATGGAAATGGACACAAATTGGTCTTTTGTGTGCTCTTGGTCAGTGCACTCCTTTAAAAAGTTCTGTTAAGTTGTATCCAGTAAACAAGAAACACCCACAGAATAATATAGAAAGATCCTGATAGGAACAGATTTTTTTTCACGCTAGTTTTTAAAACTACAAAAAAAATTAATGTTGATTCAACAGTATTGTAAGCTGTTAATTGTGGTTGAGGATGAAATTTTTGATGTATCACGTTTGTTGCTTTGAAGTATGACCTCAGTGGATTTTTATTGAATACGATTCATCATATTTGAAATAATTTAGTTTCTTGTTTGGATAAGAGAAAAAAAGCAAATTATTATATTTCATTAATTTTGGATTTTTATTAGCAGCCTACATTTTTTTAAAAAAGTGTATAATACTTTTTAACACCCTTTTATAAGCTACACTTGTATGTAACAGACTTTGTGAACTCAATTATTACCCACTTTAAAAGGTCATAAAAATTCGAAATTTTGCTCACTTGTCCGGGACCGATGACAAAACAATAATTTAATAATTTTGGTTCCATTGTCCTGATCAGGATCATCAGAATTAACGATTCCCCATATTCAGATCCCATCTCGCATCTGACGACTCATTTCAGATCCCATTTCCAGATTTAGTGACTCATTCCAGATTTGGCAACTAAAAGATTAAGTTACAACTTTGTTCGATCAACTATAAAAGGGAGTTTTTTTAAAATTTTTTAAACTATAATTTATTAAAACAATTGTTAATGAATGATGTTTTTACCAGCCAGAAAATTTATTTTGGCTATTCGGAACTAAATGTTTCTAATTAGAATTTTAAAAAAAAAGCATTTTAAAACGGAAATTTCTTACCCTCAGATGTCTAAAAAAATTGGCCTCTGAATCCTAATAGTGAAGCATTGAGGGTTGGCATGCCATGAGTTCGAGTCCTAGTGCCACTGAAGACCCACCTTCTAGAGGGGCTGATGCATGCTAAATCTTTTGAGGCACTAAGACCTCCCTTGTGCATGGTGTGGAAGTTCGAAGAAGGAGGGGGGGGAGCTTTGGTGTCGTCCGATTCACTTGACCGTGGTTCAAAGTTAAGAGATCTTTCTCCAATAACCTTTAGTGTTGCTAAGTGTAGTTTAGTGTTGCAACGTAAATTAACACTAATTCGCAGCCTAAAAATATGTACTTTTGACAAAAAATAAAGTAAATCACATTATTTTAAAGGCAAGATTTTTCTTTTATTCCTTTTATATTTTTTGCTTTACACTTATCCCACATATTTTACATTTTCTAGCTTTTTTTTTTAAATGGATAGTTTCAAATGTTAGGGAGGGGGATACGAAATTGCTTTTTATGTTGCAATAACAAAACTAAAAGTATATTTTATTTTGATTTTTAACATTCTATTTTTTTAAATATTCTTAAATTAGAGAAAGTTGACGAAAATAAGTTACAGCGTTTTCATTTTTTGCTGCTTCTGATAATAAATAACTTGGCAGCATTTTTATATTTTTTTTCAACAGCAAATTATTTTACATTTATTGCATAACAATAAGTATTTTTGTACACTCAGAAATTTAAAATCTAAGAATTTGAAATAATATAGAAAATTTTTAATGTGTAAGATTTTAATTATTACAGTTTAAAATCCCGTTATAATGTCACCTCATTTTCATGTAGAATAACACAAATTCAAATATTAAACAGCCAGCATTGCTGACTAGAATTTTAAAGAAAAAAAACTTTCAGACGCAATCTTGATAATAATAAATATTTCAACTATGGAGTGAAAATATATAAATACAATTATGTTTATTGCTGTCTGAATGGCTGTGAAATATTTATATACGACACTTTTGCACTGCACGAAAGGGCCATTTGGATTTTTTCCCGTTTGAGGAATTTTGAATTCAATAGAAAAGTAGTTTTCAACAATTCATTTTTTTTTAAAGAAGGGTCGTAGATTTTGAACCTCAAAGTCTTTTGAATATTTTTATTACAGATTTTGCATATATATGTTCTTTGTAAATTATTAAATCGTTTGTTTTCCCAAGCCCTTTTTTGTGCGTATTAGCTTTTTAAAGTGGCATTTACATGCATATTTAGTCCCATAACAAAAATTCAGTAATTCAGTTTATATAGGAAATTCGACTGAAGGAGAGAATTGGCTTAATTCCGTACAATTTTGTCGTTTCTTTTTATTTAGATATTATCTTGAGAAGGATTTCAAAGTGCTGATGTTGAGATTAAAATATGGATTTTTCTCCCAATTATACATTTCTAACCATAGTTTTAAAATACATGAATATCACTAGAGACCAACATTGCCGATTAACCAAAGGACAATTGAAAAAAATTAAATTTGTGTATTTCAATATTATAATTTCCATATGGGACCGTGGGTAACCTAGTGATTAGAGCATCGGACTCCAGACCGGAAGGCCTGGGTTCAATGATGGACCAAATACCCTCCGAGTACACACGGAGTACGTGCTGGTTAAATCAGTGGGCCCGAAAGTCATGTGGGCGGTCACAGCAGAAACCACGGATGCAGGGGGTTGGAGAATATTTCTCTTCCCCCCAGTTCCAAGCCTAAATTGTGGAGATGGAGGTAGGTGGTGTCGCCATCTATCGTGTAGAAGTCCAACCTGTCTCAGGCTCTGGCAACTTTCATTCCTCCCCTTCGGGAAGGGCACGACAACAACATAACTTCCATAAACGTACAGCAATGATCTTGGAAACTATTTTTATATTTAAAATATCCGTGGTTTAGTCAAAAATGAGTCATAAATCCCCTAGACATTTCCCCACAAATGTTCCCTAAATCCTTTCTATTAAATTGCGAATACAAATGTTTTACGAAGTTCTTAAAGATTCTCTAAGAATCAATGAATCCAGTTTAGAAAAAGTTCGTTTAAAGAGGAAGCTACAGCATCTCGAAGAAAATAGGATTGAATAGGATAGGTTGAAGTTTTAAGAACAATTAATTTGATCGGCATAATATAAAAATGCTTAAGCAATCACGTTAGAAAAATTTGGGTACTTTTTGAAAAACGATTATGGAGAAAATACGCAATTGCATCATAAACAGAAAGCAAATAAAATCTAATTTTTTAAGGATTTGATATTTTTTGAATCAAATGTCCTTGATTTGAAAAGGCCGCTGTACTTAACAAAAAAGTTGAAATACACAAGAAAATGCAATATTAAAAAACAGGATAAACTAGAAATTTAAAAAACCTATCCAACCGGTAGACCAGTTTCTGCCATGTTCGTAGAAGCATTTTCGTTGGCACAGTAGCAATAACAGTGGTTATCAAGGCATACAAGTCTTAAACATGACGGATCTTCCTCGAGCATAATTTGTCTTTGAAACAGTGGAACAACGTTGGGAAATCTTAGTGGCCAGGAAATTTAGTTTCATCGTAGTGGTAAGGGAAAGAAAGTTCCAAAAATGCTCGAGCATACGGGGGTGTGCCCTTGTAATGATGAACACTATCTTATTAGAAAATAATAGGGGCTTGTAACTCCTGCATTGGGGAAAGTTGTTTCTCTTCTCGTACTGTATGAGGATTTTCATTTCATTATTGCTAATAATTCGTCAACCAATTTTACCCAATACCGCCAACGTAATTACGGATATTTGATTCGCGATCTTTTGTGTTGCGCGGGTGTGTTTGGTTCGGATACACTGTACATTTTATTCAAAAGTAAAAGTCTTTTGTAAAATGTTTGTAATGTGTTTCAATAAAAAAAAAACGGATTTGATTAGATTATCAATTCCATTAAGAGGTCTACATCATTTACAGTTGAGCTTAAAACCATACTTAACTCAAAATGTTGAAAGTTCGTTAACCCGGCACTACTCGCGCAGAGTGTGTCATACCCACCGTCTAACCTTTTTCAACACTCCTTCTAAACCTTTATTGGAAAATGGATAGTTTCTCGTGTAGCTGACTTTAAGGTCATATCCTTTGAGGGGCCTTAGCTTGTAGGCGAATTCTAAATATATATTTTTGGATATCACCACTTTGGGTATGTCATACCCTGCGCGTGAATCACCGTTATAGTTCTGACTGCTTGAGCACGTTTTAAATCTTCCTTATACTATGGCGTATTATTGTAGTTATGATGAAGAAATGTGATATTTAGGCAATTTAATAAGTATAGTATTTAATAGATATAGTACAACAGAATTTTCGGATGAAGAAATTCTCTTCTCAGTTATGATGAGGAAAAAGCACAAATGAAGAGTATAACAGCAAATATGATTCCTCCACTGAAATCGATGGGATTTAAAAAAGGGAGACACTATTGAAAATAAATGTTTTATATGTAGGCACAAAAACATTTGAGAAGAACGTAATTTTAAAGGAGATAACTGGTACACATCTTATAAACTTTTAGATGAACTTTTTTTTTCTTTAAAAAAAAACTATTGCTGGAACAAAATAAGAGAAAATAAAAAAGAAATTCCAAATTTTTAAATTTAAAGAATAAAGAAGTTTACTCTTACAAGTTTAGTTTTAAAAAGATACAGATTAAAAAAAATTAAGATCCAGTGAAAACATCGCACTCACTCACGACGCGATGAAAGGAGTGTATACACAATGCACTGAATGCCCTTATAAAAAGAACAGGAAAACTAAATTTACGTGTAAAAATGTAATAAAAATGTTGTATATTTCCTACTTTTCTTCCTTCTTTAAACTTTGTATATAAATTTTAAGATAAAACACAATGTAAACACCCTTGGGTATGACATACCCTGCGCGAAAGCTTTAGGTCACTTTTTTCACTCGAGTGATGCCGGGTTAAATTAAAAGTCCGAGTTTGATATTTCAAAAGGGAAAAATAAATTAATGGTATCACAGTAATTGTATTTTCAATTTAAAGAGTTTTGGTTCAATCAGATCCACGCACACACAAACATTTTCATCAATATTCAATTCAGTTCAAAGAAACTCTCTCTAAAAATTCAAAACAGCGTTCAAGAGTGTCAATGTGTAGTTCAAAATTACAAATAAAATACTGGTGTACTTTTTTCGTAAAATCTGAGTCTATGTTGCGCGTTGCGAAAGCGTTTGTCAGGACGAAATCTTCCATATTGTCCATACGTATATCGCACACCCTTAAATCCAACATTTTCAAAAGAAATTCACTAGATTTGGGTACTAATCATATACATAATTTGACCATAAAATAAGGCATCAATTAGTGTATGTGTGAATCGCCATGCCTTCAAGCAATAGTTTCGCGCGGACAATGTTATCAAGAAAATAATCAGAAGTACCGGAGTTGTGTTACATTGCAAAGGTAACGCTCGCTTTTGAGTGTCTTCTTAACGAGGCGTGCTAAACCAATTGTCTGCAAATGTCGGTTTTCTTTGTTTTCACTGATAATGTGATTGTGATCCGCTTGGGAAATAGGGGGGGGGGGTTCTTTAGAATGGGTTGGAAAAATTTGATTTTTTTTTTTGCTCTTTTTCTCCAATGTTTAGTATTGAATATAGATACTAACTTAGCTCTTTTGTTGCTCTGAGTAAAATGTGACTTAAACGCCCTTTCATTGGTCTCGTGCGGAAGTTAGAGGGGGTGTTAGCTCAGGTGTCGTCTTTGTCACTTGAACCTTGGTTCAAAATGACGAGGTTCGTCACCAAAAGCTCTCGTGTAACTCAATAGTACAACGTTATTTTTCACTCACTCACTGAGTAAAATGTGGCTCTGGATTTCATTGGAAGCATGTAATTTACCTTATTAGGTACAGTGATTAGTTCCGTTAAGTGTTGTGGTGTAGGACTTGGGTTCAAATCCCGGAGAAATCAGGCATGTTTGTAAATATATAAGGGCCCATGCGGCATATTGGCACCAAAAATATTCACCGAGCCGAAAGTCCTCTTGAGAGGTTGGTGGTAAAAGAAAAGAGGTGGAAGATCCATGGCTACCTCTCGGTACTCTCTCTCAAAATTGGGATGGAACGGAGTAAAAAAGAACTGGTGTTCGAAGCCGTGGCCAACGACAAGCATAATCTAACTCGTTGATACAATAAATTTCTTGGGCCTTGATCTAACATTGTCGAGTTTGGGGCATCATTAACATCAAATACGTTTTAGAATAAAAATAATTAAATTTTTAATTGAGTGTCATGTTTATTGTTGTTATTGGACTAAAAATGTCAGTGGAAGGCCATTTCAAAACAATAATTGAAAAATAATTAACTTCATTCTTGGAAAAACTTAACAGTTTCTTATAATCAAGAGAATTATTCTTCTAATATATACCAAATTGTTTTATAAAACTCAAACAAGAATAATTTTAATTAACAGAAAAGCACACTAGCTCATTAAAATCCTGTTATTTAATATTGGTAACTTAATTCCAAAATTTCTCTCTCTGTCTCTCTCTCAATATTTTTTATACTATATCTTAAAAATAGTTTTATAAAATCATGATTTAGAGCATCATTAACAATGAATGCGAATCAAGTTCACCAAATACCATAGATATTGAAGAGTTACTCCTAAGTGGGTCCCAATAATTAAATTCACTGCCTTTCTACAGATGAAAACATCGCTTTCTTTACCCAAAAAAAGAATTTTCTGTCCCAAAACGGTTAGTGTAGATAGAAGAGAAAAA
Organism: Trichonephila clavata; assembly: GCA_019973975.1. Classification (NCBI taxonomy): domain Eukaryota; kingdom Metazoa; phylum Arthropoda; class Arachnida; order Araneae; family Nephilidae; genus Trichonephila; species Trichonephila clavata. The sequence goes on from BMAO01003421.1 coordinate 39,562, forward strand.
AAGGACGAAAACAGTTGGTATATTTTTTCTATGGCATGTAGCTTATTTTTTTCTTCTTCTCTTTCTTTCTGTTTCTTGTGGCTACACGCCCGAAGCTTCCCAAGTCTGCGAAACACGTGGTTTTACCAGCGGTTTTTCTTGGATTTGTTTTTGTTTCGGCAGTTCGTCTTATTTCCTACGATTTACTTTGGGTTTCTTCTTTTCTTAGGGAGCCATTCAGACAGTGTTAAAGACGATGTTGAATGCTGTGGTAGTCCTTTCTGTTTGCCACGGAAACGTGTGAAAAGGCGATATAGGTTATCATATTTTTTTCCACAAATGGTTTCAACGTGGAAATTCGTGGAGGATTCGGCAATAATACGATGTGTTTCGTGGATTTGTTCCAACAGAATATAATTGTAGGAAATTTAATTTTAAATTTCAATTAATTGAAACGTAGTATTTTAAAGAATAATTTTTCCTCACATTATGTATGAAATGAACTCATATTAAACTGGCTGAACTATTATATTTACTAACTTGAAATTTGGTATTCATGTTTCTTTTGTTGAGTTTAAATCTGCTAAGAACGGATCTTTCGGAAGTCAACTTTCAAGAGGAGGTTACGCGGTATATTGACAAAAGAAATTCGTAATTGAACTAATAGACACAGACTTGAAATTTGGCAAGCATGCTTACTTATCATGTTGAATAGAGATTCACTAAAAATAGGTTTTATTGAAATCTACTTAAAGGAAAGGGGTTATGGAAGTGTAAGAGATCATTCTAAATCAATTTTAGAAATTCAAGTCCTGTTCTGTTCAAATCAAGGGGTTAAAGTTGTAAAAATATTTTTCAGCACAATCGAACGCATTATGCTCTGACTTGGATAATTATTAGATTATAAACCAGTGCTTCTCAAATTTTCAATATTTGCGACCCAATATTCAATCATAATTTTCATCGCACCCCCCTCCATATGATACCAATGTATTGAATTCAAAAATACAATACTCTGACGCGAAAGCTACAATAAGGCTTTTACCTTTCAAGTGCCACCGACGTATATAAACGTCTCACTCAGCCAAAGCGTTATTTTCCTAGAACGTCTTTGGGAAGTACAATCTTTTCTGTGCACTGCTATCTGTAAAATTATTCCGAAGGCTTTGGAATACAAAATAAGGACCTTGACAGTGTTTGTAAAGAATTTATATATTTTTTTAGAAAATTTGTTTATTTATCCTTTTTCCCCCTTCCCCTCTCAATACATCACATACACTCACCTACTTGGAAAACGGAGACATTGGGAAGCGAGTTGCGTAACTTTTAATCGGAAGTAAAGAGGTTAATTATAAACCGTACAAATTATCAAGATAAGTGTTAATTTTTTATTACAATTTTATACATAAGACTGGGGTTACTGGTAATTATTAAACTTTTTCTAAAACATAAAATACATTGTGCAGTATTGATACATTTATAAGTGTATTATATCAGTGTGAATGTGTATTTTATTTTTATTATGTCAGAATGTATTTTGTTGGTTTACTTTCAGAAAATTAGTAATTTTTTAAAATCTTTTGTTTTCGACTTTTCAATAGGCTCGCGCCCCCCTCGTAGAATTATCACGCCCTACAGTTTGAGAAAAGCTGTTATAAACACAGTATATATTCATACACTATGAGAGACCCAGCAAAGAGAAATACTAATTTCTTTGATAAAGTAAACCTTTTTAAATTAGCTATTAAAGTTTGAAAAAATATTTTTTAAATTTTCTACTGAATTCTGTTAAAGCCTATTCACAAAATGAAATTTGTATTCGATAAAAAAACTTATAAATCTATTTATTAATGGGCATGCAGTCTGAATCCATTAACGTGCAATTAGACTATGGTTACGCAACCGCGACTTATAGTATTTAATATAAACTGAGCAATGTGAGAATACACGGGTATATGAATTTTCTAAATTATTTCAGTGGTTATGAAATAAAATGACATAATTCTTGTATTGAAAATATTTAAGAAATTTGAGTTTATTGTTTTAACAACTAGTCTTGTCCGTGGATAATTATTTTTTACTGGTAAAAATTTTATATCTCATCTTGCATGCCGATACACAATTGATAATCTAAATGATCACGAAATCTTGAACATAATTTCTTACAAATAAACCGAAGTAATCAAATGTATTAGATAATATTCACATGACTTGGGGTGTTTTTCACTTGTGTTCAGATATTTTCGTATTGAGAGAATGTTGTGTATGGCAGCTTGTTACTTATAAATCCACATTTATAGAGGATCACAGAAAGACAGACAGACAAAGCTGTTACATAAGAAACACAGCAACCATGATTTTAAGGTCAGTTCAGAAAAGCATTCCTTTTTCGCTCTTGAGATCTCAGCCCTTTATAGTTTTGGAAAACTGGAAGCTTTTAGACATGTGATTGGTCAAAAATATGCGAATGATGCAAGGTTGCATCATCTTGTTTTAAAAACGCTAACGTGTCAGGTTTTTAGGAGATAAAGTTGTGGGTATTTTCCCGTTAGGAGAGTAAACTAAAAATTAACTGTCAACCGAAGTATTGGAGAGCTCAAGACCATTATGAAATAAAAAGTCGAGACAGCAACTAAACAAAACATTAATTTCAATTTAATAAAATAAAATAAAAGCATCACATATATTCTAGGAGTGATATCACAAGTGTTTGCTTATTAGTATTTTTTATCAAGGGAGTCATTGAACCTCTTGTTGAGGGAGGTCCAAATGTATTTTCAAAACATATGTTTATGTGCCATTGATTTTACAAGTTTTGTCGAACACAAAAGTGAAATATTTCATGGAATTTCAAGCAATCTGAAAAACAGTCAAAATAATTTTCCTTTGGGAAAGAATTACTCGAGATGGTAATTTGTTTACCAAATCCTAAATGGTAGACAAAGTACTACTCTTCAAAATTGTCGTTATGTGAAAAATATTTAGTACGTATTTAACAGATCTATGAATTTCATACGCTTCCTCAATCTTCAGACTTTGTGGTAACTGGTTACCCCTTACATCCGAACCCTCTTGTCTACCTGTAAACCCGGCTAGATGTGCAGGAGGAATAGAATAATCCACAGACATGTTTTCAATCTATAACTAATTTATTAATTCTTATTATAGATCAGACACAATACAATTTTAATTAAGGTATATGAACTATGGTAGATACAACAATGTAATCGTAGAAAAAGAGTAGCGCTTATACAGGTAAAGCATATACAGTGTATGAGTAATAATGCACATAAATTATTTTTTCTTATGCGGATATTCTCTTTCATGTACTCATTAATCATAATTTCATTTTATAATTTGAATCCCTTTTTATTGTTAAAAATGTCTTTTATTTTTCTTGAAAACTGTTTTAAATCTCCCATTTCCTTTATGATAATGCCATTTTGGTCTTTTTTATGAAAATAGCAATAAAAAAAAAAGAGTTCAGTCTGCAACGTTGAAGGATAATGATGTATTTAGAGATAATGCCCATCATAAGTAAGAATATTTGACTTACTATGCTCTGTGTGTCCCATGGAAATGGATTTAAAGTTGTTTAAAAAATATACTACTTGCTATTTACTCAATATAGAAAATTTATTATTTTGTGAGAGTTATACAGAAAGACATATAAATGCTTTTCTTTGGAATGAGGCCAGTTCTTTAAATTATTTATTGTAGAATCTCTAAGTGAATATATAACTCAGCTCTCTTCAAATATATATTAAGTAATATGCTTGTATAATTTAATAATAAAAATAAAATATCGTTATAAAAAGTATAGAAATTATGGGTTGAGAGGTAGCGAATTTTTCTCGAAATTTCTTCAGTTAACGCGAAAGAAAATGTTCTATAGAAAATTCTTCAAGAAGTTATTATTTAATTAATCCAGAAAATGTTAATAATTCGGAGAAACCTGCTTTATTCTATATCGAGTAGTATATATTGTTTGGGCAAAATTTTTGTCTGTGATATTGAATGTTATTGTACCATAGCAAAATAAGTATCTATAGTACACATATAATACACAGTATTCTATAAGTATCTACAAGCAGTAACCGTTCCTGCAGTGAACAGTGGAGAGATTGAACCCTTTTAAAAAATATAATAAAAATAATTTTCCGTCTATATGTTTTTTTAAAAATTTCAAACATTTTTAAAACTTTGTTTACATTTTCCTTTTCAATACTAAACCTTTGAAGTTTATAGTAAATATTGCACATGTGTCCACAGATTTAAAGTTCAGGGGGTCACAAGCAATCGGTGTTACAGCCAATCGGTATTTGATAAAAACAAAAAAGTGTCAAACTCGCTGCACATCTTGATTTAATGTTTTCACCGAAGTAATATATACAGCAAAAATGTAATTAAAAATTTCGTAGCTTACTATCAATTTTTACAAAAAATTACTAACAATTAATTTAATGATTACAATTATCCCTTTGTTCACTGTTCTCTTTTATACTGTTCTTTTTTACACTGCTCTTTTATACTGTTCTATAGAAAATGAGAATATATGTGTTTTTTAAAGATGAATTTTTGCAGCCAACATAAACTAAAAATTGCATTTGTTGGTGTTGCGCGAGGCTCTAAATTTAATATTCTTGATTTAGATGATGCTAAAACCCAGCTTCTAAAATACTTATAATAAAACGCCGAATTTGTTTTTGTAATTTTACAGCATACACTTACTCAAATTAGCTTGTCTAAAGTGTGAATGTTTTCGTTGCATTTTTGGCGTAGGAAGATTTACATAAACATTGTCTACATATATATATTTCACAAAATGCCTTTTGCATATTCTACATAAAACCGTAACTATTTATCACAGTTATTGAAATAAAACCCTACATTTTTGGAAGCTAACGGCATAGATGATAGATACACACATATGTCAGAATAAATCACACAAACAAATGGTTGGAAACATCGCGATCAATCTCAAAGTTCGAACTTTTTTTTATGAGAAATGGCTTGAACGTCACGTGTAATTAATGGCGAAAATTGGAACTATCCAACACCGGGTGTTGAAATGCTCTTTTTTTCCACCCTTTGCTCTTAACAGTTGCTCCTTATATTGAGAAAGAACTTCTGACGAATTGTGATTTATATGTTTGATTCAATGTTCGAGAGAGCGAGTTAAAAGGTGGAAATATTTCACAGGCTTTTTATTGCTTTTTCGAGGAAATTGATTGCAGATGGGTTTGGATGCTTTGCTGTGTTGCAGAAATTTCGGCGCTTTTGAATGATTTAGATTTGGGTGGTAAATCTTCCAGAACGCAGACGCTTACTCAACCATTCTTATTTCTTTTCACTGGAAAATTAAATTCATTTGTATTCATCTAAATTAACAAAATGCTTTGCATCATATTTTATGGATAGAAAATGTGAATGTGCAAGAAGTAATTTCATTACAGTAAGGTGACCAGTTTTTTTTACAATGAAAAGGATGACGAAAAATTCAAGAAAAAATTACAACTTAAATGAATGAAAAACACTTTATTTGTTACACTTGTATTCCTTTGAATTTCTTCTTAATTTTTCCACATTGAATGAATTTTTCATTTGTCAACAAAACATTTTCTAATGTATTGGAAATTTTGGAGCAAAATATATCCTTCATACTGAATTTTACGGTAATCTCTGTAGCTAAAATATTAACATTCGATCTTGATTTGTCCTTTAACCAAAAATCATTACCAACTGAAAAACTCTTTCAAGTTCAAGGACAGCACGACGTAAATTCATTAGGTGTAACTGAATTTTTTAGGTGTGTTCATTTTTGAAGTGGTTTAACTATTTTCACCCATATTTTATCGATTTCAGCGTGTGGATTTTCCAATTTTTCTGACTTATTTCTTCCTCAGTGGCTCGACAGCCCAGTTTGGGCTTTGACCTTCTCAAGAAACATTTTCCAGTCCAGCTTTCTTCTTGCTAGTGTTTTCCGTTTTTTAGTTCCTAAATTATTAGAATTTAAAAATACATTCCGTCTACTTTCTTCTTCAAACAGACAGTTGTTATCAATTTTAATATCAGACATTTCTTTCAATAAGCACTCAACACAATTTTCCATACTTGCCCAATTTACTTGCAATGCAGTCAAAAGATATCATTGAAAACTGTTATTTCCTGTGGCATTTGGTTCAGACCATTAGAGAAAAGTTTGATTCATCTCTGAATACAGAGATGAACCAAACTCTTAAATATTAAAATATTGAAAAGGAGGACACTTTTCGAGGAAGGACAGAACCTATAAAAGGATCTTCCTATAGGAGGACAGTTGGTCATCTTAATTATAAACAAAAAGTTATTTTAATATATTTTTCCTTTAACTCATTCTCTTCTTTAAAAATGCATGCAAAATAAGATTTTTCATAATGTACTACGCGGATAATCTAGGGTATGTGATGGATTGATCTTTTATTAACATCACATTTAAAAGTAGCACGCGGGTTATTGGTGAAATATTTCGTAATTTCGAGTTACGGTCAATGACAAGAGTGATACTGGACCCCTATTTTCCTAATTACGTATCATTTCAGCGTGAGAATTTTGAGCCTATAGAGATTAAAAAAGGAATTGAATAATATTGCATGATTTTGCAGACCAATTCTATTAAAAAATGTAGCTAAAAATTAGAATTAAAAAATAATTCAATGCAAAATTATTTGAAAACTAGTTTTATATATTCACTTAAAACTCCGACATTTTTCATATACACCAACCTAATACATAGAAAGGATATTTTTTTCTATTTAAATCAAGCTTATTCATCGTTTCTTAAATTATCCGGGTTGACATCATTCATTCTATAATTATTTTTGTATGTGTGAAGAGAAAATACGATTCATAAATCTTCAACTGTTTTCTTTCTAATAACATCTCCCATCAAACAAAATTTTTTTAAAACTCTTTACATAGGGATAGATCTTTATTAAACAGTAAAACAATGTATTGTTTAAAATAATGAATCTCTCTCATAAAATCGGAGTTAGATTTAATATTCTTCTCCTTTTGTGTAATCATGGAGTTCGTTCTTAACAGTATCAAAACATTATTTATCTTGTAGATAAAGTTAAAAAAAAAGATGAATAAGGAAAGCGAATAAGATATTTGCCTTTTAGAGATAAACTTCTATTTACCCCCTCCCACTCAAAAAAATATTATTTTTAGAAACATACTAACACAAAACCATTTTTTATATTTGTAAAAACCCGACATCTTAAATTACGTCAATTTATTAATTCACTTCGACTTTCAAAAGAAACATAATACTGATAAGAAATGACAGTCTTTAAACAAAAACAAAAATTGAAAAAACAAAAATCTACACAAAAACCAAACGAAACAATGATAAATCTTTGTAGTAAAAAATAAAAAAAAAAGAGAAATATTTTTTCCAGGGAAACTCAATATAAGGAAAAGAAAATAAACAAGACACACGCTGATTTCGGTCCGAATGTTTCTAGTCTTACTGATAAAAAGGCATAACAAACTTTGTTAGGCCATTTTTGTGAGAAAATATTGGCGGAGACGGTCTTTGATGTTTTCATTCAAGCTTCTTAGAAGAGAGTCGTATTTTCTAGTTAGGAAATTGTTGGATAAAAGAAGTTTCCCCGTACCTTTTTTCCTGTGCCGGATTGAAGAGGCCTAGAATAAATTGCTTGCCGCGGGATTGCACCTACCACTAAAGAAATCTGATTTTCCTTTCCTCCTGTTAGCGTTTTTATTATTGAGAAATTTTGATAAACTGGCCTTTTTTTCGTGTGTCATTCGAAATTGTGTTTGGGGAGGCACCTTTTGTGGCCAATTATAGTGTCTGATAGTTTTTGTAATAAGCTTCGGAAAGACAGAAATGTCGTTTTTGATGTCGTGAATAAGGTCGTAAGTTATTGTTGAAAAGATTTTGGGGTTCTCCTCCTCCCTCTCTCTGTCTTTCTGTCTTGCTTGAATTTTCATGATACTACATGAAAAAGATGTTTGGAATTCTTAAGTCACATTTTTTCTAGACTTAAAAGGCTAAAAACGCATTGTGACGTTTGAATCAATAAAGGTTGCTTGATTTGACATATAATAATTTAGTTTAATTAAGTCACAGCTATTTACATTAATATACAATTTAGTACTATTAGATGATTTTAGAGTCCCAAATTTCTATAGCTTTGTGAAGGAGGGATCTTGGTGTCCGTTCACTGCGAAGGTTTTGCTCTCAACTTCCCTTTCTCTCACGGCCCCCTCTCGGTCTCTCCGGTTGACCGTTGTCGGCGTCTTTTTCTCTCCCTACATCCGGCCGTGGGCGGAATGGGCTTCTCCTCGTGTCAAAAGTTGCCGGGGACGCCAAGACACGTCCGTCACAATATATTAACGACTGCAGGTGTTTTGCACATGTGGGGATCAATTCTCCTAAAACTGATCCGGTCGTGGGAGGGAGTCGCAGGTGTCTTTGCACATGTGGTTTCGTTACAGCATCTAGGATCTTTCTAAATTCATCTAGGACACATTTAGACTTTTTTCTAGAAGCATTTTACATTTATCTTTTCTGTAAGGAAATAAATAAAAATCTTTACGAATTATGTAGTTATGATTTTAAATATTTTTAAGGCGTTTAGAATAAACCTTTATGGTCACGAGCACATGGCCGGAGTGTCGCAAGTGCGAGTCTTAGTGACACCGAAGACCCTTCTTCTAGAAAGGTTCATGCACGTCAAATCTGTTGTGTGACACTAAGTCCTCCCTTTGGCATGGTGTGGTAATTTAGAGAGGGAGATGTCAACTCAGTAGTTATCCTCATCACGTGACAGAGACACAGAATTTCGAGGACCGTCACCAACAGCCCTTATGTTGATTTATGTGGTATTTTCAAATGAAAGTGATTCGAAGCGTCGCATGCAAACAGTTTTCAATGTCTTTTCGGGAAACAAACGCGATAGTGCAGGTGTGTGTACCACGCATACGTGTTAGCAAGCAGATTTGTGACAACTGCATTCGTAAGGACGTGGCATTAATTTTAAAATGGCTGACATGGATGCAACTGCGTCCAAAACTACCAACAAACTGTAATAAAGCTTTTAACACTGGAAGAGTGCAAGCCGATGAATATTCATCGCCTACTTCTGGCTATGAACGGTAATACATATGTGTCAAAGCCCACAGGGACGAGGTTGGCGAGAATGTTTAGCTACGGTCGACAGGAGAGAAGGGATTTGCCGTGGTCTAACCATGCGCACAAAGTTGTGACAGAAAAGATGATTATGCACATTGTCACTACAATTAAGGGAAATCGACATCGAAACATTAATGACACCTCAAATAAGGTCAACGTTTCTATCCGCTCTGTTCTGCACTGGTTCCATGGTCAACCGACATCGTTCTTCGCGGACGGAATTCGTAACCTTCCTAAGCAATGGGAAGCCTGCCTGAACGCCATACTTGGTTTCTTTTAACAAACTTTGTATGCATTTCACTCATTAAATATTGTTGCTTCTATCTATGTATCTGTCTCATTTCTGTCCCTACGCATCTCATGGATACATGCCTCGAATCACTTTTATTTGAACACCCCTTATAGTTCGATATTAATAAACACTCACTCCCCTAAATAAGTAAAATTTAATTCTTTAAAATAGTTCAGGATAGTTAAATCTACTCATCACAAACTTAATCTAATTGTTTAGTGAAATATCGTTGAGAAACATATTTGTGTTTGTTATAAGTTTCGGTTTCTACTCCTGCTTCCCCCTCCCGCGCGTGTCTGAGTCAAAATCTTCCGAATACGGAATCCATGTAGAAGTTCTGCATACTTCCCTACGATTAATAACAATTGGATATACTTTTGAACTATTTTAATTAATGAATATTTTGTTAGTTAAATTGGTAAATCCTCGTAGGGAACATAATTCAAGTTTTCGCCAATACTTATTATGTTTACATTTACCTTTGGGAATTATGTATATTGTGTAATTAATTCTGATACACTATGACGCTGCATATATAATATTTTTTATCGTAGTCTAAAGGTAAATATTATTGTTTTGAAGTATTTCGAAACAATTTTAAGTCATTAAGAATTTTAACTGACACTTACACTGCTTTTATGATATATTTTTAGGCAATTATGCTTTTAAATGGTAAAGTATCTTATCTATTTGCATAATTTTTCAAAAACATGGGAACATTTTAATAAGCAAAATGAAAAATTGCCTTCAAAAGATTTCAAGAAATATTTTTACTTGAGTTTACATAAAAATAAAGAAATTTTATCAAAAAATTTCCATAGTCATAGCATTAGATGTTAAGATTTTCGTACATTATTTGCATAGATTTCTCATATACTAGCTCAATTGGCACCTTTTTTTATTTTAGATGAAATGGAATACAAATAAATTCACTTTAGTTCTTCCAAATAGTTTGATAAATTGAATTGTATAGCTGAAATTAACAATGACTTCTAAGTTCCAGAAAATAAGGGGGGAAATGTTCAAACATATAAATATAAATCGAATAGATAGTGATTCTTACAACAATTTCAGATCCTTTTTTTTTAAACAGACTGGATTGTAAGGTTATTTTTCTGGTACACTACAATACAATTGAAAATGAAGGAACAGACAACACGTTCACAAAACTTTAGATTTTTTTCAAGAATTCAGACCAATATATTAACGTTACTTCGTTCATATTAACTACTTAATATTAATCCCATCATTAACTTATTTTAATATAAAGTCGGCTCCGGTGGCTTAGAGGCAGTGAACCCGCTTCGTAAGCTCAAGATTGCGGGTTCGACCCCGGCAAGGGTCGATAGATTTTCTGGATGCAAAACTCGTAGGCACTCGTATCATATGATTATGTGGCACGTAAAAGATCCCTTGAGTATCAATTTGGTTTTGGTACTCTCAGAAAAATTAAATCATGGCAATATTTAGCATCCGATAAGACAGCTTGAATAAAAAAAGGAATTCAAGCATCCAAATTTGGTTGCGAGGCTTCCACCAGGAGGTGTCACATGAAATGACTCTAACATTTGGGGGACTTGCAAAGGATAAGTTGCTAAAATGCAACCCCATTGAAAAACAGTATAAAGTTTAAGCAACCTATTTAAAAATTAAACTTTGTTTTTGTTTAGATCGTAAAATAACTGAAAAGCAACTCTGATTATTCTATGTAAAATGGCTTTAATTACTTGTTCTCCGATGATTCTTTTTTTAATTTTATTTTTATAACTAATAGTAATTACGTTTTATACAAATTTATTTTGATTATTAAAAGTTGTTGCACAAAGAATTGAAAAATTACAATGCATAAGAACATACATCAATACCCCGAACTTACTCGATATGTAGGACTGAGTGGTAACCGCGTAAGTCGGGGTATGATTTCACTCATAAATACAAATAGATTATTTTTAGTTGGAGCCGAAGACGAAAGAAAATAATTTAGAAAAAAAAAGTTAAATAAAATCTTAGATAATGCAAACACAAAATCACAAACTGAAATTATTTTTTCATGGGAAGCATCATAAAATCTAACAAATTAGTCTATTGGCTCAAAGATTTCTTTTCTCCCGCAAAGCTACCTCGTTGCATGCTAATAATTGTTTTATTCCTTGTTTTGTTGCAAAAATATGCTCATCCTTAGAGTCTATATTTTCTAAAATTTGTAACCTTTTATAAATTAAACTGAGGTTTTCTGTCAAATTACCATCCGGGGTCATTCGATCTTCTGATTGAAGAACCTGAGTCTCTTTAGATCCACCCCTCAGGGGGCTCACCTTCTTTAGGTGAGTACGGGTGTCACAATTCCGAGGTGCCCTAGTGATCTTTTCCTTTTCTCACGGGGTTTACTGTCTTTGGTAAACACGGGCTTCACGAACCTGGGGTACCCTAGTGATCCTTCTCTATTTTCGACCCTCTTTCTTGTCATTCAATTCATTCTATCTTTCTCTCTTCCCGTCTAGACCAAAGATATTAAAACAAATGTTTGGCGCAGTATAGCCGAAATCGGCTCTTGCGCCAATAAACCCCAAAATCACTCACTCTTTAGACCCAGTTCAAAGACTTGCTCATGCATTTCTATGAGCTCATGAAATGAGCTTTCTATGAACTCCTGGTTTTGAGAATGCAGCAGTTCTTGAACGTCACCATAATCCTAAATTTATTTCCCTAGAAAGATCGACAACTTTTTCAATCACATTAATATTTTTACCAATATTGTCTTTCTAAAACATATAGAGATATATATCTCTTTTCACTATTTTTTTTACGTAACTGTGTAATTTTTTGAAAGGTGCATCACTTTTTAGCCTCGGATTTTGGACCTTTGGTCACTGATTTAAAGATCTTGAACTGCGGTCAAAAAGCGAGAAAGGTATCTGATCTGGTGCCTCCCACTTTCCAAAATTCCACGCCACGCCAACTCAAGAATTTTGATTCTCGATGGATTTAGCGCGCATCAGCTTCTGTACTCAGAAGGTCTTCAGGGGCACCAAGATTTAAACCCTACGACTCGAAGGAAACAGTTAATCATGAGTTATAGATACTATGCCACCCCGACTACTGATGACACGCTTATTTATTTGAGAGTTTAATAAAAATCTAATTCTCTATCAATATGAACAAACAGATATACATGAACAAAATCCTATTAAAGCTTATAGAGGGCGTAAGCATAAGAATTTCTATTTTTACTGTTTTACATACTTTAAGTTTCAACTTTTTTTATGTTTAATTCTAAAAAATTAAATGTATGTTTTAATATTAAAAAGGTAAGTAGTTGTTGTTATATAAACTTATAATTTAAGATTTCTTCTTTTTTTCATTCCGAAAGACAGAATAATGTATACGTAATCTCACTATAATGATCTATTTAAAATATAGCTCGTGTTTTATTGTGCGTGTGTGTTAAGCTGAAGTAATATCAGTATCATTGAGTATAGCAATGTACTTAGTTTTGTGTATACTTATAACTCTTCCTCATCTGAATCAAAAGAATTATTATCCAATACTAAATATTTTTTGGATAAAATTAAAATATATTTCGGTTTACGGAAATAGAAAAATAAAATTTTACATTTTTATATTATGTTTAAAATACTAAACATTGAATATACTTTGTGTTTAGACAGTCCTTTCCGTAACTGAAAATGCTATTTTTGGTAAACAAAAAAATTTAAAAAAAGCTGAACATTTATTTTCAGATTGAGTCTAAAAGTTACATCTATTGTCCATAGTTATGTTTTTGTCAACTGTATCCACTGTTTCCAAACAGTTTCAATGTAACAAATCCTTTATGTTTAAAACATAGACCAAGAAGAAACAAACTTCCAACCCAAAAATACCATCCTAAACAATCCACAAATATGATTTTTCTTGCCCTAATAATTGAAGGTCTTCGGCTTTTAACTCCCTTTTTTTCCCGTTTGTTTTGAGCGTAATAAAAACCAAGCACTAAATCTCTACCAGGAACAATATAACGGCAAACATCTACTAGTGAAAAGAACCGAGTGCTGGAAGAGGAAGGGGGAAAAAAAAGGTCTACTATATATAAAAATAAAAGAAACATCGCTGGGAAAAATAGGGCTAGACGCTAGTTCAGACTGCAAGCAGACATCGGGGGTAAAGAAAGGAAATATGTTGTATATATAGCGGAGCAACAGATAGATAGATGGGCAGATAGATATAAGGGGAAAAAAAGGGAGAAAAAAAATGGTTTGTTGGTACCAAGGTCAGCGATATTTTGGTAGGATTCTGATGTACGACAAGTTGGCGGTCAGTCAACTTTTTCTACTCGGCTAAAGGATTGCGGTTTGTAGATTCTCCTTACACATTGTTTAGGATTCTGGCGAGAAAAATATATGTTCTTTCGAGTAGTTGGATGAAAGAGAGAAAGTATATAATTGATCTATTAGAGGGATTAGATACATTGTAGATATTTTATAGAGCAATAACATTTATTTCTCTTAAGTTTAAAAGAAATAGAAATACGTTTGTTTTAGGTTTTGAAATGTTTGTACACAGTGACCTATATTTTTAAGGAATATTTTTTTACTACTAGTATTTTTTCTTTTTATTTTTTTGTAACTTTAAATGTTTGAAGGGGGTGAGGGGAGGAAAAAGACTAAAAAGGGAACTTTGTTTTTAGATGTAATACAGTTTTGTTATTGAATCTTTTTTGTTCATAATTGTTATGAATAACATGTATTACGTTTGAAATGATAGACATACGTTATACGTAGCGTTAAATAAAAATAAAATTGTACAAAGTATTGCAATCTTCCATTTCTTAAAATTTTTAACTTTAGATTCTTTTGTGTGTGCTTTAGTTCGTGTTCATATATGTGGTTTTGAAAGTTTTTATTAAAAATTGCAAGGGGAATAGCTTTCAGAAGGAAAAAAAAAGTTGAAATCATCAAATGGAGTTTAGTTAATTAAGTCACTGTATTAATGTGTTTAATTACTATATTCTTAAGTAAGATGCAGTACAGAATAAAAGAAAAAATCTGTGGGCGTATGTTTTACTTTTTGAGAGGTCAAATTTATTGAGGTTTATGAACTGTAAACGTTTCATTTTCTTTCTATGCAAGCTTGAAATCATTTTCGAATTTAAACTTAAAACCGATAAAACGTATTTAAAGAAATCCTAAATTTAAAAAAAGTTTTGAAATATTAGTTTCGAAACAAATTTATATGCATAAAGCTCACATTGTTCAACTCCAGTGTTTTGTATTTTATCTTTTAGGAATATTTGTACATCACATTTTAAAATTTTGTTAGAAACCTCATTAGATTATTGAGTAAAAAATAAAAAAGGCATTTAGTATTTTATTCTCTGATGTTCGGAGTTTATGCTCAAGTTTTAAAAACTAATTTCAAGAGATTAACATTATCTGAATACCATTATTTCATTTTAAATAGCTTTTCAATTGAGGGTATTTTTTGATTTATTTAAGAAGTGTAAAAATATATTTGATGCCTTTTATAATACTACTTTGTATATTATTTGTTTTTACTGAAATAGTGAGTATAGCTCACTATTTCAGTAAAAACACAAAGTCCTTAAATATTTATGACCTAGCAAACTTCTACTTTTCAAAAATTTCACTAATAAATTTAATGTTTAATTTTTTTAAATGAAAAATTTCTTTACTTTAACTTTTTAAGATAGGTGCTGAAAATATTTCAAACATTTTTTAAAAATACATATGTTTTGAAAGTATTTGTGTTGAACTGAATGAATTGCTGAGAGAACTTTAAGAATTTTCAAGTCACAAACTTTAAAAAATCAGGTTTTAAAAAAACATACTTTTGAAGAAAAATAACTTTTGGATTTAACTTATCAAGAAACCCAATTGCAAAAAGAGAAAAAAATGTTGAAGTCTTAGAATTTGAGAAATGATAATGGTCTCATCGATGCTTAATATCAATGATAATTTAAATATCACTGAAAAACTGCCAATTAATTATTTCTTCCTATTAAAACATTGGCATCTTATTATTTAAATCGTTAATTTAAACCCAGGATTTCCCCCCATTTTTTTACTGAAAATGATTCGTTTCATATATTAACACAGAAGCAAAACCTTTCTTGTGTTTTTACAGAGAAAAATCAAACCGATTAATTAGATTACCTTCCTTTTAAATCCGCATCCCAACATCCTTATTCCCCTTAAGCCCAAACTCAAAACCCCCTTTTCCCTGCTTCTTTTTCCAGAGCGAACTCTTTATTTTTTTATTTTCCATTTTCTGACGGGGCGTCCTATATTCACCAAAATCCAATTAAATTTCTGGCTCGCTTGTGTCAAAGCCAGGCTACCACTACCGGTACACTTCAAAGATAGACACACGCACAGATAAGAAGAAATCAAAAAAGAAAGAAAAGGAAAGAAAACTAAGAACACAGAGAGAGAAGAGAGCGAGAGTAAAAGAAGGAAAAAAAGGGGTAGGGGGTATTTAGGCGGAGTCGAGCCTCTATTCATATTAAACCCTTCTTACATATTCAATGGCGTCTTGGACTAGAAAGAGAAATGTCCTCCTACCCCATTGGACAGATCTGGAAGCATCTCCTAGGCAACTAGCTGTCTCGGAGACGCATAGGGATGAGGATGCTAAGAGGCAAGGGGGATTCTTCGCTCTCAAATCACGAGTCATCCCCTTTATGTAGATTCGAAGGGAATAGGAAAGGATCGGACGGTGCCTGATTGGGATTGGTTCCTTCTCTTCGATGTGTCTCTTTCATTCGCCCAACCCTTGTATCTTATTCTCTGCCTTTAAAAGTACTTTCGTTTCGGAATTTTCTCATTTCGGGAAAAGTGTGTGTCTCTCTCTTTCTCTCATACGAGAAAGAGTTCCCGTACCAATTTAAATATTTACTGGGAATTTTCTGAACTATCTGATGGAGCAGTCGCTTTTAAAGGATTTACATATCGTACCTGTCCAGGGAAATCTTGACTCGAATGAATGGGGGATGTATGATTTGGTATTCTAAGTAGAAGCCCACGCTACCACTGGCATCGATATTACGGGTTAATAATGGGAGGAGGCTGCATTGAGAAATAAAAGCTTTTGAGGACCTTCAAGAGAAAAAGTTGATCTCGTAAAAACAAGCAATTAGTAGATTAATGGGTAGATGTTAAGCAGTTATATCGTATTTATTACATACTCTCACACAAGTATATAAGCTTTTTTAATTAATATATTCAAAATACTTGCTTTTAAGAGTTGATTTATGTATATCAGTTTAAATTCTCTGTACTGTGGTTCGAACCTCTTTAGTTCAGAAAACTTGCGTAGTTATATATAAAAAATTAAAATGCTATAATACACAGGTTTAAAGCAAATCTGTAGATGAATTGGGTACATTTTTTCAAACTATTTTAATGATGCAAGAAACTTACAACACTTTTTAGTTTTCAAAAAATGTACTTTTTACCCGCTATTGAGTTTATTAAGAAAATGATAAATATAAAGGTACATTCGTGCTCGTAATGATCATGAACAGTTACTTAGAAAAAACAAAGACAAAATGAGTAATTTTCATTTCCGCATTAAGTAATATGTTCTAGGGTACTAATATCTAATATTTTATACATTTGAAATTTTAATTACAAAACAAAATTAGAAGAATATAAAAAATAAAACCATACACACATTTATAAATAAAGGTTTTAACTTAAACAACATAAACATGAAATAAAAGTAAGCTTTAAAGTTTTGATGAATATGTAAACGAGCTAATTTACCTAAATTTAATAAAATTAATGCTTGCAATTAAATTTTATTAGAGCTAAAACTATAAAAATTAAGAGGCTGAGACTGGAAAAAACATTTTTAAACAAATGTTGTGATTATGGTTGCCGAGGAGCAAAGGTCGCGAATTCTTTGGCTCGCATTAAATATGACGAACCGTGGGTTCAAGTCCTGATGCCACTAAAAGTTCTACGTACAGAGGACTCGATGTATTTCAAATCTCCTAAGGTTTCAAATCTGTATATATATATATATATATAATTCCAAATTCACAGATAATTTTTATTGCAAAAAGTTTTAGAGCTTGAATTACAATCAAAAAGTATCTAGAAATATGCAGTTCCTACTCATAACCTGTCATTTTAATACTTAAATAAGCAAAATTCCCATGATGCCTGATGCCAAAAGTTATAAAATATTAACAAAAAGAAATTTACCCTAAAAAAATCCTTCTCTCCCCCCCCCCCTCGGCCCGGAAATAATGTAAATGTGTAAATGTGAATAAAACAAACAAAGAGTAAAATAAAAAGGTGTACGAAGTGTTGAGTATTTTCACATACGATAAATATGAAATATATATATATATATAATATATTCCTACACACATAAAAAATACACTTTTTAGCCATTTATCATTTTCGCTTTTGCCATTTCCTGCGTTTTTGAAAATTTTAAAAGTTTTCAACAAAATAAATCCATATAAACATTTTCAGTGCACATTTTTTTCTTCCATTTTCTATTGAAAAAAGATACAAGGACGAAGCAAAATTTTCGCATTGAAAAATTGTATGAAAATAGCCATCATGAAATCATTTAATTTAATAATAATAAATAAATGTAATCTGTGTTGAAGACAAGTTAATTAAAATTCTTATACTTTACATATCATGATTACATTAATTGCAATTCAATATATTTGTTTAAAGATTTTGAATTATCCTTATTCATTAAATTAATGTATTCAAACTAGATATTCGTGTGTATCAAGATCAAAGAATTTAGAAGTATAAAGAAAAAATTTTATTTTAAGTATTATGTATATTATGCTTTAAAAAAAAGGAAATGTTATAAATGTTTCTTCTTAATAAATGTAAAATTATTTAGGATACTATATGTGTGATGTTGTCTTAAAGGCTTTCATTTTTCATTTACTAGTTTTTTCCCCTCACTGATTTAAAATATGCTTCAATCGTCAGGAAAAATTATTTTAAAATAAATTTTGAATAATAGAGCGAAATAATTTTAATTAGAATGTTGAGTGGAGCGAGTAAAGGAGTTAAATAAATTTTGTTTATTAATTATCTTAAATATTAAGTATGTTAGTAAGAGGTCGCAATAAACAATCGTCATGGCCACGAACCTTAATCTGGCATTATTTCTGTCGAGTCGCGAGTTCGAGTAATTTCTAAGATACATTGTATTAATTCTGCTGTGATTCATATACTCACCTTGGAATGGTGTGGGAGTTTGGAAAATAGGGGGCCAGCTCAGGTGTTGGCTTCAGTACTTGATCGAGATTAGATTACGAGGTGTGTCACCAATTGCTCTCATGTTGTTTCGTAATTGCGACATTCATAAACACGTGATAAATTTATCAGAGACCCTTTTAAATAAATTGTTTTGCTAGCATCTGAGAGTTATAAATTTGAATTCAATTCTTATCTATTCCAATCAAGCTTAATTATATTTTTAAAAAATATACCATTCTGATTCCATTTCGTGAACTTTTCCTCAACCTTAGGTTTAAATGTGAATTTCATTAACAAAAATCACCTGCGTATCAAGTTTTTCTTCTACAATAGAATCTTTATATTTTCTCAATCACGATTAAATCAATACTTCAGTTAAATCGATTCGGATATTTCGTGCAGCTCGATATCGATACTTGAATTTAATGCAGGGACTGTTCAACTTTCATTTTCTTCTTGGAAAGAAATATCTTCTATTCCCTGGGAGAAATTAATAAAAGCGTGAGGAGGCATCTGTGGTTCCAAAATATACAATTCAACGGTATTGGAGCGGCTGCAGGCCCAAGTTCGCAATAAGAGTCTCTTTATTGAGTTCACCCTAGACCTTGTCCGATACGAGAGGAGGGTTTCAGAAAGAAAGTGGACTGTGGTCACTGACGCAAGTAGTGTTAGAAACTTCGCCTCCTCCTTCCTTTTAAAATGTAATTTCACACCGGGTGAAAATGTTTAGACGTTATTAAATGAAAATAATATTTATATATTTTAAATTATTGTATTCGCCATCTTTAATTTTGTAATTAACGAATTCTTAAAAATTGTGTATAAAAAGGTGATATTTATGATTAATAATTACATTTACTTGAAAAACATGTTGCCAAAGATCAATCTGAAATAAAAATGGATTAATGAAAAGTTAAGAGTGTTATTTAAGGAGATTTAACAATATTCATATATGCTCTACATATGTATATCATTATGCTACTCGTTTGTTGAATATCTTAGCTGGGAAACTAAAACAAAAATTATTTTAAAATAAATTTTGAATTCTAGGGCAAAAATTTTAATTAAAGTCAAGTTGAACGATAGCTAATGTTTATTAATTAACAGAAACATTAATTAAAAACGGGCTATGTTCCGTTAATAGAAATTCTTCCCATATTTCTTATGTTTAACATAATGATTTTGAGTTTTAAAAAAGTCTCTGCATTTCTTATGTACTTATTGAGTAATTTATAGCATGAAATATAGTTTTTATGTATCTCTGCCTGATAATAAGTCATATTATATCTGTTATAGGCAGGCAATAGTTTTTAAATATAATATTTCAATGATACACATAGAAATTTTTTGAAATAATTTACTAGGATATATTTTTAAAAAAAATAATTTAATGTCCTAAGGGTAAACATTAATTTTAAAGTATTTTTTCTTACATTTTAATGTTACATTGAATGATTACGCTCAAAACTATGATTTTGGAAAAATGTATAAATGAATAACTGTTTTGATATTAAGTGTCCATTGAATTAGAACATACATATAAAATTTTTTTTAAGAATACTGTTACAATAAAAAACATTTAAAGCTTTTCTTAGCAAAAAATGAAGAAAGTATGACACTTTCAGAACTTTCTCTTTTTATGAAAAATGCCTCTATAATAATAATAATTTGTCTTAAAAAATAAATGAATAAACTGATCTAAAAGTTTTAAAAAATTCACATTATTTTCTGATTTACGATCAATTGAAATAACCGATGTTTTTTGTTAAAACTTTAATCTGATATTTTAAATCCACTCCTAAATTACATATTTCAAAAATCCTAGTTAAGGCTCTGTAAAAAAGTTTTAGTTATATATAGGAAAAATACTATTATGTAAAAGCATTTTTCATATAAGAGGAGAAAGGTTTCAAACATGCGTCGTATTATTTATTTATTTATTTTTTTATGCCAAAAAATGTTTCAAATAATTTTTTTTATAGTTATAATATTTTTAATCGATTTTTTGTGTAAGTTTTCTAATTCAATTGATTTTCTATATAAAAAAAATGATGATTACTACAATTTTGCAAAAACACGGTTCTGAACGTGGGAATTATAATGGGCTCAATTCATGTGACGTCATAGTCACATGATAATGATAACCACATGTGTTTTAGCCAATCAGTTCAAAATCTCATGTGATGTCATAGTCACACGATAAAAGCAATCGTGTGTTTCTAGCTAATCAGTTCATATGCTTCGTTGTTGCCAACTTTTGATCTTTTCAGAAACTTTCTCTTAAAAAGTACAAATTTTTAAACAACAATAATGCACTTAGGTAGACAAATGTATTTTATTAAAAATACATGCATAAAATAAGATTTTTTTTTTAATTTTAAAATCTTTTGAAGAAATTTGTTGTTTATAACATTTGAAGATTTATACCCAATTATAAAATGGGAAATTTCACCTAAGTTTTACAAATAGAACAACAAGTACAATCAGTTTGATGTCTGTTTTGAATTCAAAGGAGAACACGAGTTTGTTTTTATCACGTGATCGTCATGAATTGAGCCCATTGGGTAATTTCAAAACGTATGGGAATAGCATATGAAACTTAACACTGTAAATTGAATAATAAGTTTTTGGCATTTTCGAGCTATCTAATAGATACACATGACCCATAGAAAAAAATTATGTGTCAAAAAATAGCATTTTTAAATTTTTCATTTATTTTATAACTTTTTAAAATTTATTCGATTCCGTCTATCGATAATCGTATCTTATTTTAACTAAACAAATCATGAGTTATAGTAGATATTAATTATTAGGTTTTCACTATATTTAATATTAACTATTCTTCAAGATGAATAAAAGATCTTTAAACGTCAGGAAAGGAGGAAATAGCGATTGAGGAAATATTCATCTTTTTTTATGTTGCCAACGATAAAAGGGGAAGTTCATAATTTTTAAATTGGCCCACTTTTCTTCTGAGCCTCTTTCTATAGGGCTTCGGTCAGAAGAACCAATGAAGTAGATAACAGAGTAACTTTTTCACACTTTTTCTGCTCTCAAGCCTTGAAAAAATTTCTCTCTTCCTTTTTTTCATCTTCAATTCTTCACTCCAATTTTAAAGCAAAAAAAAAAAAAAGTATCGTTCTTGACTTTGGCGGGTTTATAACTTTTACAATTTATCATAAGTTTGAAGTTCTCTCCTTTCCTGGATTTTTTTTTTTTTCGATTCTTGCTGGTAAGTTATTTTGAAGGGCAGTTTGCGTAAAAATTGCCGCATTTTCTTAAAACTTTAAAAAGACACATACGCTAGAAAAAAATATTATTTTACTTCTCTTTGAGGTGTTTTGTTATAGCATAAATTTCTATTACGAGACTTTCTAATAATTTTAATGATTTGTAAAAAAATAATTAGAGTTAACGCTGAATTTTATACCGATTTTTGATGGTCACTACGTTCGGTTTTCATACCTAAGGAAAAACTTTAAAAATATGAACTAAAAAGTTGGGTTTATTTTAAAATTATTTAAAAGTAATATATTGCGATGAGTGCGCTTACATTTATAAAACCAATATTTAATAAAGCCGTGGTATCCGACTGGTCATCGTCACGAGGACACTGGTTTTAAATCGAATGTGGCCGTGGTAACCTAGTGGTCAAGGTAACGGACTCGTGGCTGGTGTGTCATGAATTCGAGCCTCATCCCGCTGAAGACCCGCTGTGAAGTAAAGAGCAGATGCACGGTAGTATGTAGAGGCTCAGACGTCCTCCCGTTGGTGTGGTGTGGAAGTTAGGAGAGGTAGGTGCCATCTCAGGTGTCGTCCTCTTCACTTGATCATGGTTCAGAACTACTCCGTCGCAAAAGCCCTCGAGTAGCTGAAAAGTGCGACGTTTCTGTTCTCTCACTCACACCGTTGTGTGGAGGCCTGATAAATCGGTTGTGGCCCAAAATCCTCTCGTTGGCGTGTTGTGGAAGTTGGGAGAGGGAATGTCGGTTCAGTTGTCATCTTTGTCTCTTCACCGTGGTTCAAAATTAAGAGGTCCGTCTTCTGTAGCCCTCATGTAGCTTCATAGTACGACGTAAATTAAAATGAAATCAAAGTAATTTTTATTACATGTAATAAATTAATGGCTGTTTTTGAGATCATGTACAAAAAATAATGTTCAATAAAATTTTACAGTAGTGATTGAATTTTTCATATAAATGTAAAGTTTGACACAATATCAATGGCGATAATTTACGTAATATGATAATTTTAAAAAAGTGATATGTATTGTATAGCATATATAAAATGATGAAAGATAATAGAATTTTAATACTTATAATTTTTAATAACGAAAATCAATAGTGTGTGAGAGAGAGAGAGATACATGTTTATGCAATCCTTTTTACTTTATTTGAAGTGTTAATTTTTTATATTTTTTACTATATGATTAGACTAGGAATAAATATTTTCATTTATAATATTCCTAGTATATTTTGCATTAATAAATTTCAAATGTGAAAATCAAACTGAAATTTCAAACATACTATCTAAAACAAAAATTATATTCAAATACATAGAAATCATAATTTTTACCTGCTTACTTAACATTACATTGAAATAATTTTAAGATGCAAGTAACTAAGTACTTATTAACAATCTCAGGTATGTACTTGAATGATATGAATTTTAATTTTACCGATGTTTTCGTATATATTAATAATTAGATGTAAAAATAATGATTGTGTGAGGCATAAAATTTCCTTTAATGGGAATTATATATTAAAGACTTTTATTAATATTTTGAAGAACTCTTTGATTGAATAACATGCACTGATGAATTAACATTAAGGAAGCTTATTAAAAATAGTTAATTTAAATAACTATGCAAAATAGGTTTTTTTTTCACAAATGAAATTGAAACTTCTGAATGTAAAATTAAATAAAGCTCTAAGTTTTTTTTTACAAAAAAAAATATAATTTTATTTTATTTTGTGTAAAATTTAAACGCCTGAAGAAACTGAGTGTTTTAAGGAGATGGTTAAAGAAATTTAATGATTAATCTGCAAAATATATTTTAGATCATTTTTTTAAATAAAACTAGAGGGTACCCCTTGTCCGCATAACGTGGGACCAATCCTCATTGTACAGATTATACAGTTTTACTAATTATACAACACATTATACAAATTATGCAATGGATCGGCATGAGAAGAGTTAAAATTCACGAACTGAGGGTCTTGTTTAGTCTGTGGATAATCTTTAACATCAATTTTTGTGTATAGAACTGTCTTTTGTCGAAATGTTGGTAGCTAAAGCATTGCATGATGGTTTATCATAAACTCAAGGAGGATCTTTAGGGCTTGTATAAAAACACATAGTATACTCTTGATCTTGATTTTGAATTTCATACAAAGTTCTATATTTTCTGAATATGGATTTTTATTTATAATTAGGTGTAAAATTTGCAATGCATTGTCAAATTTAACTATTTTTGCATGATCATGAAAAGCTTCACCATCATCATAAATGTAATTATTTTCGTGCGCGAGATAAATAAATTTATAACATCATCATGAAATTTTTTTTTATGTATATAGAGAGAAAACTGGAACTTTCTAAGTTCCAGTTCAATATCAAATAGAGGTCATTGAATGTCAAATAAAGGTCATTTTTATATTGAAAATATATTTAACCTATTTAATTTCACATTAAAATAATGCGGTTGGAAAGAAATCGGCAAATTTTTATTGATACTTCGTTTTCCTAATTCAGATTTAAAAGAAAAGTTTAAATTGGAATTTTTATAAGTAATTCTTCAGCGTAAACAAACTTAAACCTTTGATTTGTTAACAGACTTCAATGTAATTAGAACATATATAATGAACATTAGATAAAGGTCAACATTTTTTTTTACATGAAAGAAAATTCTAGACTGAACTCATTTTATATGAGAAACTCAAGCCTCTGCTTGATATGGTTAAGAAAAAAAATCTACAGTTTCCTTTGATACTCTATTTTCGCAATCGAGTGTTTTCGACTTGGAAAATAAATACAAAAGTCCAAAAAGACGACGAAGAGAAAGAGGAAAGAAAAAAATTTATTCCATCTCTTTCCTCTTGCATCTCTCTTTACATTTCCTTCATCTCCATTTGGGCCAGATTACTTCCAAGTTCAAGAAAGCTAAAAAGTAAAATCAAGGAAAAGAAATGAAGGAAAAAAAGAAGGTAGGGCCGGTTTCAAATTTTTCCAAAGAAGAATTGGGGGGAAATGACTAACATTCAAAGTTTAAGGCGAAGTCCGAAGAATAAATAAAGTAAATAAAAACCAAAAGTAAACTCTTCCATGACCGGCTTGAGTGATAGATCTATGCGTAGAGTGGACATTCGGGGGCTTTGGAAGCGCGTGACCAATAACCAGTGCACGATCTTGATGCCTAACCCTCTCTTCATTCCTCCCCCTCCCTTCCCCAAGTTTCCTTTCTCTTCATCTTACCAATATCCACTAGTAGGAAAATAAAGTTAAAGCCAACTTTTTATTTTTTATTTTTGCTTCGTAACTTTGACTGTAACCTCAACTGGGTCGGTGTTGTTTCAAACATTAAATTTTGTGAGCGTGTCACATTTTTGTTCCAGATTTTATGAGTCCCCGGACGAAACCCGGACACTTTACTAAAAGAAGTAAAATAGAAAATATTCTATATTTATATGTTTATGTATAAGTACATTATACGTCAATTAGAAAATGTATTTTATATATTAATTTTTAAAAAAATTTATTTTTGAAAGTATTTTTCAATTCCTACTATAAGTTCACCTTTTCCCTATGTATATATATATACAATTTTATTTTTCAATCGTTTATAAAATACTTTCCATTCATCCATTCAAGTTCAAATACATTTTCTTAAACTTGTAGTGGATGAAACTTAATGTTAACACAGTTTATCCAAATATTAATTCATTAATCAAATTAAAAATTGAATACATGGTAACAAACAGAAGTAATAGTCCAACAACATATACAAAAAAGGAAATCGCTCGTTTTGTCTCTGTAGCGCAATGGATAGAGCGTTGGACTTCTAATCCAAAGGTCGTGGGTTCGAATCCCCCTTGGATGGCCTAATTTCTGTGAATGTGATTGCTTTTTACTAACCTATTTTATTGGAAGAATTTAATTTAATGAATAAACAGCAACAAAACAGAAATAATAGTCCAACACCCTTATTTGCCACTTAATATTCTGATTCTGTCATATGTATATACATATTTATATTGATTGTAATTATTTAATAAAAAGAAACTAAAAATAAAATTTTTCTTTGTTGACCTAAGTAGGAATTGACTTAATTTTTTTAATATTATATGTGTTTGATTAAAACGAAGAGGGGAATATTATTTGGATATTTCTATTATTCCAAAAATTCTTTTTTTATATCTATAAGCTCATAATAGATTTAACGTTGAAGTTTATTCTTATTCTTTTGTACCTGTAATTTGTTAATTAAGAACTAAAAGATGAGTTTCATTTCATTTTAATTCTCATTTGATAAATTTAGAATATTTATCTCATTTATAAAAAAATAAAAGAAAAATGCAACTTAAAATGAAGTTATGCATATTATTTGCTTATAAAATTCTTTATGAAGTGACTATAAAATATTTAAAAAAATAACTTAGTCTTACTTAATGAGAATAATCACTGATGTTATGCAAGTATAACAATTAAAATAATTGGATGAAATTCCAAATTACAAAATGCATTCACTTGCTTATAATCAGAAAATCATTAAAAAAATATTTTCGATTAAAAATTATCACTAGATAAAATTTAATAAAATCTAAAAAGTAGAGAAATGATCTTACAAAGTTTTAAGCTATTTTTATTTAAATTTATTCTCATGTTTCAAATTTGCACTTCATTTAACTTTTTCTGAGTACAGTTTGTGTGTGAAACAGATTTTTCTTATGGAAATATATATACGGTACTTACCAAAAGTGTTGAAATAATTTTCCTAGCATGGAGTTTTTTCACAGATAACCTAAGAAATGAAAATCTTTCTATGATATTTATTTAATAATGATATAATATATATAAATGTAATATAATACGTAAATTTATTTCTTTGTGCACTGAGTGCGTTAGATAGTGTAAAAATAAAATTTCATATGAAAAAAACATTAGAGAAATGTAAGATATATATATATATTGGGTACTGTAAATCTTATTCAGTAGTACTTTAATGGAAGTTTATTTACATGTAACAGAAAAAAGATATAAGAATACAAGATGAAATTCGAAATTTTTAGAGCTTTTTATTCATTTTTATATAAGTTTTGGGGAATCTAGGATCCTAGAACATTTATCACTTTTAGTAATATTTCATAAAAGTGTTGAAGTTAGTTGGGTTTAATGGTATTCGAAATAATACAATTAAGTACTCCGCGAATTAAATTGGATTGCTTCACCGAAACAAAGTATTTTGGAAGGGATAATGTGCGTCTCAGACATGACATAAAAGAATTCTAAGCTGTGAATCCTTATACTGTCATAAAACTTAAACATTGCTTACTTATTAAAAAATATAGAATCTCTCCTGGAATAAATATTGACAAAAGTCAAAGGAGAGTTTTAGAAAATTATGACTTTTTAAAAATATTTTTACTCTCCCATTTTAGTTCTTTTAAATTTTTATATGTCTTCTAATTCAACCGAATCAATTGATTTTTAAATTATTCTAAAATCAATTGATTAATTTAATTTTGTCTTGATTTTTACTTGTTTTTATGCTTTAGTATATCATAACTGTACACATCGAAGCATATATTATTTCACTAAGGCTTAAGACACGTTAAGAGTTTTTTCCTTCTACGATTTCCCGTAATAGTTTTTTACAAAAGCGTTACCACAGCTCTCAAAAGGATACGGATAGGAAGGAAAAGAGGGCTTTCCCCCCAAAAAGCCTCTATTTTCCCATAATCTTTCCTAGAAGCGGATATTATGTTTCCAATGTATTCTGGACAACCGAATGAAATTCAATGCGATTTTCTGGAAATATTTCAATCTATGAAAGATATAGGTATAATGTTATAAGTGTTTCGCTTTTAAACCGGCCTTTTTCTTCCGTTTTTTCCCCAAAAGCCATTGGCCGAATTGGATGGGCCTTCGAGATGAAGCCGGCTGAGATAAAAGGTAACAAAAAGGAAATCCAACTCAAGAAAAGTTTATGATTTTTTTTGTTTTTTTGTTTCTTATATTTGAATAATGCCTTAAAATCGTTCGCCTGCAACGTTTCTTTTTTTTTAAACGAATTTTGTTTTATCCTTAACTAAATCCTTTATATAGAATTACGAGGGAAATGCTTTAAAATTTTTGGCTGTTTTTTTATTTTTACATCTCAGGCGATTTATTTGAGTTCTTTGAATTGTTTTAGATAATATAAATCTTCGCAAGATTTTTGTTACACTTTGATGTGTATTTCACTATGCATCGATATATTTTATATACTTAATTTTATGATTTTCATTGATTTATTATTATATGACTTTGAAAGTTGTTTCAATGGTTAACAAACTTTTGATAAAAATATAATGCAAATATTTTTAAATGCTCAATTAGCTGATAATTTTTTTACAGTTTCTTAGTGTACAATTTATTTATTCAAGAAAAAAGTATTGAACCAATCTTCCAATCTATTCGGTGACTTTTCGACATCTTTCCAGTGACGTAAAGTACACCCCCGCAAGATTCTAGGGTGCTCATAGCCTGAATGATGCCAAGTACGTACGTACCTTTGGCAAGATCCTGCTTAAGGCCCAAAACCCGATTGGCAAGGGGTCCCTAGTATTCTCTGATACACCACTGCATCTTTTTGATAATTTCATGATTCCATGATCATTGAAATTCTGGTCGTAACCAGCTAAAGACTCAACCAAGAGCGGTTTGAAGTCATCGTTATTACTTAAATTTTTAAAAAGCTCTGTAAACATCGAAATAAACGATAACTCGATGGTGAAAAATCAGGGCTGTGACAGTATTTTCCAGCCAAACTGCAATAATTTCTAATGGGTTGCTGAGAGGTTATGTTGATACATTACGATGAATCATTATCCATTTCGAATAGTGCTATCATGAATGGGGTATTTTCTGGTTTTTTCTATATAAACTTCTTCCCTAAATCAATCTGAAAAGATAAAATGAAGTAGAAATGAGTTGATACTGCGTGTAACTGAAATTAAAACACTCCTGCATATTTTTGACGCTGATTGTGATACGATAAGTCTGCATTTATGTGTAGACATCGAATTAATGTTGACTGAAATTTACATCTTACAGTTTCCTCTCACTACACTGTATTATAATCAACTTCCTCGAAAGGAAGCTTACTTCCTTTTCTTTCTATATAAGAGTTATAAATGCAATAAAAAATTAATAAATTTTTAGTACGTTTATGTATGAGCATCTGGCACCATCCTTTTAGGTATCTCTTAGGACACTGCTTCTCAACTGTGGGGTGCGTGATAACCCTATAAGGTGACGCGAGTGCATCGAAAAATCGAAAACAAAAGATAATTTTTTAAAAAATTATTAATTTACTGAAAGGAAGCAAAATCAAATACATTTTGACATAATAAAAAATAAAATACACATTTACACTCATGCAATACACTTATAAATGTATCAGTACTGTGCAATGTATATTTGATCATTAATTTAACAATACTAAGTTAAGAACAAGTTTAATAATTACCAGTGACCCTATATGGGCATGTCATAAATATAAAATAATTAATACTTATCTTCATAATTTGTACGGTTTATAAATAAAGTCATATTGTACCTTTACGTCAAAGTATATTATCGAATTTAATACATTGTTATTGTATAGAGGGGGTGGAACGATGAAAATTGTAATTGAAAATCGGGTCACAAGTATACAAAATTTGAGAAGCTCTGTCTTAAAAATAAACTGAAAAAGGTGCACAAGGATCCTGTAGCAGACCATTGAAAAGCTAGGTCTATGATGTATTAAATCAGAAAATGCGATAATAAGTAATGTTTAATTATCACAAAGAACATTTAGTTGCCATTAAAAATATTTCAGATGTAATAATTCAACGCATTTTGCTGTTGGCAGTCGATTCTGTGATAGCCATTATAATGCAAAAAATAACTGTGCTCTATCCTTGTATTTTATTATTATTACATTGAAAGATTTTGTCAAAAATGTGCTGGAGACTTCTTAAGGAACTAAAACCTGTTTTTTAACCCCAAATACTCGATATTTTTACGTTGTGACTTCTTTAAAAATAATGTAATATGAATAGAGAAATTATTAGAAGACCTTTAATGTTCTTTTTTTCTCAAACTTTTAAAAGTTAAGGCTTAAATTAAATGCTAAACATTTTCACAAAGGGTCTACGAAACAAAATTGATTCCCAAATGGGTAAGATTCAACGTGAGTTGCCGAAACTTTCTTCTATCTAATCTAATATCGTGGTTCAAAGCCTTTTTCGTCCGGTTAGTTAGTCCACGCAAAAACGTTTCCACCTTGTTATTTCCATATATGCTGCCACAAAAGGAAAATAAGGTCCTCTTTATGAAAAGAACTGGAAACCAAAATAAAATATGGACACCTGAAATAGGGAAAAAAATGCAAAAAGGGACTAAAAAACTGCAACTACTCCTTCTCCTTCTTTCTTTTCCATTGATCGCGTGCATCAAAACTGACCAAACTGCTTCAGTCCCCTTAGACTGCAAGAGAAGGGGGTTTCCACGCACTTCAACCCTCATTTCAAAACTTTTCCCTTTTACAGAATTTTTTTCCCTTTTTACTTTTTAGCTATTTACTCTCTTCTTTAGCCTTTGCCTTGGAAAAAAGTCCTTAAAATGAAAAATAAGAGACTAAAAAAAATACTAGGGACTTCAGTTGCATTTACCAAGGGGATCTCGTTAGCTCTAGCGCTTGGGGACCTAGTTCGGAACCCATTAGTGAACAACAAGACTTTTCTGCAAGTCTATCTTATTCTCTTCTCTTCGGCCCTCCCCCCTCCTTGATTTCATTCTCTTTCCGACTCCTTGGATATTTTTTCCTCCTTTTCTTTTTTCTTGCTCTTCCCATTCAACATTTTCGAATTAAGAGAGGTGCAGAGATCAAATGGGACCGGCTGGAATGAAGAGTTTAGAAGAGAAATAAAAGAGAGAGAGAATTGACGGGCACATCAAGAGAAAAGGGGGGAGGAAAGGGGGTTGTGGAGTTTTGGGACTGCAACTGATTTAGCGGAAGTAATTAAAATTACTTTACTTTCTTCTGCCTCTCTCTCTCTTTTTTTAGTTTTCTAAAAAGGTTTCTTCGAAAAACAATCATTAATCATTCTTAAATTCGAATTCTTTCTATATACCTAACGATCGAAATTAATTGATTTGCTTAAGCTATTCGTCTGCTTAAACTCTATTTAGTTTTACTCATCAATCAAAGCAAATATCAAGATCATTAAAAAACTCAGTAGTCCAAGTTTGGAATTATAATTATTTTTCAGTATTATATATAATATTTCAAACAAATCTGATTTCTTTTAAATTATGTTTATTAAACTTTTTATTGCTATATGCGAACAAGTAGACAAGTTTTAAGTTCAAAATAAATATTCTAGTGTATTGCGATTGAAAGAATACAGAACATTAAATTAAAAAATTATGTTTCTTTGAATCTTACGTGTATTCTAATGAAAACGAAGGGAAAAAGAATATCCCTTTTTCTTCTTCATGAACGTAAAGAATCAGAGGAGCTTTTTAAGGTAACCGCCAACTGGTCAAGAGCCCAGAGCCTCGTAGTATTATGTGATGTAGTATTATGTGTAGTATTATGTGATGACTGTTGTCCATGTCTAGTCCTAGGCCTAATACTTCATTAAACTCATTTAGTCGAAATGCGGCCATGGGTGGAGCCGGTTTGTGCCTAGGTTTTTTAGATTGAGAGTCGTGCACATTTATTTGTTTCAAATTACCTTTTGAACGAGTATATGACAAAGCATGCTATACACTGTCTACTGTAAAAGACCTCAGGGGGGGGCTACTGTTATTACTTACTTATAAGGACCCAGGGCATCGAAATATCTTAAGATTTCCTAGAGCCTCAAAGAGTCTTAAGACGTCCTTGTAAAGAATGCTTATGATTCTGAGCCTTTTAAAATACTTTCATTTGCTATTTTTCGCAGTGAGTTCAAATACTGTTTATCCGTAGCTAAACAGATAACAAGTAACAGCGGTAACCGAAGAATTATGGTTGCTTACTTAGGACTGGATTTGTTTCTGTAGAGACATGCGTGGGAAGTATAATGCTCCTGAAGAACTCTTGGGTTTTAAAGTTGGAGAACGGCGTGCCACACAGCTCACGTGTCGTCCCCGCCACTTGACCATTATGTAAACTATGTTCTTTTAAAGACAAACTGTAACCAAGTTCTATGTAATACATAATTCCTACCCTTTTATAAGCGTTAGTGAAGTAGAATGGCTACGGTTTATACTCGCAACAAAATTTGATAAAGCATTATTTAAAACAGTGTTTCTCAAACTTTCAATGTTTGTGACCCAATTTTCAATCATAATATTCATCACCCTCCTCCATACAATAATGTATTGAATGCAGTAATAATGTATTTTGACGCTAAAGATATAATACAACCTTAATTATAAACTGTACAAATTATCAAGATAACCATAGAACCGTTTGAAACCATTGAAAATCATTTAGCCATGCTGGCAATGAATTTTAAAAAGTATTTTCTCGCTGACGACAACTTGGTAGCATGTTATGAGTGAGTTAGGGATTCATTTCAATATACTCCAGAAGGGCTCTCAACTGCCGAAGAAATCTTCGTAAATTTCACTTCAAGTGACGAAATCACATTAGTAATGAAACACTCTAAGTTTTGGGCAGGGGCAGATGATGAATTTTCCGCACTGAAAACAAAAACATTTTGAGTATTATTACCATTTCCAACATCCTACCTTTATGAAACTGGATTTTCTGCGTTGGCTGCTTTGAAGAAAAAATATATATCTCTGATAAATATAGAAAAAAAACTAAGAATGTCAATTTCGAATATTAAATCTTCCTTTGAAAACCTTTGCTCTGCAAGACAAGCTCATGGGAGTCACTAATAATTTTTATTTAGTATAGAAAAAATAATTATCAAATATATTTATTAGCATATTATAACCATGTAAATGTGTATTTAATTTTTTTTTATTAAGAATGTAGATATTTGTTTTGCTTCCTTTAAATGTGTTAAATTTTTAAATCTTTTATTTTTGACTTTTTGATATGCTCGCCCCCCCCACACGTTGGTTATCATGCTATATATGTAGGGGGGAGGGGTTGGCTCCCCCCAGTTTAGAATCTCTGGTTCAATAAGTTTAATTTTATTAAAACATTTTTCATCACTTACCTCCCTAATTTCATAAAAACTGTTGTTTGTAATAAGTTTTCGTGTTGAAGCACTTTGAATAACAATTTTTCTGCGCTCTCTGATTTTCTCTAAAACATTTCAAAGACCTGCATTTTTACATTTTTTAAATATTTTTTTATCTTCCTATAATTTGTATTTGATAAAATAGTTATAAATACCTCAATTTAGTAGAGAATTTAAGTTAAACAGAAAAAATTGCTGGTGGTGTAATTTAGCAGTGAGACAGTCAACAAGTTCAAACAGGAAAGATAGATAATACTAATTTTAGCCTAAACAAAGCGCGCTAAGTATTTTTTCTAAAATATTCCGATATGCAAACTATTTATTGCATTTTTCACCTTAAGCAATACAAGCTTAATATATATATAATATTTTACATATTTTTAATACCTAACGTTCTAAAGACGTGTATAAAAGTGCAAAGAAAACTCAATAAATTGAATTTTAAAACAGTTCAAGAATTTGAAACTAAATAACAGAAAATTTTTATTCAAAAAAAATCAATCCGAGCTCGGCAGTTCTTCAATATCCAAACCCATGTTTTCCTTGGCCATATTTCAATTCTTTATACCCTGGGCTCTCTCGAAGGTGTTTTTCTCTTATTATTATTTAGTTTTTAGTGCCCTACCATGTCCAGTAAAAATTGTCCGTTACTATAGAAGAGCGACTCTTTTACCTGGTTGCTATGGCGACCAATCTAAATCCCAAGTAATACACGAAGAAAACGTCAAAGTTGTCAATAGCAACCGCACTTTTAATAACTAGGGATTTTCGCCTGGACTCTCTCTTGCAACTTCTTTTCTTTTTCTTTCTCTCTCGCGTCCGGTGGGATTTCGCGAGAACAAGTAATCACGTGGACAGTAAAAAGAGCGGGAAAAGTGGGAAAATTAGATGATTTGATTAGAATTCTAAATTTAGTCATACTGCTGGTAGAACTTCACCTTTGGAGGTTCTTTTTAGTTTATTTTTTAGTTAATGAAAGCCTAACTGTTTAGTATATTAATATTAAAATTTTAAAAAAAATGTGAATGGGGAACATATTTTTATTTTAATTGAGCCGAAATTGCTTGTCATTTTAAAACAACACCAATAACTCTTTCTTCGGCTCTGGGGGCTTAAAGGCAGCGTGAGCCCTTCGTAACCCTAAAGGTGCGGGTTCGGCCCCGGCTGGAGTCAATGAATTTTTTAGATGCGAAAATCGTGGGCTCGCATGTCATATGATTAAAGGGCATGTAAAAGATCCTTTTAGTATCAATTTGACTTTGGTACTCTCTGCAAAATTAAATCACGATAATATTTAGCAAACGATGAGAGCCTGAATTAAAAATTAGTTCAAGCGTCCAAATTAAGTAACTTGGCCGCCACTAGATGGCACCACCATAAAATGGCTCTCACGTTTGGGACTCACCAAAGGCTAAGTTGCTAAAATGTAACCTCATTGGAAAAAAATTCTTCCAAAGATAATTATTAATCAGTTTCGTACTCTGCAATACTGTGGCCATTGGCGGTGGATCTCGTAAATTGAACCATGGTCAAATGATGAGGGCAAGACTTGAGCTGGTATCCCCTCTCCAAATTTCCACACCCCACCTAAGTCAGGTTAATTTATTGATTAAATATTCACGTAGTACTCTGAAGCAACACGAGTGCTGCTGTGTAAGACAACGCAATCTTGAACCTTAGCAAAGAGACGAGGGTGACACCTTAGCTGACTTTGAGCCTCGAAAGATAATATGTTAATGAGATTAAATGAATAAAATATGTAGTAGTAAGTTCAGTTATACTTTTTTAATTTCAATACTTGTCATGGTTTAAAAAGTGTGTGTGTACAGAAATGATTCTATTACTATAAGAATCAATTCAATAAAGGGTTTGGTTTTCACATGCTAATACCGAATTGAAACAGTATCAATGCCTTTTTCGTATATTTTACATGATTGTTTTAACGAATTAACCAATAAATGTGAATTTTGTAAATAATTTTAGAAAAGTATATGATCATTTTTTTTTTCTAATTTGATATTTCTATTCAAATACCAGTTATCAAAATAATGCCACGCTTCAGCCAAATATTTAATAAATGCGTATATAAGCTAATATGTTTTCCCCCAATTGTTAAATATGATTTAATTAATGATAATGTGAAAAAGTTCACAAAATATTTCTCTTTATTTTTCTTAATCAATACTTGTATTGTCATGTATCCATCATCCAAAAAAAAAAATAATAATAACAGTTTATAAGTCTAGAGATAGATTTTGTCAATAATCATGAAAGTTATTATATTCATTTAAATATTTCGGAAAAATACTGGAGCTAAAAATTGGTTTCCTTAAAATCCTTAGTTTTATTAAAGTAAATAGTTTGTGCAAAATATATACAATAATAAAACTCATAACGTAAAAGAATATTAAATAAGTAAACATCAATAGCTTATTTATAAAATCCCCACTCGTCACACAATTTTAAAAAAATTTAATCGATACCCAGAACTTAAAACCAATATTTCTATTATTCGGTCCAATAAATAAAAATTTACTCCACTACTAACTTCACACACTTAGAGGAGAAAAAATCAAATATTACCAATCCATCTTTGCATTAACTTTTTTCCTATGCATGAGCTAAGTCTGCAAAGAAATTCAATTTTTGAGCCACTTTGGAATTTCATAATGGAATATAGCACCCAATGCTATTCGAAATCCGTTTTTCAAGTCCGTGTTCCAACATGTAAAGAATAAAAGGCAAGAAATGGCTTTTGTTGCAAAGTGTGTGTGATCGATCATCTGTTTTCTTGAGGAAACATCGTCACGTCCCCCAACAAATAAATGGAGGGAACACATTTCGTGACATCGAAATGAACAGATTTAGGCTTAAAAATATTATCTAAGATTACATATTGGAAAGAAGTAAATTGCAGTTCAAATTACTTCCGAATTTTCATTCGATTTCGTATTAAGGTATCCGACTACTTGCTACAACTTTTTTTTAAAAAAAATGGTGATATGGGGATTTTTTTGTTATTTATAGATATGCTTAAAACATTTTAAGAAAAATATGCTAAAATTAAGAAGAGAAACAGAAACTAATATTACTAAAATGGTTAAAAATTGACAAAAACTAACATAAACGTAACCCATTCTGTACCAAATATTTATCAATAAATTTTCAATTTTTCAACTCTGATGTTATGCTATGTTATTCAATTTTGAAAGTCTTTCAGTATAACAGATATTTTAATTTTTACAAAAAACTAGAGCCCTTTATCTTAGTTATTATATGAAATTACTAAAAAAAACAGTGATTATATTCACATAAGGGACTGTAAATTTTTTAATAAAACAGTGATGGGTTAATCTGAAAGTTAAAACGCTTCTATCATTATACAGAACATACACAAATAATTTCAGTTAATTATTTTCAAAACTTTTTGAGCAATCACACTGTCCCCATTTGAGCATTTAAAAAAATACATTTCGAGTCAAACGCGTTTTAAAGTATGACATCTTGTTTAAAGTAATGGCATTTGCTTTTACTAAAACACTTGTAGTTTTTGTTCTAGTGTACAGAAAGCTAATAAGATGGTCTATAAATAAAGATTATAAAAAAAAAATTGCAAATTTTTGGCAAAATTTACAATTTTAGGGTAGTAGGATATCATAAGGTGACTGACTGACTACATTTGGTACCATGATTTTGAAAAAGCGTATAAATGGATATATTTTTTTGGTATTTAGTGTCAGTTGAATTAGAATATACATACAAAATTGTTTTCAGAATTTTATTACAAGAAAAAATTATTTAAAGAATTTTTTTGGCAAAAAATGAAGAATGACATATTTTTAAAACATTCTCCCTTTTATGAAAAAAGATTCTATAATAATAATATTTTGTCTATATATAGTTAAGAGTCTCTAGAGAGCCTGTGAACTAAGATTTTTTAAATATATAATTTAGAAGTGGATTTATTCATATTAAAGAAATTTAAACTAAAAACACCGGTTATTATTTCAATGGATAGTAGCTCTGAAAATAATGGGAATTTTATAAAATTTAAGTTTTACCCCGGTCAGGAAGTCCCACCCATATATAGGCAAAATATAATTATTATTGAAACATTTTTCATGGAAGGAGATGTTTTGCTAATGTCATACTTTCTTTAGTTTTTGCCAAAAAACTGCAAAAAAAAAAAATTTTCTTGTAATTATATTCTTAAAACAATTTCATATAAGTATATTCTAATTCAACCGACACTAAAGATCAAAAAATTATTTAAAAAGCTTTTAGGCTTTTTCAAAATCACGGCTTCAAACGTAATTAGTGACCTTAAATATGGAATACATTTATTGTGTACAGTATAAATGCATATAAATCTATGTGACTCACTGATATATATATTTTTTATATATTATCGATGAAT
Organism: Trichonephila clavata; assembly: GCA_019973975.1. Taxonomy (NCBI): domain Eukaryota; kingdom Metazoa; phylum Arthropoda; class Arachnida; order Araneae; family Nephilidae; genus Trichonephila; species Trichonephila clavata. Next base: position 77,162 of record BMAO01003421.1, read on the forward strand.
TTGGCAATTTATTTGATGGTTAAAATGTATTCCACAAAGACTTATTACTTTATATTTATACATTATAAAAATTATTGTTAAGTAAATCATAATGTAAAGAGCAAGTATATTAAGTGGCTTGTACCAATTTCTGTACTTTCTGTTTCCATTATAATTTGCATAGCTAAACTTTTCATCCATTCTAATTTAGCTATAAGACAGACAACGCCAGATTTCGCGAATACATCGCAATTTATTGAATAATGTTTTAAGAATCTTCAAGAATTTGAGTTATTTGATATGCCACGTGATTAAATTTTTATTTATTTATCGTTTGCTCATGTTTATTTGTGTGATGTAAATTGAATTCATTCTCTCGTTTTGAAATTTATTTGTCTGAAGCAGAACCCAAAAAAGTGAAGTACATGGATCAGATTCTGTTATAAATTCATAAATTTGGTGTTCTATATTTTACAGGGTTTTTTTCTTTATTTTTTTATACCAGATTCAACAATAAGCCAAACGATATATTTCAAAACGGAATGAATGTTAAATTTTGTATCACAAACAAATATAAACAACTCATAAATAATAATGAGGCTTAACCAAAAGCGCAGTATCAGCGTTCACTTCATATTAATATTTCAAATAATGTTTAGAAAAACTACTCACTGTAGTATGCCAAACGTAATGAATAAAGTGAATAATTTTAAGTATTAATTTTTGATTGTTTTTTTAAGGTACTTGCCTACGTTTCTGAATTCATGTTTGGCTGAAATTCTTATTTTTTTTATCTTTGGCATTTTGCGTAGAAAAAAATTTTTTTTTAAAAAACCATAGTCATATAGAAATATTTTTATAAGATATAGAACGAGGAAGGCCTATGGTACAAAAGGGGTGAATTTTTTAAATATCTGATATTAAGCATTATATTTTTTAGTAAAATAGGCAAACCTTTCATCCCTTTTATGAAGATCGTATATATTTTTTTGTCAAAATTATGTTATTTAAAACCTGGTGTCTCAAAAATTTATGAATGTATTTCTTTCATATTTTTTTAGATGTTATTTAAAGTATGGTAAAGGTAATGAACTCATGATTTATCGAACATCAATAGTTTTTTTTTATTATTATTTTCAACCGTTTATTGATACGAACACCTCATGTTACAAAATTTGCTATAAGAAAATGTACTATGAGCCATAGCTTTTTGGTAATTGTCAATATATTTTAGATTTTAATTCAGTGCCTTTATAACTATGTTAAGTATGTTGTGTAAAAAAATACTTTAAATATATGGCTTTGAATTCCCCGTAGTGTTCTGAAGTTTGGTTTAGTTTTCATGAGATTTTACCTAAAACACCTCATTTTAAATAAATCTGAATTGTCACATAATTTTTTGATTGGTGTTTTTCATTCATTTTCGGTCACAAGCTCCAACAAAATATAACAGTACTAATAGCATGGCATTTTAGAAAACTTGTCTCCAGATGTAGGCAGGTACCTTAATACTGATCAATTTTTTATAAATTTTTTTTATAGGACATGTTGACAACTTTCAGTACTACGGTATTACGTTACATCATTATTACGGTAAAAAATAATATAATTTTTTCTGAATCTGTGTGCTTAAGAAATATAACTTAATAATAGTTCTCCACCCCTTCCCCTTCCCACACTTACACACAAAATGTCAAACTCAAATTTTAGAAAGGCTGTTAAATACATAAAACTCTAGGATCAAGCTATGAAGCGAAAACAGCAGCAATTTTAAAAGTGTAAATATACATTAAAACAAATATTTTAATAGAAGTCTCTTGAAAAATAATTTTTTTTTCGTAATATAAGAATAAATTTAGAGAAAAATATTTTGAAAACCATATAAAAGTTTTCATACATTCTTTTTGATTCGTGTTTTCAACTGGTATACCTTATTTTAAATACCAATTTTTTTATTGATCCCATATATACGAAAGGAAATCATTCTAATGATATACTTAATTCATTGACTTTTTATGACTTAAAGGCTGTAAATAAAAATGTCTTAACAGAAGTATAAAAAGAATCTAGATTTAAAAAAAGACTTTCAGATAATTTTAGACAGTATCGAATTTCATACAGAATACATATGAAAATTGTGTGTTCAAAATTTATATAGTTTATTCATAGAAAAATAGCATATAATTACCATTAATGGTTGAAAATAGGCACTGTAAAATGTACGAAAGTACTTATATTAAATTTACCGCATAAAATAAATCAAATAAAAGAATCTATATAGTACAAAGAAAAAATGTTTTTTAAAAATACACACATGTGTTACTCTATGCATTTATCTTATGTACTATAAGATATGATATTTGTAGCTAATATTTTATTTATTGATCAAATGCTTTTCTTCGACTTCTCTTTTGATTATGGTCTATAGTAAATGTATACAATCAAAAGCCGAATGAATAGGGTAGCACTGAATGATTTCAAAATTCCTCCTTTATTTATAGAACACAAAATTTTAGTTCTAAACATGCATTCTCCAGAAAGAAAGTTAGAAAATAGAATTACCAAGAGGAAAAAGGAGAAGGAAAAAAAGCACGTTTCTAAAAGCCCATTTCTCTGAGAAGAGTAAAAAAAGAGACAAAACCCCCGTAATCTATAAAACAAAATCTGAATCCGCCATGATATATTTCAAAAACAAAAGCCTTTCTTGTCTGGAGATATATTGCCATGGCTGGAGCGTCAGATAGAGAAGTATCTTTCCAAAAACAAAATCTCTATCGCTCTCTTACTATCACTTTTCGTTAACGTGAAACAATTTCGAATCCATCGATGTGACTGTCACACCTAATTGCGTCCGGTTCCAACCGGTTCCGTCGTGACATTGGAGCGCTTCTCTCTGCATGCGTAACTTAGTAAATGGATAAAACGTCCGCGTCAGTGGATAAATGTCACTCAAAGTACGTTTTTTCGTCTGTTTCGAGCTCTCGACTTGCTTTATGATTCCTATTGTCCATTTATTTATTTTGTTGCCTCCATTGTTCTCTCGTGTTCCTTTTCAAAAAGCGAATACGAGTTGGATGGCAGCCAAGTTTCAATCGGATTCTTTTTTTTTTTAAAGTGAAGTTCGAAAGTCGGTAAATTATTTTTCATCGAGTTTAAATTGATTGTGTAGGGAACATAAAAATGATGTCGGTACAGGAAATCGGATCTTTTTGACCGATTATTATTGTTTTTTTTCTGTTATTGGGACATGTATCTTTCTTTTTTTGCTGCGGGATCAAATATACTCATGTTTGATAAGTATCTAAAATGGCGTGAGTTATATGCATACAAAAATTTTGAGCTATCATGCGTGCAAATACTTATGTAGATATAAATCTGATTTTAGGAACTGGTCTTTCTTCGTAATTTTTGCTTAATTAAGTAGTTAACAAATATTTATTGGAATTATAACTTATAATGAAAATACAGTGGCGTATACACAGACCTCTTTTGTGGGGGAGAGTTACATTCTAAAAACACGAAGACTAAACCGTCGAGGGGTTATCTCTATGATAAAAAATAAAAATCTGTTCAATGGATTTGGCTCCCAACCACCTTCCCCTGATGAATATGAATTTTTTCTAATACCTGTTTTGTTCGATACACCTTTACAGTTCTTAGACCATTGTGGGATTTAAAAGCAGTCTTTGACACTTCAACTTTTGTTTTCGACTTAAACTTCAATTAAAAATTTAAAACAGAATATAAATTAAGAAATCTGTTAACTGTAATTTTTAAATACGTGTTTCAATGGTTTGATAATGTTCATGCTAGTAATTAAACTAATTAAAGCAGCTTTTGTTTGATATAATGATAGTATATTAAAATTCATTAATGCAGCGTTTCTCAAACTGGAGGGCGTGATAACTCTACAAGGGGGACGCGAGCCCATCGAAAAGTCAAAAATAAACGATTTAAAAAATTACAAATTTACTGAAAACAAAATATATACTTTCAGACATAATAACAATTAAAATATACATTTATATTGATATAATATACTTATAAATGCATCAGTCCTGTACAATGTATTTGATAATTAATCTTGATTAATTTGATAATTAATATCAAGTTTAGAACAAGTTTAATAATTACTGGTGATTCATATAGGCTTGTCATGTACAAAATATAATACTTACCTTGATAATTTGTATGGTTTATGAATAATGTAGCTTTAATGTCAAAGGGAATTATTATTGCATTCAGTATGTTATTGTGTGAAGGGGGCGCGATGAAAATTATGATTAAAAATTGGGTCGTAAACATTGAAAGTTTGAGGAATCCTGCATATTAATAGATTACTTTATTAGATAATAGATAAATCAGTGTATCACCCTTATCAAATTATAAATAACCTCACATGATCTTCCAATTTAAAAAAAAGGTTTATCAAACTTGTTTTAATATAATAAATTCACCCGAAAATTTCTTAAAGAGGTGTCTAAATTTTCCACTGAAAAAATTTCTTTTTTATATACTGGGAATTTAGTATGTCTCTGTAATATAAATGAATTTAATGAATACACATTCATTTGATAACAAAAAAATCTGTTTGATATACTTACTATATCACTAAGCTCTCAAAAAAAGAAATATAAATTTAAAGACTAGAGTAGTATGTGATTAAAAAGGGTTGAAAAAATCTCTCAAATATTTATCAACTAATAGCAACAAAAATATTTTATAAATGTCTGGCTAATTTACATGTCAAGGAATTTAGTATTTTCTCATGATTTCAACTTTTTATTCGAAGTAGCCCTAGATATTAAAATTTTATTTAAAAGATGTAAGATTAAAAAAAGACATATTTAATACTTAATTTTTTCATGCATAGGTCTTTTAATGTTTTAATTTATTTTAATAAATTTAAAATTTGGAGTTTTGAATTGTAGAACTATTTTTCAAATAAATGCTCTGTATATTTAAAAATTTGTTCCTTTTTCATTAAGAATTAGCTTGCAAAATTAGATGTTTGTTTATTTTCCTAATGATTTTAAAAACGAATAATTATGAGAAAAAATTAATTTTAGAACACCACGAGCAATTTAAATTTATATGAAAAGAGCCAAAAAATTTAAATAACTCAAGAAAGTTGTTAACTTTTTTAAGCAAAGCAATTGCATGTGTGATAAATAATGTATTAAACGTTATTATATGCATTTTTCTGAATTTTGTAAAGAACATATAACAAATAAGAGATTTTAGCGATCTCTTTTCCTTTTCCCGTAGTAAAGGGACGGTGGACCATTTAAAAGTAATTTCTTAAATTATTAGTTTAATTAGTTGGAAATGGAAACAATATGGTAAATGATTATAACATTTCGCAGTTTAAATATATTTTTTAAAGAAACTATTATAAACTGACTTTAAAAAAAAATTTAAATTATTTTTAAAAATGCTGATTGAGCATTAGTTTTTGAGATATGTACATAATTTTTGTTTTATATATAGACGAACTATAACAAAATATATCTGTGCATGGATTTTTTTCTTAAAATTTAAAATAAGATTTGAGGGGAAAAAGATAAATTATCTATACTATATGAAATATTTTACCAATTATCTTATATCCTAGGTATTCGAAATAACACAAAATATGATCCATTAAATGTTTTAGAAATCTAATGCACATATTTGTGAATTATATGATCTTTCATAAGTTGTGAAAATTTCAAAAAGGAATGACGCAATTTGAAAGGCAAGAAACGTTTTACGTAACAATGAAAAGAGAATATTTACGAGCTAAGAAAAGTGCATTTTAAACATTTATTTGAGTAAAATAAAAAATAATAATTCAGTAATTATTAATCAAAATGACAAAATTCTTTGACATAATTATTCCATGAAATATATAAGCTTTATTAGTATAAAAAAAATCAAAATCGTAATTTTGACCAAAATTTGAAATTGGAAAGGTCCACCATCTCATTGAAACACTCATAAATGAGAAAGCTCTCATTTAAAAATTTGGGAGTAAAAAGCCTTCCTTTTTGTTTCATATAAAACCCATAACTTATTTCTTATTTTAAACTCAGTTTCCATTGTCTCTTTCTGAAAAGGAAACTCTTGGGAAGGGCCGAGCAGGAATCGGACCGGAATTCTAGAGGAGGTGGATGTCTAATAACTCAGCTTTCCATTTCTTGCCTCCCGGAATTTCTCTCGCCCCTCTTTTTTGCATCGATTTGTGAGTGAGGGTCGCGGGCCGCCATCTTGTTATCTTCCTTCTTTCTCTTTCTCCTTCACCCCCACTCTTTTTTTTGCACCCCCATCACTGAGTGACGGACAGGCGACACACGCGGCGATGCCCAGCGATGACCGACTGACGTGATTTACACGGACCGTCGCAGAAGATGGGAAATAAGTATACGCTCTGGAAGGAAGGGGAATCTTAGAATTTATATATATATCTGCAGAGAGAAAGAGATTTCTTTCTTTTTAAAAAAAAAAATAAGAATTCTTAGAGGGGTGGCAAAGAGCATACAAAAGTAAAAAGTAAAATGACGGTGATGGGCATTGAGATTTTTTTTTCTTTTTTTTTTTTTTCGATCTTGCTTTTTAGCGTGCGTCCTTTCAATGTATCCAAAGCGCGTCGGAAATGGTATTCTTATTTCTTTAAGATATTTCTTATTTTGACGATTTTTTTTTGTTACTTTTATCTTTATCTTTTTCTGTGTGATATTTTCAATCATTTCCCCCACCTTTTTCTTATCATTTCGCCCCCTCTTTTTTTTCTCTTTTTGCTCGACGCTTTATCTTTAAAGGGGTTCCCCTTTTATCTTTATCTGCGCATCAGTTTTCGCTGTCAGGCATTTTGGAAGAATATTTTTTATTGTTATTTTTATTTTTCATTTCGCATTCGCCTTCTATTCCCAGGATGAAGACAAGGCATACGTTCAAAGAGTTGATGATGATGGTGGTGCCTTCGATTTGCCGACGGGGAGGTTGCATTCTCGAAGAGTCCAGAAGGAATTTTTATACATAAATAGCATCGTTTGTTTTTCCATTTCATGTAGCACCGATACTCCTTCGGATGGTCATTAGGAAGTCATGACGTTATTAGAGGTCCTTTCACATCTAGAGACCTTGGCTCTTGAGAGGGAAATAGACCTGACACTTTGAAAGACTTTTTTTTCATTCCAAAAGTTAGAAAAGTTTAAAATAAATATTAGATCACACATAAAAGTTTCACCGAGATTGTATGATCATCATTCTATAGTTAACAGGTGGTGCCTTTAAGGATTATAGTACAGAATTTTCTTAAACATGTACACACATATAATACTGAAAATATATTTGTTGAATTAAATACACGAAAAAATGCTTATTTTTCAACCCTGATCAATGAGCTAAAGCTCCCTTGAACTAAGTTTTGAGAAATTCCCTTACTTTAACTATTCTTAAACTTTTGACCAGCGCACCCCCCTCCCTCTATGTATCAGCCTGACATCGTGCACCCCCAAGATTTTGAACACTTATCCCTGACTCTCAACACATGACAATGTAATTTAAAGGTTTCTCAATAATCCTTAGACTAACTCCACTAATTATACATACTCCCTTTAACACTTATGTAAACATTTAATTTAAAAAAATTACGTTGTAGTAATGGCTATGTAGTTACAAACAATAAATAAAATTACGATTCTTGATCAAAATATATGTTTTTGTAGAGTTTTTGTTTAGTGATACAGTCTTGAGAAAAGTTAATTATCCAGTCTAGGATGGCAAATCTTTCATTCCGCCCCCCCCCTCGAGGCCTTTCAGAATATGTAAAAGAGGGAAATAACATTAAATGAGATACCTTCACGACTCCCCCCTCCTCAGAAAGAGACTGAGGACCCACGGGGTGTGCGGACTCCAGTTTAAGAGTCACTGTCATACTAGAATAATTTTATGAGTACAACAGTACTGTGATATGATATATCCTGAAATAACGTGAGAAATTCCGCTGCATTGTGCTTGCTCCTTTCCTTTACTTTAAACTAAACGCCGACCACGAACTCAGACCATGATGAGTCAGCTACCACGGACTGAAACAGTTCTTTAGAGAATGTTCCTTAATTTCTTTGAGAAATATGGGCATTCATAAAAAAACTGCTTTTGCATATATATGAATTTTTAGCTTTTTCAAATTTCCTGCTGTTGTATCTGAATATCATCACATCACCAGTCATTTTTAGTACATAATTTATGTGTTTCAGCAACATTTTTGCATTCAATTAAGATTTAAAATCAATTGATACTGATATATAACGATTACGTTGTTATATAACAATTCTAAAAGAGGTGTGTTAAAGAAGGAAGGAAAATGAAAAAATGTAATTTAAAGCTAAAAAACAGGCGTTTTCTTTTTATATACTCACACTTCTCCAAAGCGTAATATATTGCAAAATTTTACCTTACTCTCCTTATTAATTTTTTTTTTTTGCATTTGAAATTTCCCATAGTATTGTAGTGAAACAAGTTTCTTGGGCAAAAAAAGGAGAAATTTCAATGCATTAAATCTTTTTATGTCACTGAGTTTTGTGAGATGTAAAGTTCAGGACACACCGAATGATCAGCCATAATTGCAAAATCAACAAATTTATTTCATCATTCAATTACTTTCAAGAAATGTCATAAACAGAGAGAGCAGTTAAATTTATTCACTATCTTAAATTCCTAAGACAAATAATTGTGTCACATGCTTGTGATCTCTGATGTAACTACACTAGACAGGTCTCATTATAAATCACCGAATGTCCCGGACCAAAGATTCTCTCAAAGAACTCCATGGACTTCAGATAGCAACTTTGCTAAGCTAACTTTAGTAACAGCCTAACGACTCGCTCCTATACTCACTTCGTCCCTACAATTTAAATATAACTAAAATTTACATAAATCATAGGTCCTCCAATGGGAAGCGAATTTATTAACTTAAAACAGTTAAGGAATATTTTCCTTCAGAGGATTAATGAGAGACGTTGATAGGTTTCATCGCAAACTTAAAATATTATAATTTTCAGAAAAAGTTTTTTTTTTCATATATCAAAATGTTTGTATCTTTCTCTTCTGATTAAGTTACTGGTGTCTTTAAATCCCTGTATAATTAATTTTATGAAATGAGTAAAAATTCGTAAAATATTTTATTGACGAAACTGTTCTCTTAATTTTTTTTAAACATAGAAAAAAGGACAATAGTATTTTATCAATTTAGTAACGGAATATTTTCTATAGTATTCTGGAAACAAAAAGTTAACTTAAGGGGGGGGGGTTACTTAAACGGAGAAATAAAGTCACAAAACAACATTTAAAATGATAAAAATCAAATATATAAAGCATAACATTATTATTTAAATAATACATCACACAATTTCCCAGTAAGTTCCTGAAGAACCAGATTAATGAGAATTCTAAAATATGGAGTTTCCTACGGCAAAAACGTGGACAATGCAGAAGATTATTAATGCAAAAAATGGAATATGAAAAAAAATAAAACCAATGCAAAGTTTCTATGAAGAAGATGGATAGGATTAAGAAGAAAATGTCTCCGAACACTCTTAGTAAAAATTACATTTTTCACAAGGGATTTATTCCACCACCCTTCCAAAAGTTAGAAGAACGTAGGATTATAATTTATGTGATGCGTTTTATCCATGGGGATTTCTTAAAATTTATCTTCCTCTATTCAAAGTAAAGAAATTTCAAAACCTCAAATCAGGATTTTGAAACGGTGCCAATTGTTATTCTTCATTTGCCGTTTTTAAAAATGACAGAGTGCTATATATATTTACATTTAAATATATCTTCCCGGCAAGTTTGTTCTATTTTTTTCCATGATATTCACCTCCAATTTGTTTTATTTGCTATGTGTATCATTTATTTTATCGTATTCATTGAGTTAATTAAATAAAATAACACATAATTCGATACATATTTTTGGTCATAAATCTAAAATACTAATAATATAACATATATTTGACATTAAAAAATGATATGAAAGTATTCTTTGAGTTAAAAGAAAGCAATCTTATTTTTTGTACTTTGAAACATTACATAATGCCTTACAGAAATAATAACTAAGCATTAAAGTTATATGAAATACTGTTCGTTACCCGAATTTCGCAGGGTATTTCATGCCTTTGTAAGACTATACATTTTTCAGGCGATTGCTATTTAAATCGTAGCGTTAATCCTGCAATTGTACTGAAAAAAAATACTCTTATAGCGTTCGCCTTTTGATTTAAAAAGAACTGGATTTGAATTTCTACAATAAAAGAATATTATTTATGCAGCTGTATCCTTCGTCGTAGTTAATTTCCACAAACACCATTTTTAGCGGATCTCTACACATTAAAAGAAACATGATTACCAAATTCCAAGTCTCAAAGTACAGTTCAAAAACGGGGAATTTTTATCAATAATGCTCCCAGAATCTTCCTTGGGAGTTGATTTCCGCACAACCCGTTTTAAAAGGATCTTCTATGCAACAAAAGAAACATGCTTATTAAACTTCAAGACAGTAGGGGAGTTTTTTTGTCTATAACAACCCCCCCCCCTCTTGGGAGTCGATTTTTGAAAGAAAAAACATTCGTAGCGTGTCATTACTCATTAAAAATAACATTCCTGTCGAATTAAAGACAATAAGCCAAGTAGTTCCGAATATTTCGAGAAGAGTGAATGAGTGAGAAGTTTTTCTCCTCTCTCTCTTTATATGTATATGTAATAATCCCAGTAATATAATCCTTTTCAATATCTTTTAATTATCTGGTCCATCCCTTCTGGACACACTTTTAATTAATAAACTTGCCAAACGCCTAACGAGAATATTTACAACTACATCTAGCTACCCACTCGGATCATGTGATTTGAGCCGCCTATAAAAACGGAGATTCCTAGAGACCGACTCTCTTTCGCTTCTGTATTTGTCTGCGTCAACATGTAGCCGGCTGCAGCTTGTTTTGTGTGTGTGTGTCGTCTTTGTCTTTCTTTATGTGTTCAAGATGTATAATAAACCAGTTTTAATCAATCTCAGGACTGCCTCGTCAATCCCAGCCAAAGAAACCATCAACAATAGCTATCATATTAAGAAAATCATTTCAACGGCCAAAGTCTATTTCATATATATATATATATATATATATATATATAGGTGTGGCTTAGAATTGAGTAAATACTGTATATATATAGATTCTAAGCCACACCCCTAATTCTCAAAAAGGTTTTTGTGAAAAAAATTTGTCATTGATTCTAAGCCGCCGCACACTCAATTCTCTATACGTTTTTAAAAAATTGTTTAAAAATTTCAACTCTATCCGTTAATTAAGAAATTTAAAAAAAGTTTAGAAATAATATGAAGTTAATGATTAATTTTTTGACGAGTATTTAAAAACTTTCAAATACATATATGAATCTATAATTACTCTAACCATCAGTATAATGTTACGAAAATCATTCGTCTCCCATCGTCACTGCTGACTTCGGAATGGGTGCAGGCATCGTCATTTTCCCACACGGTGCCGTCTTCCGTGCCATCTGATGCATTTGTTATGCAATGTTATTTTAAAAGAATGTATTACAGAAGAGATAAAAGAATTTTTTTTCAAGACAGTTGAACATTTACAAACAAAAATTAAATTATTTTGCTTACGCGATCAACGTATATTTGTTATATCCGTGTCTAATTTTCAATGGTCGCTGCTCTGTTTCCGTTTTTTTCTGCATATAAAATTGCCTTACTTTTTATACTTGGGTCATAATAAACTCGGTTTTCATGCTAACGATATCTTTGATGTTTAGGTGATTAAAAGAAAGTGTATAAAATAAATTCCTAAATACGAGCAGACAACGTTGCTTAGGATAGGCTGAATACCGGAGATAAACCGTGGAATTTGGTAAATCTTCGTTGCAAATGGCCAAATTGGACGATAACATTTTTCCTTTTGAAAGAGGTGGAAACTCGATGTCCCCCATCCAACAAAGGTCTTGTCTTTGATTCTAAGCCGCACTCGATTTTCAGGAGCATTAACACTGGACAAATAGTGCGGCTCAGATTCGAGTTAATATGGGATACATTATACCTTGTTTCAACATTTCATATATAATACCTTGTTTCTGAGCAATATTATATATATATGCTCAGATGCTAGTGCAATATTATATATATATATATATATATATATGCTCAGATATATATGTGCTAGCCGTGGGTAGCCTAGTGGTTAGAGCATCGGACTCCAGACCGGAAGGCCTGGGTTCAATGCCCGATGCCACCAAATAAACGCCGAGTACACATGGAGAACGTGCCCGTTATAAATCAGTGGGTCCGAATGGTGTCGCCATCTGTCGTGTTGTGTGAGCAAAATCGTACTGTCACCTTCATGGGGGCTCAAAGCTCAGGCTAACGACAAGCGTAGATCTAGCCCGGTGCCATGATGAATTTCGTGGGCCACAATCTGACTACGTCAGACAGGTGGCATTAGTAACAACGACAACAACATATGCTAGTGGATCAAAGTCCCACCCCCGTGGTATGTGTGATAGGGGGACGGCATTTGAGCTGGTACAGCTCAAGTGTCATCCTCGTCACTTTGTCCATCACCAATAGCCCTCGTGTTGCTATATAGTTCAAAGTGAATAAATGAACACTCGCTTATATTCATGAAGGCTGTTGGTAAAATAAAAAATAATAATAATACAACCTTTAAAATGTTTGGAATTTTACAGGAGGGTTTTAAAAAAATAAAAGATTTGTATGTGAATTCAAATCTTCAACAAAAATAAATTAATCTTGCTTTTTAGCAGTTAAAAATTTCACCGAAAACGGAAGGATTCTTATCCGATTTAGTTCTGGAAATATTTGAAATTTGATAATATATAATACAGAGAAAAATTTAAACCTATTTATCATCTTTAAAAATGGGCAAAATTTTGCTGTTGTCTAAAAATATAGCATTGCACAGAGTATTTCTATAAATATTTACAAGTTATATACTGTTTTATTATTTTTATATAGTGTAATAAAATATATTGTATTTTAATGTATACGGTGTATTCAAACAGTTTTTTCGGAGCATTATGTAGTTTCACGTATTATTTTTCTCTTTCTATTTTCGAAATATTTTTCTGCTGCTGAAAGGTTTTTTTTGTGGCTTTGAGGTGTTGAAATATTGTACGTAAAAAAAGAACGCACCTGTGAAAAAAAAATTTTTTTTTGGCTTCAGAGAAGTACTTTTTTGATTTTTAAGTTCAATTATTGTAAAACGCAGGACATACATAAAATCAAACAAGAAAGATATTCATTATTGAATAAAAATTCATTTCTTAAATCTTCAGAAAAGATTTATATAAGTTTTTTTCCCCTTGTTGCTTTTTCTTAATTCAATACGACTGATACAGGTTCTCATTCAGTTTTTGATGCAAAATTATCATGTTATTCCATACATCTGGTTTACAAGTTAAGGAGACAGGGTATGAATTGTAAAAAAAAAAATCTCATTTAATTATATTTATAAATTTTTTGGCAGGCCTTATGTGTATATACGAAATAAACACAATCTTTGTGTTCAAAATATTACAAAAATCTATCCATTTAATATTTCAAATTCATGAAATGATTTTAAAATGCTACTACTCCTGAAATTATTGATGTACATACATGAAATCAGATTTAAAAGTACGTTGCACTATGTATAACAAAAGTTAGTACGGGTATCGTGATAACACAATTGATTATAGTAAAAAATTATGAAATCTTATTGAAAATTCTTTGAAAAAGGTTTAAATTCTAAATTTGACTATTTTTACAAAAACAAGTATCGCTTTGATTCAGAAACGAATATCATGCACTTTAAATCTGTGGAGTTCAAAGCCCTTTTGTTGTCGTGGTGTGGTAATTTGGAGAGGGGGTGCAGGCTCGAATTTCGTACTCGTCACCTGATCGAGGTTACAAATTATGAAGTCCACCACCAATAGCCATCATGTTGCTTTATAGTATAACGTTAATATACCTCTCAACTCCCTCTTGACCATTGGGATGTGAATAAAAATGAGCGTAAAGGTTATCATTAATCCCTATGGGTTTTTTCTTCAACTTAAAGTTTCAAATTTTGTCAGTTATTAGAAAAATATTAAAGAGTAATTTAGGCTAGTGATTCCCAAAGTGGTCTATATCGACCTCCAGGGGTCTATGATGACCTTCAAGGCGTTCACGTTAGTGAAAAAATAATTTCCATGAGGTGTAAATATGGGTCTACGATTGTGACTCTCATTAAACCAGATCATGACTTTAATTTTAAAAGAAAATGTTATCAATTGGAAACCAGATCTTACCTATTTAACAGATTTATTTACTAAATTTAATAAGGTTATTTTGCAGTTACAAGGTGAAAGCATATATATAATTAAAATAAGGACCATGAATTCAACTTTTCTTGCCAGAATTAAGCTAAAGAAGTATCCTATTGGATGTTGTGAATTTTCCCAGTTTCTCATTTTCTTACAGACAATCTGCCAGGAAGATGACGTTTTAACCAACGTTCAACATTTAAATTCCCTCTGTTCAGATTTTGAAACTAGGTTTGAGAATGGTTTGATTATATTTATATCCAGTAATACTACAGTGGACAAGAAATTTATATGGTCACATTGAAGAAAATAAATGTCATACAACAAGCGGAACTGATTGGAATAAGCGCTAACGGATCTTCAATTGAAATTTGGAAACGGATGTCAGCAATTTTGGTTTTAAAAAGTCAATTTCAAATTATGGAATATTCTTTAGAAGAATTTTAATTGCTTTTCCTAGTGAAACGAAAGTTCCAATAAAAAAAAATGAATCAAGGAGATTTAGGATTAAACTCGAAAAGATTGTTGTATCAAATGTTGAAAACTTGTTATTGAAACTCCAGATTCATACCTCCCATTAAAAAAAGAATTTTTGTTTGTAGCTTAGTTATTTTATGTAACAGCTATTTTATGTATTATTAAATTTTACTTCTACAGTTACACTATACTTCTCTACAGTTAAAAATTTAAACTTTTAAAGTAGCTCCATACCAGCTGTCAAAAATACATTTAAGTTGATAAACGTGCAAAAATGTAACAATAGGTAAGCAGGGGTCTATCCAAAGACGAAAAATATGGTAAGGGGTTTATGAGACAAAAAAGTTTGGAAACCTCTGATTTAGGCTAAAAAATTTATTTGATTTTTTGCCCGATTTTTGTCAATTGAATCTTATTGTGTTCCTTTAAATATAAAACCTATCTTCGGGAAAATTCTTGTTATTAGTATATCTAGAGACAATTTCTATGACTGAAAATGTTTCTTCCATCTAGTGCTTTAAACACTTTGAAATAATAACCTCTGCTTAAGATTGAGATGCTCAGAATATTTCGATCTCCGCATTAAAAAATAGAAAAATACAAATATATTTCACGGGGGAAAATATTCTCATTCTTGGCACCTTCAGAAAAGATTTCTGTGATTCAAACCACTATCACTCCACTGTGACTGATGCATGGAAGGGGGTAAGGGGTGGGGAGAGCGTAGAGATTAATTTCCTGCTCGAAACATGACTTTTTCCGATATCGAAGATTTTCAATATTAGCCTTTGGCGTGCCAAACATTGGTTTGTCAGAAGCTGCCTGCAGGCTTCGTAATTGCATTTTTCCTTCACTTCTCTCCCGCTTGAATCCAATTTTACATCACACCATAAGGATGGAAAAAAAAAACTGCGATTACCCATGGCCACCTTACCGTAACGGTGTATAAGATAAATTAGCTGGTTCTACCATCTATCTCGTAACTCCCCTACTCATCCCATGCCTTCGTCGTCTTTTCGCTACTTCATCAGAAGAAATTCTTTCGATCGCTCTGTTGCCACTGATTCATGTAGAAACTATCGCTTGGAGAGTGAAAAATAAAGAAGCAGACGATAAAGGAAGAAAAAAGGAAAAAAAAATCAAGTAAAAATAACGGTCTATAATTTGTGGCGTTAAAAGAAAGGTGGCGAAAAAATTCAATTTATAGGTACTTCTAAATGACTTTTCGTTATATAGGGGCTGTGATTTTATGATGTAAGACACGCCATCTTAGCTGCATGAGCTTCTTTTAAGATTGTGTTTATATATATAGATATATACTGATTTTTTAATGTACTTAGGGTCGACGATGAGTGGAAATTTTTTTCCTCTAATGTATTGGTTTCAGATGAGACACTTTTGAGTTTTTTGAAGTTATGTGGGAATTTTTACCACTTTCGTCAGCTGCATTGTGAGTCTAATGAGAAAAGTGTCAAAATAGAATATTTTGATCATTAGTTACAGGGCACTTGAGTTATTGATAATATACATACTTTAAGTGAAAGAGGTTTATTTCATTTCAATTGCGAAGTATCAAAATGAGCAATTTAATAGAATAGAAATGTATTTGTATTTACATCAACTGAGGAATAGTTTTTAGAAAAAATGAAATAACTTGGTGAGATGTTCGTGTTTTCGTGTGGGGAATTAAATGATTTAGGTGGAAGAAGTCGTTAGTTTGAACGTATTACTTGATACTTGTGTGTTGCAGTTCTATTTTTGCTTATTTTTGTAAAAGCTGTGCTTCCAAAATTTATATAATCAATGCTAAATTATTATTTATATTGGCTTCGTAGTACTCATTTATTGTGAGCTATTTTTCAAGTTATAAAGGAAATAAAAAAGTTGTCACTCGGAGGAAAATTAAAGTAATAGATGGCAATATTCCATCACAATAATTTGCGAGTTTTTGAAATCATGTTAAGTATACTGAGAGAGAGAGAGTGATAAAATGAGGGTTATATCACTCATGATGCAACAAAATTGAATATTTATTTGGTTGTATAATAGGGTGGATCCAGTGGGTGTAACGTAGCCCCCCCCTCGCAACTCTTGCAAGAGGAGCAGGATTCTAGGGGACCCAAACCCTGACTGACGCCCTTTGTAAAACCCTGCTTCTGGCTCAAAACGTGATTTTGCAGGAAAGCCCTAATATTTACCGTTACGCCACTGGGGGAAGGGGGAGATCAAAACTTTTTTCAGAATTTCAATACCTACCTTTAAGGAAAAGATGTTCTCGGGTCTATTGATAAAAGCAAAAATAAAATAAAAAATTCATTTTTATGTTAAGTACTGTTACAGAGGAATTAAGTTTCAGAATTTGAGCTTTTTTATGGTAAAAAGTCAGAGTAATTGTTATTAAAGGGGGAAAAAAGGCATTTTAGTACTTTTTAACATTTATTGCATTGAGAGAACAACCACTGAATCACTAAGAGAAAAAACTTTGGGTCCATTTTGCAGGTTCTTTAGTATTAAATTTTAAAAAAACAAATGCTTATTATCGAAATTACTGTACAAGATAAAGGGAAGAATTTTTTAAATTATTATTATTTTTCAATTCCTATTTTCGTATATATTGTTCAAATTTTAAATCGTTCATAAAATATTTTCTATTCATCCATTCAAGTTCAAATACATTTTTTAAACTTGTAGTGAATGACTTACTTGATGTTAATACAATATTTTTAAAATATTAATGCATTAGTTAAACTTAATTAATGAATAAATAGTAACGGAAAACAGTAGTCCAACATCCTATATAGAAAGGAAAATGGAAAATTGCAAGGAAACTCACTTTTTCTATTTTTCCACTTAATATTGTGATTCTGCCATATGTATTTACATATTTATATTAATTGTAATTATTTAATAAAAAGTAACTAAAATAAAAATTTTCTTTATTGACATGAGTTTCCTTTGTTGACTTTAATTTTTTTAAAATTTATATTACTTATCTTTTTTTTCAACTCAGTATTATAGAACATCTTTTTCAGTACAGGTAAGTTCAGATTGATAAATTTTTTTCTCCTTATGATGGTGCTCTAACCAATTATGTATGTTAATTTTTCAAGATTTATATTTTAAAGGTAATGCTATTTATGCAGTTTCATACATTATTAATTTATTATTTACATGTTTTTAAAGGTACTACACAAATACACAAATTTTACAAATGTATTTTTTTGTGTATTTTTTTCTTAATCAGGTCAAGCAAAAGTTAGCCAGCAAAATAAGAGCTCTATTTTTAGTTTTTAGTTTAAGATATTTTTTTCTCGAAATTAGTCTTGCAATAAAATTCCAAGACTAAAAATAAATATATTTATTTTTAGAAATCCCGGTTGACACTGAAACAAAGAGAATAACTGTTCTATTCCTATTTCTAAAGACAATTGAATACGAACTTTTACGCTGCCGCTTTCTCTTTCTACGATATTTCATAAATTCTAAAGTATTTTCTGAAATATCTTGGAATAGGAAATTGGGTAAGGATAAATTCCTTAAATATCTCTTTTGATGAAGTAGGCATTTGAAAAGAAAAAGAGAGAAAAAGTTTTTAAAGAATGTTTGGATAAGGTCGTTTGAGTTATATTTTCCAAAATTTAAACAATGAATTTTTACGGTATCCGACTACTTGCGACAACTTTTTTTTTTAA
The DNA here is from genome assembly GCA_019973975.1 of Trichonephila clavata. Classification (NCBI taxonomy): domain Eukaryota; kingdom Metazoa; phylum Arthropoda; class Arachnida; order Araneae; family Nephilidae; genus Trichonephila; species Trichonephila clavata. The sequence goes on from BMAO01003421.1 coordinate 95,674, forward strand.
AATAGACAGATGGGGATTTTTTTTTTAGATTTTTTTGGTATATTTTAAGAAAAATATGCTAAAATTAAGAAGAGAAAAAGAAATTATGATTACTAAAACGGGAACAAAGGGTAAAAATTTACAAAAAATAACATAAACGCAGATCATTCTGTCCCAAAAGTTTATGAACAAATACGTTACTCATTTTTGAAATGACCTTCCGGATAAAAGATATTTTGATTTTTACAAAAACTAGAATATTTTATCTAAGCTATTATATGAAATTGCTTGAAAAAACATTGATTATATTCACATAAAGAACTAAAAATTTTGTGAAAAAACAGTGATTCATAAATCTGAAGCTTAAAACACTTCTACTATTATACAGAACATACACAAAAAATTTCAGTTAATTATTTTCAAAACGTTTTTAGCAATCGCTGGCACCGTTTGAGCCTTTTAAAAAAACACACACATTTCGAGTAAAATGCCTTTTAAAGCATGACATCTTGTTTAAAGAAATGGTGTCTGCTTTTACTAACACTTGTAGTTTTTATTCTAGTGAACGGCAAACAATAAACTTTGTATTATTATAAAGCTATTAAGATGGCATATAAAATAAAATCATAAAAAATTGTCAATTTTTGGCAAAATTCACAATTTTTGGCAAAATTCACAATTTTAGGATAGCCGGATAACTTAATAGCGAAATTTCGAAAGGGGAATAAATTTATTTTTGTGAGGTATTCAGATAACATAATTTTCAGTTTCAAATAATATTTAAGTTGAATAAAATTAAATAATATTAACAAGATTTAAAGATTGATACTGTGTTTTTGCTGTATGTATTTTCTTTTGATTCATTTTTTGTAGCTGTTAAATTTGTTTTATTTTAACTATCTTACATTTAGTTACACACAAGTTTTTTGAATTATTTCTAATTCGACAACTTATTTGTGACCCGTGGATTTCTTTGCTTGCATTTGACCCAGTATATTTGAGAGAGAGAGAGAGAGAGAGAGAGATACTTTTTTAATTAATTCCATTAAATGCAGGGAAAAACGTTAAACGCGAAAACGCTTAAGACGAAATATCGGTTAACACGAAATAATACAACATACCACTATATGAATACTCATGCATTTCCCCCTCTTAACACGAAACGAAAATCGCTTAACACGAAAAGTTTTTTTTTTCTACGTATGAATAAAATACGGGAAACACCAGCCGGATTGGACTGTTCTTTAGTATTGTTGGAATAATTCATTGCGGTATATGATGATAATGTATGTACAGCCCCCATTTTATGGCAGACAAAGACATTGTGGCGTTTGTTCAAACTCAAAAAATATCATTGACGCAGATTCCGACGATGGAAATGAAATGAATAATGTAGCTCCTGTTCCCACAGCATTCGAAATAAAGAACATCATGAAAATTATGCGCAGCTATTTAGACGCACATTTCAATGTTGAAATGAATGACAAAATGAACGATATCGAACAATTTATGGACAGTTTGATGCTAAAAACCAATGTAAAGAAAAAAATTCGAATTATTTTCCAAAAACCCAATAAATGTTTTGCTCTGTAAAAAATTTGAAAATTTTGTATTTGTTCTTTAAGCTCTCGTGAATGTTTTTGCTTCATTGATTTTAATTAATTATGCGCATATATACATATCTATGTAAATAAAATATACTCTAACAAACTTAAGTTTGTTGAATATTTGTTTTTTAGCACTATCCTTTAAAACGAAAAATATATTTTTATCCCTTTAATTCCGTGTTATGTGATTTAAGCTTAATTTGATTTTTTTAATACAAAATATACAACGTTTGTTAAGATATTTCATACAATAGACGGATTTTATGGATAATCTGTTATTGGCTATAACATAGTAAGCCTTGAATGTGATATACGTGTTGTTTTTCAATAAATTTCACTGTATATTAAGTTTTTTATTATAAAATGCTTGCATTATAAGGGGTTCTTTATAGCTAATAGTACGAATTGGGTTACAAACGACGTAAGGCAGCATCTATAACCTTTGTCAAACCACCAACTGCCATTACCCAACTGTCATAGCCACAGTTTATAGAGTGTTTTAAAGTTCCCTTGAAAAATGTCCCACACAACAGTCAGCAGTCATGTATATTCTTTGTGTATAAGCGGCAGAAATCTTGCCATTCCTTCCCCTCTTTCATTTCCGGTAAACGACCGGAAATAGAATGGGCCGTTGTCACGTGGTTTCTAGGCATACTCTCGGACCCAGATCACTTCTTCGTTTCCTCTTCTTCTCACCAAACGGGACTAGTTTCAATCAAAACGAAACGGACAGTTGAAAACGGTTTCTGCAACGACTCAAGAAACTAAACGATAACTGAAGGGAAAGTTGGGAGACATCTTTTCTTCTTTTTTACTTTTCTGTATCTGTCTGTTTCTTGTATTTTATTTCGGTGCTGCTGTTGTTGTTGTTCGGGTTGCTTCTTACGTGTGGTCATTTATCTTTTTCAATTTCTGAAAAATGAGAATAGTTTTCAAAGATCTGGTGATATTTTCATTTTTATTTTACTTTATTTATTATTACTTTTTTTTCTACCTGCAGAAGAAGAATGTTTATTTACCTGGAAGAAATTTTTCACGATTGGATATCATTATTCCTGTGGTTAACTGCCAAATAAAGATTAGAAAAGAAAAGTTTTGAAATTTTTCTTTCTTCCAAACTTTTTGTGACACCGTTTTTCTCGCTAGGTTGAAAAATTTATGACATCGTTCTTATGATAGTTGCACCTATAAATTCCCAGATTGACGGGAAAAAATGAGTTAAAATTTTATATCAAAACATAAATTTACTCGTAGTTATTACATGAAATTTTTTCTTACATTTGAATTTTAGCTAATTTATATAAATTTTATAAAATAAATTCCGCTCTTTGGATCGCGATGAAAATTTAAATAGTAATGTATCCACTTATCAATACCAAATTCTAAAACCTTTTTTGCATAATGGAAAAAAAATGCTAGATTTTGAAAAATATTTGTTAGTTTTTGCGATACATAGTTCCCATACTCCGTTTCATGTTATTATCGTCAAATAATCATTTAGTTAATTAATAGGTAGAAAAGATTGTAACGATTATAGATTAAATTTATGCAGTCAAATACAGAGCCTAAAATTTTATTTACAAAACCTACGTCTGAATTTCAAAAACTTTGTGACGGTTCTATCTGCTCCTTCTACTAATAATCCTTTTGGGGAATTTCTTGTCATTGAAAATTATTTTATTACAGAGCCCCGCTTCGAAGAAGAGAACATGATTATGCCAATTAAGATTACTATATATAGTCTAGGTTTTAAGGTTAGAGGGAGAGATAAGCTAGACTGCTATCGTAGCAGAGATTAATCAATAGAAGGCGAATCGTGGATATTTAATATTTGCTAATTCAAATTACTTAAGGTGACGATTGCTACTGAGATTAAATCCAGATTAAATAGATAAGAAGTCAAAGAGATCGCCTTGAGTAAGTGTGGTTAGTATAACTATTTTCACATATCTCGCTTACCTCATTTATTGTCGACAGTGATTATTTGAGGGAACCTCTTAGTCTGAATTGCACAATGGTATTAGTGTGGTGATTAATATTACGAATAAATTAGATTTAGCTGAACTATGACTGCTGTTCCTTCAAATCCTCTTACACCCTTAGGCTCGCAGGGTAGGTTATTACAACTTTTATTCATAGTTTATGCCCTTTTTGTTTCTTATTTCAAGTTTGCATATGTTTTCTGTTTGTACCTGGAGTGACCCGCCCAAATGATCTTGCAGGCCACTTCGGAAAAGCATTACGATCTCGCGGGCCGCACATATAATTAGTACCCCCTCTTTATTAGAGTAAAAATTTAAAACGGATGGAATTATTATTGTTTTCATTATTTTTCATGTACACAAATGTAAATAATTTAATAATAATACAATAGTTAAATATGCCTAGCTCTAGCAATAGGCAGCGTGATAAAGATATAGGAATTAAGCGTGATGCTGCGTAAGGTCGCCGCACTGCAATACTTCTCACTTCTAAAAACAGTAGAACGTCGTTTATCTGAACGTTTATTATCCGGAACGTCAAATATCCAAACAAAAGTCTGGATCCGTTTCCGAACAGTGCAATGCTTAACATTTGTTTCCTGTGAGGCCACAGTGACGGGAAAACCCAAGGTGAGGGATATTTGGGGAATTTCAGTGTGGGGTTTGGGTAAACATTTGCGCGGAATATTAGGTCAGTTTGTTTCCAAGTGAAGGTGTGTATACGTGCTCTTTTGTTGAGTTTTGTTGTTGTAGAAACCTGTATAGCATGCGATGCAGAAGACTGGATTTCAAATGCTAAATAATGACGCGATAGTGACTTCCGTGCAAGAAGAATCCGACCCTGTCGAAGATGAAACGGATGAGGACAACAGCAACAACGAAAGTAGCAAGGGTGCACCAAATGTTGACTCGTTTCTGCGTTAGAGACAGCTATTGAGTGGTACGAACAACCAGGAGAGTGCTATCCTACTCAACTACTGCTGCTCAAGAGAATCAGAGACCTTGCAGTGAAAAAACGAAGGTGTACAATGGTAGAGGGAAAAGCAAGTGATTATTTTCCACAATCAAGGTAAAAATGCGACGTTTTGCACCTATTTGGCTTTTTTTTCAAGCACATTTCCCGCCTGTAATGATTTTAAATATTCGTATAATGTCCAGTTTCATATAATGCATGGATCACATTCGGCTTTCGGTTATCCAAACAATCGCGTATCCGAACGGTGCCCGGTCCCAATTGATTCGGATAAAAGACGTTCTACTGTTTTAAATAGAAACAGTTATCAAATATATCTGTTACAAAATACTAAACACACTTCTAAAAACAAAAATATTGCACAAAATAATCGTATTTTGAAAAGTTGTTATTAATCTCGCGGTCCATAAAAATATTCAAGGTAGGCCGCGCGGGTAGGCCACCCCTGGTTTAAGCCATTGTGAAATAACATACATCGGAGGGAGGAAGAAAAAGCTGCAAATTAAATACTTCTCCCCCAATTAGACGAAATGTAAAAATCCATTCATTCACTCTCCTCTAAGAACATGCAGAACCGGGCACGTCTAATTGCGATAGAAGAGTTCGACCCTTATCTCATCGCTTCCTAAACACAACCGTTTAACGATTACACAATCGTTTGGCACCCTTCTTTGGCCTCACCCCTTCCGCTCCTCGGGGACCGAAAAGGGTAAGTGCATTTTAATTGAGCCCTACCCCTTTTACTAACCGAACCCCTTTCATGTTCACCGGGAGGGGGGCAGTATTTAGGAGTGCATCTATCGAGATAATTCTCCCTTTTGATACTAAACCACTCAACTTTGCTTTGAAGTTTACCTCCGATTAGGGAAGCAAAGGGTGATTGTGGCCTTGAATGAGGGGTTGACTGCATATCATGTGCAGTGATTAAAAGGGTGATAGATTGATTATTTATTAACATCCCACTGAGAAGCAACCCTGGGAATTTTGCCAATATTGAACCTCAATTAAGTGACGAACACGACACCTGAGTTGTCACTCCATTCTCCTAACTTCCTCGTTACGCCAAAGTGACAGAAAGTGAAAAATAAGGGGGCTGCGAAGAAATGAATGATTATGCAAGAAACATTTATCAGTACAAATTAAATTCAGAAGTGTTATAGAAAAAATGGGAAGTAATTTATGCTATGTTTTTCATGTGAAATATAGATATATGATTGTGAATCAAATATGTAATACGTTAATTTATTGAAATAAAAAATACATTAGTTAATATTTATTAAGCTTATTTATGTTTCTAAAAGTAATTAAGCATTGTATGAAAGTTAATTATAAGGTTTTTTTATATGCAAGATGTCAGCATTTATGTAATTATTGATCGATACTTTTTGAGTTAAAAGTCTAGATATAATTTAATAATTTAAAATAACAAATTCAAAATACTGTAGTTTATAAGTCATTAAAGAAATTCATATATTTGTGGTTTTTATAATTGCAAGTGTTCATAAAATCTGAAAATTCATTGCCAAATATAATGCTATTTTATTATATTCGATCCTTAAGAAGTGTATAATATCCCCAACCTTTTTTTATGAGTTTTCTCTGTAGATTTTTAAACTAAAATGGCAATTTTACAATAAAATTCAGAATTTTACAATAAAATTCTGAGTTTTGCAAATAAAGTCTTTGTAAACATGGGAATTATTATATTTTATTACTATTTTTTTTATTTTCAGAGTTCAGTATACATTAAGCAAATTTTTAGAAGTTTTAAAATCAAACAGTTGTATCTCAGTTTTTCATTTTATATTCCATCGATTAATTTTTGAGCCACGTAAAGTATAATTTTCTTAAAACATTGCACATAATAATGCAAATAAAATATAATACCACAAATCGACTTACATAAAAATTTGAGTTAAATATTCTTTTTATGTTATTAAAATATTTAAACAAGCTAAATTTATTTTTAAGAAAAGGTACAAGTATAAATAAAATATACATGAACACTCTTTTAAAATAACACACAGTTATTTGTTTTAACCCTAAACGGGTCCATTTTAAAATACTAAATACTATTGTGCAAAAAATGAAGATAATGAAAGTCTCAGAAATTATTTTATAATAATATTAAAATTAAAGGAATGGGGTATAATATATTTATTGACATATCTTGGTTCTCTAAGGATATCTATGTATCTTGACAAGAAGTACTTCTATAATATTTACTAATATATCTTGGACTTGGTTCCAAGCTATATCACTCTTTTAAGTAGGTACAATTTATATTTTAAACAAGAAAAATCTTGGTTCTCTAAGGATATATAAATATCTTGATAAGAAGTATCTTGGTTCTAATATATTTACAAATATATCTTAGTTTTAGTTTTAAACTTGTGATAGCGATTGGTTCCTGCTTACATCTGAACCCCCTTGTCTACCTGTAAACCCGGATAGATGTGTGGGAGAATCAGAATAATCCACAGACATTTTTTCAATCTAATCAATTTATTAATTCTAATTATCAATCAGACACAATACAATTCTAATTAAGATAGATAACATATAGTAGAGTGCGGAGGTGAGATTCTCTGACACGGGGATACTACTACAGACCCTCAACTGAATTTAATACAGCTTAAATACGCTCAGATATAACTACGTCGCACACTAATAAACTAGCTTCTACTTAATCAAACGCACCGTACCTGAACTTTTTATGCATCGGATCCTACACTGGAAACTTTCAGGTGCTCTCTTCAGCTTGATCAATGCCATTGGCTCCACGATGTGTAATCTTTAACTAATTCCCCTCCTTTACAATCTTCAATTAACAGCTAATTCGCAAACTTTATGTTAATTCCTACTTGACAACTCCGACGTGTCAACAACAACGTGTCAACTACCGAACTCACGAAAACAGAATTTATATAATATATCTATCTTATTTACATAATCACGTTTCCTTGCTCAATGAAAGTTGGTTGAAATAAATATTTTCCTTAAAGAGATATGAAGGGATTAGTAGAACCGCGTATAAATCACTCTTTTAATTAGGTGCAATTTATATTTTACACAAGAAAATGTTATGTAAATCAACTACTTATCTCATGGGAGAATAAATAATAATTTCAATTGAAACTTTTTCGGATACATTCCTTTAAAGTAAATGACATTTTTACTTTCTACCTGGGTATTAAGATATGAATCACAATGATTCAAATTTAAATTTATACTCCATCCCCTTATGAAAGGCAATCATGTAACCCTTATGCCCCAGGCTTCATTACAATAGCGGCCACACTACTACAAAGAAACTTATCAAATTAGATACCTGCCCCCTTTGATACCCTCTTCAAACAGATCCGACTCCCCCTTCATTGAGTCAATCCGCTTTTCTGCACGGAAGGGTTATCTCTAGATATGCAGATCATGTTGCTTGCCTAAGTGATTTTGTTGTGTGACAAGACGCAATAAACTTCAATTCATGCATAACAATTTTTTTCAAATTTTTTCTCTTGTGTGAGATTGTAGTAGCTTTCGCAACAAGTGTCGAAAGAAAAGTTATTTATATGCAAAGTCTCATGTAGTTTACTTATTTTACTCTCATGTCTTGTGGTATCTGTGGTCCTGTGCCCTGTGGTTTTTATATGAGCTTCGGTTCCATAAAAACCACAGGCGTTGAGGTTTGAGGTTTGGTAGTAATGATGTTATTTTAGTGGGATATGTGAGTGAATAAGAGGATTGCCTTAAAATTACGTGTTTCTTCAAAAAAAAAATAATAAATTCGGGTTTTTTTTCATTTCCGAGATATTTTAAGAATTTAAAACTACACAGTACCCTTTTTCAAAAAAAAAAAGTTTTTTTTTGGAGACAATAACAGTGAAAATAATTTATATTTTATATTCATATTATATTATTAAGTTGATTCTGAAAGCAAAAAGTCAGTTTGAGCTCCTAGCCCTTATTTTACAATTTTAAAAAATTAAGAATTCTTGAAGCTTTTTCAAATTCTTATAAAATGCTCAATTTTTAAAATATTTTAATCATTTCAAGTGATTTATGTTTCTTAGATAATTGCAAACAAAATTTTGTATGGATTTAAAAATCTATTCACTTGTTGATTTTTAATAATTATTTTTCTAGCTAAACCTGGAAAAAAAACGAACATTTTTAAAATATTAAGTCTAGCATTTTTAAAAAAAAAACAACTAGAAATCTCAGACCTAAATCCATACCAACTTTTATAGAACATACGTTTGGGAGTATCCACAAAAAAATTTCAGGGCTCTATCTTGAACAGAAAGAAAGCCTTAGGGCTTAGAAAAATAGTTACATCTTCAAAATTAAAAGGTGACAGGGCAAGTGGAAGTTGTGTAATTGTTAGTAATTCGGCAAAAAGACTGATTCGGGAAAAAGTCCCGAATAAACCTATTTAGTGATACTAAAGAATTTGAGACGTTTTTATTATGTAAGTCTTAATCTGCTACAATAGTGCTCATATTCAGTTACTTTACCTCATGTTCAACGTTGATCTTTTCTTTAAGTTAACTTGATTTTCATTCAGTATGAAACATTATATTCAATGGAAACATTAGTTATCTTTATAATATTTCAATACATTAGCCATATTTATGTGTTGTATGTGTTGATTATCTGAATTACGGTGCGCAATGCTCACCTACCTAACGACTAACAACAATCTACTTATTATTCCTTGCAAGGTTATAACCCTCCATTAATTTAATATTTATATTTTATTCAGTTGAATTAATTACATCAAGCGTTAACGAATGAGGATTTTGAAAAGAAGACTGGCATCAAATTAATTTGGTTTCATCAGTCTTATCGTTTTATTTTCAGTTGAGTTCGTTTTCCAATGTTCATTTTGTCCCCTATTAATTTAAATCGAACATTTTATGATTAAATATATTTTAATAGCTGTTGAGATGAACAGAAGCTATTTTTGAAAAAGAATAAGAAAATTTATGTTTGAGTTGTAAATATATATACTCTAACGTATTTCTAATAAATAATTCATTTTTAGAGATTTCTCTAGCATTTGATATTTTAGGGTATCTTTTTAAGGCAATCACACAATTTATATCATAACCATGTATAAAGATAGTACTTTATTTTAAAGCAATCGAAATTATCTAAATGACATGTTTATGTAGAAGTGTTAAAATTTAATTACAACACAATAATAAGATTTTTAATTAAGAAATTCGTAAAAGAAATTTTAAATAAAATTTTATTGCATCTTTAAGAGAAAAAAGTCTAAATGTTTATCATCTATCATACCTAGAAACACCGATTGTGTTTCATGACTAAAAAACTGAAAGGTATCAAATTTATTTTGCACAGAAGAAGCATTCCCCTTCTTTTTTAAAGGGACACAGTAAGATTCAGTTGACAAAAATCGGTCAAAAAATTAAAATTTCACTTTTTTAGCCTAAATTACTTTTTATATATTTTTCTACAAACTCTCAAAATTTGAAAGCTCTAAATTTAAAAAACGCAGAGTTATGATAACTTTTACGTTCGTTTTTATTCACATCCCTAAGGCAAATCAAAACTTTAAACTGACTTGTCTCGGAAAGATAAAATAACTAGTTTGTCTTTATTTTAAATGCTAAGGCTTTTTTCTATTGTGCCTAATACCTTGAAATTTGTTTCACTTGTTGCTAATAGTACATGGAACAAAAGTTGATAGGCATTTTTCAATCAAAACGATATTTATTGTTTAAAAAATAGTTGAATTTAAAACTTACACATTTTTTTAGGGAATTTTAAATAAGCATTCATTAAAAGGAGTATTATACAAATACCAATTATGTTATCGCAAAACCCATTTCAAATTTTGCTTTACAATAATTTGACGTACTTGTAAATAAAATTTCATATATATGCGTCAATTTTTGGAGGAGTAGCATTTTAAGTTTCAATAAGTTTCAATTTTTTTCCCTTAAAAAATTGTTAGTTTGTTATGAAATTTTGAGCACAAAAATGTGCTTTACATCATACGTACATATTACATCATACGTAAACAAAAAATATGAAGATCCTTAAATTAAAAATTTTGTGTAAATCGTACCATATCCTCTTAAATACTTTATTCACTTGTTGTTATTTCAAATTATAATTTCTTTTTCTGTCCTCTAAAAATGCTTTAGTTAATAGAAGATGCGTAAAGAAAACTTTTTGAATACATTTATCAAAATATAATCTACATGGAATTAATCTGTTTTGAGAAACATTTTCTGTTTTTATTTCGAAAGATAAGCTTTAAAAAAATTACAAGTTAATGGTTAAAGTAATCTGATGTTTTTGATCTCAAACAAACTAAAAAAATCACGTAGAATCATTTTACATGGAAATAATGAGAAGTTTGAGCTTCCCCAAAAAGTTTAAAAAGAGTTCTTATCGTATAATATCTATTTTTTTTCAAAAGTTATATTAGTTAGTGATAATTTTGTATTCTGAAAAAATTATAAATATTCGTAAGTTAGCAAATTTCCAAACTTTAATTGCCGAAAAAGGTGATTCGAAATTTATTACCTGTAGGAAAAAATATCAAATCATTTTTACGGTTTATACAGGAAAACTTAAATTTTAACTTTTGATTGAAAGATGGATAGAAATTCATATGCTCGTGATTACATTACATTTTAGAATTTTACCACTCCTTCCAGTAATATTATATTCATTAGAATGCTTATCTCGATGCATCAGGAGAACGAACAGGAGAAAAAGTTACAAAATTCTGATTCCTTTTCTATTACATTATGCGCCAACACGGCACAAAAAAGAAAGTTATGCTGAATAAGCCTTCTTATCTGTTGTACCTAATAATTTTTTCGCTCTTCCTCTGTGTTTGCTTATTCCTGTTCTTCTAGTATTGACACTCAAATTTCTCCCAAACTTGAATATCATCATTTTCTCACAGGGAAAAAAAGAAGGGAGGGTGTGGAAGAGTGCTCACGCCTTCTTCCCTGTTGTTGACTCAGCCAAATTCTTCACGCCTTTTCTCCTGTTTTGCATACGCAACGACAAGGGAACCGTAAATTTGGCCGCCAAAAATACTGCCATCTGAATACACACCGCGTAATGAGATTCGTAAGAAGGAATGGCAAAAGATATGACTTCAGCAAGATTATTTTGAATGCATGGCGGTGGAAAATTTAAGCCAGAGTCCCTACGAAGTCGAATGCGAAATGAAGAAAAGTCGAAAATTCCCTATTCTTGTTATTCTTGCATAAAATGGCCACCTGGGGCATATGAGTCAATCCTGGGGAAGTTTTCTGGAGTTTTCCTCTACCCAATAGGATTACTTGCGGGATCCCGAGTACAACCAGCTTCTGAGTGGCTGGATCGCCTTTGTTGTTTGAAGAAAAGGGCAGAACAGGGAATTATTTGCCTTTGCACTTCATAAAGGGTTTTCTGCAGATGTTTTTGGCGTAAGGAAATAAGATGGCTTTTACATTCCCCGACCACCCCTTACCTTTGTTTCCCATGTGCCAGTGGTTTTGCATAATCATATTTTTTCGAGTAGAAGATCATAAAGCGGGTGCGGGGAGAAGAATGTCGTTGATTGCGAAGGTGGAGGATGAATTGGGCTCCAAGAGGGGCGTGCGCATGTTTAAGATCAAAGAGGGTTTCGTTTCATGCTTGGAGGGTGTACTGAAAATGAGAAAGGAGGGGAGATAGCGTATGAAAAATAGGCTTCTCCGTGAGAGTGAGCTGGTTACACAGATTTAATCCAACACCATGAACCTCTTCAAATTTTTCCAACTATTACTAATATTTGTGTTGTTTCGTTACATATTTAATTAGAATAACATTCTAACTGCAATTTACTAGTTAGAATAATTCAGAGGAAGTTAAATTTAAAACAACGACTGCTGTGACTGCTATCTTTCTCATTACATTTTTATCTTCATTCTTGTTTTTAATGCGTTTTATTCTATATCAGCTGAGTTCCATTAATAATAAAAGCTAGCAATTTAGAATTAATTGTGACTGCAATTTTTTTTATTACATTGTCATCTTCATTCTTGTTTTTAAAGCTTTTCAATAAATACTTAAAGTAACCTATTCTCAATTAGTGTTTTGATTATAATCCTTTCTCAATACATTTTTATCTCCATTCTAGTTTTTAATACTTGTAAGAATTAAGCGTCTGAATTCTTAATTTCAATACATTAAAATATTAAGAATCTTGTTTCCTGCCTTTAGTTCTTTATAAGATTTTCTTGTCTTCAAATTTCTTGTCTTGTAAATTTAAAGATCTTGAACTATTATTTGAATAACTTAGATTAATATAGATATAATTTTGCAGTGAAAGGAAATGTTTTATTGCATACATTTTTAAAGACATAATTTTGTTTCAATTGTGTAAGTATAATTCAAGCAAAACTACCGAAAATTTTAAAACCATCAAATAATGTTTAAGGTTTTATATAATCCACTGTCTAAATTTCTAGATTGCCTTTTTATTTCTTGTAAACAATTTATAAAAAATATACTTGGATATAGTAAAAGTAAAATTTACGATTATTCTTTGCGTGTTATAATCTATAAGAATTACTTCTTAAAAGAATATGTTTTGCTCTTCGATAAATGTGCTATATAAATCCATGTGGTATTAAAACTCCTCCATAAATTACTTTATTTAAAGAAATAGTCTTGCTTTAATCCTCTAAAATTTTGCTTTAATTATTACTTTTAAATCTTTTAACAAGAAAATATGGCTTTTTAAATCATTGAATCATCCTGTATTTCCTGTTTTCATTCGTTAAGTATGGATCAGTCAAAACAGGTGAAATTCAAATTAGTTAAAACTTTAGCTCAATTTCTCTTTAAGTGTAATGTTTATTTATCATTTGTTTTTTTTTTCTTGTAATTTTTGAAATTGATTGAAATTTAAATGAAATAAAACCAGTTTTTGTAAAATTTTAAAATTGAAGTTAATTTTAAGTTTTAATTGGTATTTAGTAATTTTCTATTACCATTTTGTTTCTACATAGTTCTTACACAGTTTCTTAGTTTTTAAATATTATGAGGTTATATATAAAACAAATCATATGCAACTTCTGCATTTCAGTTATTCTATTATTTACTCTTTTTTAAAGTTATGTGAACTAAATCACACTAGTTATCTCTTATTAAATGAATTTCTTTTTGAGGAAACTGACAAAAAAATTTTAACTTCTTCCTTCTAGCTCCCGTCAAAATGACGGGCAGAAGCTTTCTATTTCTCGTGCACATGACATTTCCTAGTTGGAAATTTCAAAAGTAACGCATCAAAAAGACCATTTCTCAAGTTTGGAATAAGTTTTATTTCTTATTTTACATATCCGATGGTAGCATCAGACTATTTATAATATGAGTGGAGATACTTGACATATTTCCAACTAATTTATTTTAAAATATGCTTATTTTTTTACATAAAAACTTCTTGAATTAAAAATAAACAATTTTATCATGTTTTTTTTTAAATTTACGCGAGCGTTAAGGAATTAAATAAAATATATTTCTCGCTTGCGCGTTCACATTATGTAAAAGTTTTATAAAAATGAAGTAATTTTTTAAACAACGTCAAGTTAAGTATTTTCAATCGATACAGGACCATAAGCTAAACAGGCTGCTAAGAGTAAATATTAGTATGTAATTGTTTATGCTAGTTGGTAAGACGTAAAATAAATTAAAATCCTAAGAAAAGTTACATAACAATGTGTGGTGTTTAGGAAATTTTATGGAAATAGAATATATAGAATTATCTGTCATTATCAAGCATTTGCTTTCATTTGTTCATATATACTTTATTATTGCAGGAAGTTATACTTACCGAATAGCCTAAACGATGTGAGAAAGCACAGTAATATATTTTTTCACGACACAATAAACTGAAATGATAACATACAGCCTGCAAGTGCTCTATCATTGATACCAATTGGACTGTCCTTTTTTTCCCTTCTAAACCTTATTGTTTACGTAATTGCGGTCAGAATTAATTATGTTCTGATATTTTGTATAAAAAATGCAGATATGATTATAATTAAACACGACAATAAGCTTTATAAAGGAGATAATTTTTCCCTTAATCGTGAAAGGGTTAAGGGGAAAAGGAATTTCATTTCAAAATACACACTCTCATTTATTCTATTTCAGTTTGAGACGTCTCAATGAAGGTCTTATTCCGTCTTTATTGTTACTTTAATTTTTCACCTATCGTTACATTATTTTTTGATCCGTGCAAATACTCCATGTCCTTTTACACATAAGTGTAAACATATAATTAAAAAATACAGTCAATTTCCTTTTTTTTTTTAGAATAAACACACACAGAGAAAAAGAATATTTTTCTGAAAATATCATTTTAGGAAATTGAAGAGAAATTAGTATAAAGTACTAGGGACAAACATTAGGGTCCTTGCAAAGTCAGGTTTTGGGCATCAAGCCTAAATATATACTTGGAGTCAATCCCGCTTTGAGCCCCCCCCCACCCCCGTAATGCGGGGCCTGTGAGGGTACGTTACACCACTGGGGACAAAAGGTATTTATTTTTTCCATAATTTTGAATGAAGAAGGTACCTTATAAAATAGATGCCAAAATAGAATCTTACTATACAAGTTCTATTTTTTAACAATGTAAGCATATATTACTGTAAGCTTAACATTTTTTGAGTTTGTAGTACATCATAACAGGTAAAAGACGCCGTGAGCTATTTTTATATTTCAATCCTTCATTCATTATTTCTCACGTTATACTACACGAGACTGTTAGCGACAGTATTACTTCCGCTATAGTCCATAGGATGAGGAGGGGGAAAAATGCCTGCTCCTCGACTGTAGCTTTTCTAATATAAGGAAATTGCTTTCGCTGTCCAACTTTAATCTCCCGAATGAACGTAGATCCCGGGAACAGGAGAAGAAACAAAATTTAAGCTATTTAATAAAACTCTTCCCTTCCCCCCTTTCCTCAGTGCTCATATTTCAACTTCCTTTCTTTTCAGGCCCTCGTGTTGACACTTCTCTTACACCGCCCTGTCCATTTAGGGCTACGACAAGAGAATTACTTTGCCAATCACAATAAGGTTTTTTTTAGTAAACGTAAAGAAAAAGATAAAGTTCTTCAGAAGAATAGGGGACAGTTCATCCTTGTCAATTTCCCCTTTTACTTTGGCCATCGACTCTTTTTCCCTACTACCGCTATGAAAGAAAAATAAAGTATAAAAGAAAAGAACGAAAGGAAAATACTAATAATAAAAAAAGGGAAAAGGGGGAAAAAAGATTTATATAGAAGTTTATATATGAGAGAGAAAGGAAGTCTTTAAAGTTAACTAAGACGGGTCGGTGAAGTGTTATATCCAGTTTCTAATGCAAGGGCTTTGTCTAGATTCTTGAATTACTTGGAGTGCTTCGAAGTGGATGGATCCTTTCTTTATCCTCCCGAGTAGTAGTTATATTTTGAAGGATGAGTAGGGGAATGGCCGCCTTTCTTAATTTAAAGTTGTCTCTTTCACAATCGGGAGAACACAGGAATGAGAGAGTATTTACTGGGAGTGGTTTTAGATTATAATTGCGAGTGGATGAAGACTATCATATCGAAAATCTGATTTGATTAGTTATTTATATGTCATGTCCATGTCACCAAGTTTGTTTTGTAATATACAGTCGAACCTCCACATAATGAACCTCTGTATTACGAATTCTTCTATTTTGTGAACTTTTTCCTGGAACCAAGAACACTTTATTTTCTTTGTAAAATAACCTCCTAATAACGAAGTGCATTTTCTATTTAACGAACTTTTTTTCTTGTGATTCGATTTTTTTATTCCTATTTTAAAATATTTCAGGACATTTTTCAAATTATTCCCTCTTATCTCACATTTTGTGGAGATCAATGACCTGGAACTGGTTTTACTAGGTACCTAACTATTCTAGGTTCTACCTAGAATAATGAGATTTTCATTATTTTTCAAACAAAAACTCAAATAAAACTAACGTATTTTATCAGTAATTAAATTTAAGGATGCGTGTGGTAGTGTATGTTTAAAGTTACTGGTGGTTGTGAAATAATGTACATTTTAAAATGACTCGTAGGGTTAAAGTTAGAAAATGTCGTTAAGGAATTCATTAGTTTAAATACGAAATTATTTTTTAAAGTTGAAAATACAGTGCATTCGTAGACAGTATTTTTGTCTTGTATTCCTAGTAGATTTTTTGATGGATAAGATATATAAATGAATCGATATTCATTTAAAAATGATTAATTACTTTTTAAAATAATATATAGTGTTTATGAATTTAAAACTTGTTTTATGTGATTTTTAAAATACAATAAAAGATGAAATCCATTTAACGAATTTTCCATGTAACGAACTTTTTTCGGGATTTAACGACTTCGCTATAAAGAGGTCCGACTGTATTTTCTTAGTCTGAGATCCGTGTTTTGCTATTCCAAGTAAATCATTCAAATTTTCCTTCCATTATTTTATTCACAACTAAATCACATAACATTTAGAACGCGCTAATACTGGCATAACAAACATAAAATCAGATGATAGTGACATTACACATTTAAAAATATCTTAACTGTGGCACGAGTGGCCACACGCTCGTGCAATAAAATATGAAAATAAGTAATATTTAATCAATAATTATAATTATACGAGGGTTTTCTTAAAAATAAATATTATTATATTAGACTAGAATACTAAATATAAATAGTGGGTGAAACTCAATAAGGGGAATATGTCATCCATTTCACTCCAAGCTGCAAACAAATTGCTCGGATTTCATTTAAATTCTAATTACACTTAAAACTATACTTTTTACAATTATCTGAAATAATTCCTTACAAAAATTAAGTTTCGGTAACTGAGTTAAATAAAATTTAATAAAAAGAAATATATAAGTTTGTTTTTTAAAAAAAAATCGCGTTCTGTTTTCTTTTTGTGCTGTCTGGAAATTAGTATTCTATGTTTTTTATTCATCCGAAATTATTTAAAAAAAATTAATGCTGATGGAAAGTGCTGAGAAAGGAATAGGAAGGTTAAGAAGAAGAATTGAATTTATTGCTAAAATGATTAAAAATCTTTTGAATTTAAATAATAAATTCATTTTTTGTATCTGCAGCTAACAGTAGATGTTCTGATAAATACAATAATTAACTCTAAAATGCAACAGAGACCTCTCAAGCAATACTGCTTGGAACAAAGATAGAAAAATTCAGCAATTAACAAAAAAAGAAATTTTAAAGTAAAGTAAGTTATTTTAAAGCTGAGATATAAAGATTTTTTGTAGTTTATAGATTTTTTTATTAAATTATATTCGATAAAAGATAGAATATAAAAATGTTGAAAATATATAAAAAAAATTACGTAAACGTGTGTTCCACACTTGGAACTAAATCTTTATAAACGAGTTTTCAACTTTTGAATATTTATATGCTGTATTAATTACTATTTGTTTCAGAAATCGCTTAAAAGTTGAGATATTTAAATTTTTACAAAAAAAACATAGCAGTTTATATTAGTCTCTATATGATAAATATCATAAAAACACCTGTGTTGTATTTATGTAAATGGTTGTAAAGTTTGAATAATGCAATAACTTCTAAAAGGAAGTAGGTCAAAATAACTCTCCCATAAGGCAAAAGCATTCACAAAAAATTCAAATTAATTGTTTTTACAACTTATTCAGCAATCCTCATTCCGGTTAAAAATATTCTGAAAAAATACATTTTACGTAAAATGTGTCTTAAAATCTGTGTAACTGCAAGCGTAAAATTGCATCCCCTTAAAACAGTTGTAACTTTTGTACTAGTAAACAAATTTTTTTTAAAGTGTTTTTTTAAACCTATATTAAATCCTCCTGCAAAATGAAACTATGAATCATTTATCAATTTTTGACGAAATCCAAGATTTTAAGGCAGTCGGATATCTTAAGTCAAAAGTAATTTTTTCCCCTCAATATTACTAACACAAATGCAACATTAAAGAATCGAAATATTTATAATCTTATTAATACTAGTAAAATATTGGCCCTATAAAAGAGATATTGATTAATTTCACCAAAATGTTAGACTTATAAGTGAAAGATATTTCAATCCTACATCTTTAGTTAAAAAAATAAAAATATTATATCTTAAAGATACAAGCATGTAATATTTTTCCTCAAAGAAATAATGGTATTGGATTTATGATTCAACGATAATTTCTATGCTTTCTTTTTCATTTTGAGTTGTTTCGAAACATTAACTTTATCTTTCCGGAAATATTTCTGTTATTCAGAAAAGAGAGGAAGAAAAGGTCACCGAATATCCTTACTGTAAAAAGGAAAAGTGATGGGGGAGAAAGAATTCTTAGAAGGTGGTATATATTTCTTCGAGACTACTTCAGACGTACTTAATGTATTTTTCAAAGCTATGTAATAATCGTACAAAGTAAATTTATTTCCCTTTATTTAGGGCAATTAATTATGAAAAGTACACTTTTCTTTTAAAAAAAAACACTGTTACATTGTAATAGTTTCATCTTAAACTTTAACTTTGATTTGAAAGCATGCTTATAAAGAGACTTCAAATATTTGGAAGGAGGGATATTCCATAAATCTATTCAGTGTATACAACTTGATATGTATTTTTGTGAAGAAAAATTTGAAAAAAAAAAAAAAAAATTTATAAAAAAAATATGCAAAAAAAAAAAAAAAAAAAATTTAAAAGCATGTTTATGTATGTTACGAAATTGTAAATGATAAATTCCGAAAAGCATTCGATATGTTTACAAGATTGTGTTATAGAAATAATTTCTTACTTTCCACACAAGCTTTAAACATTATTTTATTAGACATCTATATTTTAATTTGTGTAATATTACTTCTGAATCAGTTTATTAAAAAAAAAAAAACAAGCTATACATCATTCTAATGTAACTTTAACTTTTTTCAGCAAAATTATTTTGAAAACTAATTATTCATTTATAAATTTACGTACTTCTAAACTTTTCTTGAACTATAATCAATTTTTGATTTTTCTATTAGATCACTTCCCATATAAACTGTCATTTAGATACTTTTTGTAACTTTATAGTTCATATAAAAACATTAACTTAAATGGATACTATTGAATTTCACAGTAGCATTCTATTAAACCCTTTCAAGGGCAATAATTTCCTAGTGAAACAACCTTTTCGTACAATTGTTTCAAGCATAAAAGTCAGAGGTCTGGGAGGGATTTTTTACTTCTAAATGTGATTAACGATATTTAAAAGAGAAAAATAAAATAGAGAAAAGAATAGGGACGGTTAAAAGAAATGTATGAATAAAAAGTAAAAGAAATGTACGAATAGGTAGTTTCCTTATGGGGGCAGCCACCACCTTGTTCATGATTATTTATTGCATTCAATTATCAAACAAGTTATCAATAAATGAAACAATCTTGTTTTCATCCAACTTTGTATTTACTGATATTTGTATTAACTTTAGTATAGAATTTTTTTAAAAATTTAAATTAATAAAGATGTTTCATCGTATCATGCTGGATTATACAAGAAAGCTCGATCAATATCTCATTAAAATTACAAAAAAATTTTCAAGTTGCATAATTGCTTTTTCTGTAATCAAATAATTTGGCATTTGCTTTGCATTACTTTACGAACAAATCAATATTTTCAGCGAATGTTAATGATGATTACAATAAAAGATAACAGTATCCACGCATAGTATACAAAACTGAAAACGCTAGTGAAATGTACAATTTTACTATCAGATTAAAAGCCATTTTCTTATCAGCTAAATCACCCATACAAACTCTGAATATTTTCTTAGTTTCACCATAACTTCTTACGTCCTTCACGCTGTTGTTATGACGTATTGATATTGAGAAAAACATACATTTGGCCTCTCAGCATAATTGTATTTGTCCAATCGATCGAGTAGAGCGAGTGTGCAGGAAGAGAGCTCCATTAGCGTGGCTCCTAAATAATAAAAGCAACCGAGAAATGTCATATTAATGATTCGTCATTTACTTCTTCAGTTTGAGCACGTTTCTAGTTAATTACCCTCTCATCTCATACTCTGCGCATGCGTAAGGGACTATTGTTTGCGTTAGTTGCGCTCTATTTCGAATGGCGCTCATCTCCAAAGGTCGGGAAGCTTTAATCAAGTTATTACATAATGGTTATGATAGTAAAGATTTTGGAGGTGATCGTTAAGAGCTTTACAATTGTCTCTAAAAGCTACATAGTTACAATTTGAAACAGCGGTAATAAATGTAACTTTTCTTACAAAATCAATTCAAATGTGATATATAAACAGTTTAACAAAATCAAACATATCAAACAGAAAATTCTGTGATTAGATACTTACAGTTTTAAAAAAATAGTTAAAGTGATAAATTTCTTTGAAAATAATTTCCAAAATATTTAGCATTGACAAACGATACGGAATATTTAATATCGTTTCAGAAATAGTACATTTTTTAACTTTTGAATTTAATTAAAGAATAAAAATGTAATATTTACTTGGAAAATGTCGAATTATTGTGGAGCTATTTTACTTTAAAAGAAATCTGAATACTTTCAATGCTGGGGAAAATAAATTACTTATGAAAGTACGAAATATTTTTGAATATATTTGATAGAATATTAAATTATTTATATTAATTAGAGTACAGTTAAAAGACTTTTCAAATGAATTTCATTTAAGAAATATGAAGAATTAATTGTTTCATTTGTTATAAAACACATACACATTTACAAGCACATTTACATATTGATTCTCATACACACATAAGTTATATTTAAATTACGAATTGCTCAAACATTTCAAAAATTCTTACGTTTTACATTCAGTTTACTAATATTCTTTTTTAAATCCCGAATTCTTAATTCGAAAATATTTATTTCATTAACAATGGATAATAAATTAAGTAAAATGCATATCAAATCACAAAATTAGAGATAATTTTCTTCCATCCCCCCTCCAATACTGTGTTTCCAAACGAAAGCAAAGGGTTTTCAAAAAAAAAGGAAAGAAAGAAAACAGCACGGTTTAACAAAAACTGCCGATGGAAGCTTGAATGACCACACTATGTTCCCCTGACCACTTCGACGATGTGATCCGTCAAGGGGGAAAAAATCCCTACGCCAACCCCTGTCAATTCTGCTTTTCCGAAAACATTATCAGTGTGTAAGGAAGCAACTTTCAGGGACCCACAACGCTTAGCTGTTTTCTATCAGTTATTTCTACAGACAAAAGCGCTTTAGACATACATTTTAAATGATGCATTTTACGATCGTTGACAGTACAGCTAACATAATGTTTTATAAATTGGCTATCATTAAAATATTAAAAAGATAAAAAATACAATAAAAAGCTGTTAATTTTTAAAAAATTTAAATTATACACACACAATTTGCTTTTGCGAACAAAAAGTAAGATTACCATTAACAATTATGTTATTTAATATTTATATTCACATAAAAGCACGTCAAAACTTTTACATAAAATTTAAATGGTAAAATTTACTATCTTAAAGTTCCAAATAAGATTATTAACGTAATAAAAAATATGAAAGGATACTTAAAAACACAATTCATAAACTGACTAAAGTATTATTGTTAAAGTTTTGACAGTTTCAAACACCTTTTGTTTTGCGCAACGGTAAATTCATTAAAAAAGTTGTCACACACTCGTTTTTTTTTACATTCATATCTAAGTTCATTTTACTACATTGCATTATAACATATTGCTTCATAATAAAAACAACGTAAAACATGTTTACCGTTTTTAAACCCGTCCAGCACCGGTGTCATATGCGCTTTAATGCAAAACACGCATTAAAAATTCTCCCCGCCCACTAAACCTAACCTCGAATACGGATAAGTTTCGCCGATCAATGCCGAGGTTGTGTGGTGTTCTCTCGGCATATTCTATCTTCGTCTCTTCCGACGTGACGATCAATATTTTGAGCTAGTTTTAAAGATTTGTAAATTAAATTTATTTATTTGCTTCCTTTTCAATATTAAGAACCAAAATGGAAACTTTTTAAACGTTTTCGCCTTAATCCCTTTTACGGGATTCTATAACTGCTTTTCAGTCGCCTTTATTTAATATTATCCTTATGTATGTATATATAACAAGATTTAAGCCATGAAATAATATATATATATATATTTCTCCCTTGTGTGTTTCAAAATGTGATTTAAAATATTAGTTAAAAACCAGTTTATATATAAGATAATCAGTAGAATTATCTGTTTATTTAAGTTGATGAATTTTTTTCATTCATGATTAAAAATTCATGCTTAAACTCATGATTAAAAAAGTAATTCTCTCAAACTCTTTCCAACTTCTGTTGTAAGGATCTTCAGAAATCGTGTCTTATAACAGATTTTACAATCATGATTTCAACGCAAATTTTGTGGGTATTTATTTTTTTCACATTTCAAGATATTTTTCTAAAATTAATAAACAATTGAACTAAAATATAACAATTTTATTAGCCCGAAATCAAATTTTTACGTTTTTAAAATCAATTTCATCCATCTTAATTAAAATAATCCACTTATATTAATTATGTAAAAAAAATTATAATGTATATTCTGAAAGAAATGCACATTCAAAACGCACACAAACAAGAGTTTTGTAGAAATATCATTAATATAACAGCTTTCTCGACTATTTCCTCATTTGCGGGAATTGACATTAATTTTTTTTATTTCTTAGTTATTGTTAAACGCATATCCTTAAAAAGTATGTTACACTTAATTGTACATCATTTATATAAAAAGCCCGTAAAAGGTTTTTCTTCGTAACACATCGAATGCAAAAATGAATTTTATTTTCTTAAAGTTTAACACTGTTTTTTTTTTATTTTATACATATATATCTTTAAAAAATTCCTAATTTTTTAAACTAATCAACAAAAGCATAAAGCAGTGCGACACATCAAATCTCTTATCCTCCCAACGTGTTAATTCCCAACCGAAGGCTCAATAATTAAATTTTAAGCCACCTTTCCTCTCATACTAACCTTCGCTACAATTAATTACTTCCGACAGAATGATAAAAGGAGCGCCCAATAAATATCTCTGGAACCCTCTCCCCTTAAAGAGTACTCCAGGACCAGTTTATTGTGTAACACCATCCCTGGGCCTTCCGTGATAAATGCCCCTTCCCCTTCATGGCCCTCCCCGAGCCTGGACATCCCCCTTCCCAACATTTTGTGCGGTCACTAGCCTACCATACAACGCCACAGAGAAGAAAGTAAATTGGATAGGAATCTAAACCACCGACTAACCTCGTTAAGGCGTGAAGTCCTCTCCTAAGTCGCTCATATATCTTTTCCTTTCTTTTTTTACATCCGCACAAGATCGCCTATTCTTCCTTTTTCTAACAAGGAGAGATCTTATTTCGACCTACGTATAGAAATCGGAGGGAGATTTTCGCTTTTTTTATGTCCTACGCTAGACCTGGAAGGTGATTATAGGTAATTAACTAGTTAGAGTTTCACTGGGGATGAATGGGGGATTTGGGATCTTAGCATAGGCTTAGTGATGGGGTGCCTAGTGTAGTAAATGTTTTTCTCCTTTTTTTTTTAACCCAGGGAAAATTATGAGGAAAGTCGCGGTACTTTTTGTGTTCTTGTTTGTTCCTAAAGTATGATAATTTAGTTGATACGCCTGATTTTCGATTAATGCTTTTTAAAAAAATGTGTGTAACTCTATATTGTAAAATAATTATACTTTCTGATTAAAATTATTTTTTTTTCCTTAAATTTCAAATTTTTAATAAGAGGTTTTTAGGAAGTTCTTCGGAATTATACATATATTTCGAAATTTTTCAAATGTAAAATCAAATTAAATGGATTTTAAAAAAAATCCTTATTTTTAATTTTTTTCTCTAATGAAAGGAATGTTTAATTACATTCAGGTATCAAAATTAGAAGATATTGAAACTTTTTTTTATATCAAAAAGTCGTGCATAGAAACAGTAATGTTGTAAAAGTTTACAGTAATGTTTTACGAACTAGATAAGATTTTCATACGAATAAATATGCACAAATTGGGATGGGCAGAGTGTGTAAGAGAAAAAAGCAGTTTTTTTCGGAGTTTGAAAGTGTATGAAAAATAATTTCTCATACATCTTCTTATTAATATTCCCACCAACAATGTGATAATTCTCTTTATGAATTAGAGGGAAAAAAACTACTAACTTCTGTTTTTCATTGATAATCCTGATCTACAAAATAACATGGGTAATTTATAATTAAAATTCATTACAATCCAAAACTGCTGTTAATTAATTCTTTTAAATTTTTTAAATCTATTGATATATTTTTTGATATGGTTGACTTGCAGGAGTTTTTTAATGAAAATTCCAATTTAAAAATAATTAGGACTTTAATATTTTTTCCACGAAAGATTGTTGTGCTTTATTTTGTAAATCAAAAATTGTTTGCTTATGATCTTGGTTTTTCAATTTTATAAGCTTATCTCACATTTTAAAATTCAAAAATCATAATTAGCTCACTAAAATATCTTGATTTTTATTTTTTACCATTTATTTTCTGAACATATATTTTGAACACAGTAAATGTACATTTTTAAAGTAAAATTTTAGTTGTAAGGCGGTTAATAAATGCCTATGAATTTTCAAAAACCATTTATGTAAGTGTATTATTTATGTAAATTATTTTACACTTCACGAGTACTAATAAGTAAGAATATTTTATGCAAAGCAGTATTTTTTTATTCATTTATTAAAATTTTATAATTAAAATTTTTTATGTTAAATTGTTTAAAAGTTTAATTATTAATTAATGAATACAAGAACAAAGCAAACAACAGAAAAAAAATGAAATGTAGCAAACTAATTAGTTTTTTTAAAATTATCAGACATTGTAAAATAACAAAAACTCGCATCCAATTAATTTAAAATCTATCGTGCATCATTAATTAATTTTGAATATCACCATTACAAAGATACGATTTCTTATTGCTTTGAATAAAGATTAAAGTACAATGCTTTATTCTTTACAAAATTATTCTTTTGCTCGAAAAATTTGATCAAAACCATAAAATATGTAGTAATTGCAACGATATGAAAGGTCGACTAAAATCGCATATTTTACGCAGAATTTTTAAGAATTATTTTTTTATGTATGCTTTACACAATTTTGCATAATTAAGAACGAAATTCACTTGGGTTTCTGTTTTTAAAGAACAAAACTTCCATTTATATATGAATATAGGAGCTCTAATAATAAGAATCATCAATCACCAAGCAATAAAAAAAGAAACGCCAAAAAGATGAAGGAAAGCTTAAACATACATAAAGTGGGGCTGGCACAGGGGTAGGAAAAAATATCACCCGGAGCTTATTAACAACGAGGAGCTCAAATCTCAAGGGCTTGATGAATTAAAAATGACGGATCCCGAAAATGAATTTAAAAAAAATAAAGAAAAGGGAAAAAATGTTGATAAAAGTCGTTCGTCACAGAAATCCTATTTATTCCTTCATTTCTCCTCTTAGTGACTGGAGGAAGGAAGAGAGGGAAAAAAACGAAAGCGAAAGCGAAAAGCCATAGGGAAAAAAAATTCTTCCTAAATTTATCATGGATTTTTCCAGCCAAATAAATGAACTGCCAGTCCTCAACTGACAAGAGGCCTCTGAGTGCGATTTCAAGTTGAGACAGAGCAACAAAAATAAATAATAGAGCAAAATAAAATAACCTCAGCACGCAAAATTTTTGGTACCGCAAACATATATAAATCTGTCACTGTGTAGCGAGCTAACTTTACTTTGATTGGAGAAGACTGGACGCTGGTCATCAAGCAGTGCCGCTGCCTATAACTAAGATTTCTGTAGAGTATTAAAGCTGGAATAGAGTGGATTTTTTCCCCTCTTCTTTTCCCTTTTTTTATTTCTTTTGTTGCAGGATAGGTCCTAGGATATATAATATTGATACGAGGAAGAGCTGTTTGCTAGGCAATAAATATATGTTGTCGGGATTTTTTTTCCCTCTCGTCTTTGTACAGGGCACGTTGACTGGACTTTATATTTTAGATTTAGATAAAACTGATTGCTGAGATTAAGACAGAGCAAACTGAGAGGACTTATCTGATTGTTGTAATTCAAGTCGCGGTTTTAAATCGTACGGTGTTCCTCTGAAGAATTTATAAGGAAGTATTTTTTTTAATATAAAAACTTTTTTTAAAGTAATAGTTAGAGTATATTTTTTTCTAATCAAGTAGATAATTTGTCATTGGCTACAGTATTTATTTTGATGTAAATATATAGCATTGAGTTTTAATTTTGTGTGTTGAATACATCGCACAAACATTCAGTGGTAAATTTTATAAAAAAAGCTTTTTCCAAAAGTATTGATTCGGCAAAGATACTTATTTTTTGTTTTGTTTATTGCACACATTTGTATAAAAAATTTTCATGAATTGTTTATGTTCAATATCAATAAAAAAATTAATAGTATTGTATTAAAACTAAAAATCAATTTATTCTTATAAATTATTTTTTTTAAATACAATTTATATTTTTTAAAAACTAATATGTATATATGCCTAATAAGTATGTAACGTTTGAAGATATTTACATTAGCTTTACAATTCCTCTTTTAAAAATGCTTTTTTTAAAAAAAAATTAAAATAAAATAATTGTTTGAAATAATTAATCCGAGTAATATTAACTATTTATCAAGTATCAAAATTTACATTTTACTTGAAACTTTTGATATGAGATTATTACGTAATTAAAATAATTTAATATTAATTGTTTATGTAAATAGTTCAAAAAGAAGAAATTAAATAAGACGGAATTACCTTTTAACTGAATTCATTTGGTAAGACCTTAATTTTTTCTGTTAAATATTTGAAAGGATAGATGTGTATGTATTGAAAAGGTTAGTGGAAACACCCCTTAAAGAAGAATAAGTGAGTTTCGCTTAAACTCTGATATTTTAAAATTTATTAATAAACATTTAATCATGGGAAAAAAATTTACCTGATGGCTTCTACATTGACTGCCGATTCTACCGATTTTAAATTGTTTCTTATTTCTGAAATAACAAAAAATGAAAAGGTGTAAATTTCAAATTTAATCTTAATTTTAATCAAAATTAAATTTGCAAATTTAAATTTAATCAATATTATTTCGCTGTTTTAATGAAATTTAAATAAAAATTTATTCTTTAAAATGACTTTTTTTTCAAACTGAAGCTTAACCGTTTCAACAACGCCATCATATAAACAAATCAATCGCTTAATTAATGTGTAACACTTATTTAAACCAAATGGTTTTTAATTTAAACCCCCTTAAAAATGCAAGAGTTTAGCCGAAGAACTTTAAAATCACCTCTATTTTAACCTTTTGAATCTCAAGCCAATATTGACGAATTTTCGCATTATTCTTTTGTCACTGTAGAATCGATTTTTTAATCGATATTGCAGGCGCAGGGGTGCGAAAAAGGTCATTGCTGCTACATCGGAACGAAAAATATTTGATTTAATCGATGCATAGTATTGAACTATCGCTATCTGTGCAGCAGATAGGAATGGCAACATACTTGTATTTGGCTTTCTTTTATATCGACATTTTGTAAATCGAAGAATCTATGAAAAACCTTATTTTCTAAAACTGGAAAAGGATTGACCAAATAAATAAATTAGAAGTAGAAACTTATTGTGAGAAACAATAATTATGTTACCCTTAATTATTTTGAAACTATCTATCCGGAAGGAAAGTTATTGAGCTTTACACTTTGACAATTTAAGTTTGAAGGCATTTCCGTCATAAAAAGTCATCTTTGAACTTTATTCATAGAACTGAACGATCGATTTAACTTGTTTAGTTTCATAAGTAAAATGAATTTGCGATATGTCGTATAATTCACTTCCGATCCAAATTTTTGAATTCTTAATATGTTTAGTAAATTTTTGAGATTATTAAATTTCTGAAAAATGTAAGCTTTCTTTAAAATCATCCATCAGTATTACAAATACTAACAACAACTCGACCATCTGTACTTAAAATAATTATCTTTTTATAGCTAAAAATTATAAAAGCTATTTGTGTAATAAAATTATTTAAAAAGGTTATTTATTAAAGACTTGTTAAATCTCTCTCTATGTATAAAATTTTTTTCATGATGATGTAATAAATTTATTTATTTATCTCATACAAGAGAACAATAATAAAAAAGCAGAGAGTCCTATTCGATATTATGGTTACAAATTGGCAACAAGGTGCAATTTTCGGTTCAATCAACTACTTTAAGCTCTAAGATTAACACAACATTACATCATAAATGCAGATCTGAAAATTGAGCAATGAGTATTAACAGTTGTATAATTTGTGCAATGGGTGTTGGGCAGGCGGTCCTGTATATTTATTATAAAATTATTAATAAGATGCAATAATTCGAGGGGGGGGGAGGGGCACATCAGCTGATTTTTTTCAACACTACGTTTTTTTCCATATGAGTATAATAGAAGACCCAACTTATTTTATGAAATAAGTTATTAAGAATCTATGAAAGCCGTATTCAATGTTTAATAGCAAAGTGAATCCAGTTAACATTACATGAAGCTTAATTTATAATCTATACCCTCACCCTATTTACACAACTAGATTATACGTCTCTAAGTTAATGAACGAAATTTATTTTAACAAGGAGAATCATTTAACTTCGTATTAAACAAAGTTCTATCAATGTTTTTCGTATTAACAATGTACGTATTTTTGTCCGTTTTAAATGAACTAAATATTTTTTAACTCTATTTCTTAAAAAATACATCATCAATGTTTAATATCCATGATCCAACACTAGTAATTAATCAAAAAATATAATTAATTTAATTAATGCAATTAACAGAATCCAATAAAATATCATTGTAATTCGACATATAATTTACGCTGATTTATTAAAAACGTTTGAAAATGCAAATAATTTAATATGTAATTCCCTACAAAAACTTTAAATAAATGATACCTCGATAGATTTATCATTAAATAAAAAAACAAATAGCTTACCTTTCATTTCTCTGATGGATCCATCCCACGATTCCATTTCTCAAAACGTTAGCATTTAACTATTTCCAAACGCTAAATGCCTGAATTGTGTTCGGCACGAGTTTTCCATACTATTTTCTGTTCGCCTACATAAGTTATTGCCCCTTTATTTGGAGAGAGCGAACGTAAAAAAAATCCGTTGTATCCATTCCATGGGTCTTAGAGACACGCGACAGAAAAAAAAAACCCATCTGGTAATAGACCACCCCTTGCACTAACTAGTACCGCACGTTCTAAAAAACGTCTCCTCCACCCTCCTAGGGGTCGGCGAACTGATCCCTTGTGTGGGGAAGTGTCACATTTTTTTCATCATAATACTTGCTTACAATGGGCCATGGTAGTAGAAAAAAGGCACTCGTGTAGTTTTGGTGCTTGTAGGAGGCTTTTTTTTGTTGAGGAAGGAACGTTGTAGGCATTTTTTATAGTCAATAAGGAAATGTACGTTTGGGTTAAAGTTCAGTGAATCTGGGTGAACCCTACTATTCCAATTCGAGAAAAAGGTTTTAGTAGGTTTTCAAAACATTATTTATTTGCAGCGTGTATTTCTTCATCGACAATTCGGATTTCGTTGGTTGGGAGTAGTGAACTTTTTCTTTTTCCTACTTTTACTCCCTCTCTCCCCACGTTTTTAATTAGAGTTCGGTTTTGATGTAGTAACGGTGGGTGGTGGGGGTTGTGGGTTAGTGTGAGTACTCACATTTCATTCCAGATGTAATTTTAACGGTTGTCCACTCATGTGGAAATGTGTATTTGAAGTAAGTAGGGTAGTAGTTACATAGGTGTGAAGTCCTAATATCACGTTTTGTATTTAAATAATTTATTTATAAATTAAATATGAAGGAAGGGGTAAGTTAATAATTTTGATCTATTTAAGTTACAGAAATTATAGACTGACTATTGTTAATTCATTTTTAATTTTATTTTTTAAAAATGTGTAGTTTAAATTAGGGGCATGGAATGTTTTTCGTAAGCTCGTATGTTAATAAAGAAAAGCACCGAATACTTGAATACACTAATCTAAGTTAATATATTGTATCAAAATAAATAGACAAATTTTTATTTTTATTTTTGCTGATTTTGAACAGGAGGAGGGGGGAGGGTGAATTGACTGTAATTTTTTATACAAGTAATTTATTAAAAATGCTTTTTATTGAAATTCGAATAATTTAAATTATTCAAAGCAGTTGAAAAAAAAGCATCTACTTATGTTTTTAGCGTTTATATAAATTAAATTATGTTAGCTTACGTTAGGAATCGTGATTTTGTAAAGCGTGTAAATGCATGATTTTTGATATTTAGTGTCACTTGAATCGGAATATACATATAAAGTTGTTTTAAAAATTGCATTGTAGTGAAAAACCACTTAAAAATTTAATTATTTTATTAAAATTTTAGTATTTTTAATCATTTATTTGTTTTTGACCAAAAGTAAAGAAACAGGGACATATTTCCAAAACCTCCTTTTACAAGCAAACGAAAATATCTTCTATAATAATATTTTGCCTATAAAGCTCAACAACGATTTTCGAAATATATAATTTCAAAGTGAATTTGTTTGCATATTTTAACTCATCAAAGTAAAGAAATTTAAAAATAAAACACTGGTTATTATTTAAATAGATAATAACTGAAAATAATTATGAGTTTTTCAGAGATCTTAGTTCAGTCCTTGTATAGAAATCTTTGCTACATACAGGCAAAATATTACTATTAAAGAAGCCTTTTTACTGAAAAGAGAATGTTTGAATATGTGTTATTTTTTCTTTATTTATTTTGTCAAAAAATTGCCTTTAAATAATTTTTTGTAACAATATTCTTAAAACAATTTCATAGTATATTTTAATTCAGGTGACACTAAATATTTAAAAAAATTATACAGTTTTTTAAAATCAGGGTTTTGAACGTAATAGGATACTTTAACAATTAATTTCCGTCTTACTTTAATTTTTCGTCTTTATAGTAGCACAAAATTATGGTTTTTGTCTAAGAAATATAGTATTAATTTAAAATATAGCATTAATTAATTCAAAACAGTTGAAAATTCTAATAATAACTAAAAATTGCTAATCACTTTAACTTTTTTTTCTATTGTAATGAATGCAGCATGGAGAATTAAAGTTATCAATGGCTAACTTTTTTCAAATCTCTAAATTTAATAACTTCACCAAAATACTGAAAGATTTATTCAGATGTTATTAAATTAAATAAATGAACTGGCTTTAAATTGACAAACATTTTTACATATTCAAACATCAGAAGAAAAATATTATATTTATTGGATCCGTTCACTTCGTTTCAGACAAAGCAAAAAGAGGGAAGAAAAAAATTATTAATCTGAAAGACATTACATATCCTAGACATGAAGATTTTTCAAATGACTAATTTAATAAAAACACGAGACCTAACTCATTACTTACGCAAATGTTATTCATATGTTTTCGCTTTTTGAAAGTGCTCTAGAACATCAAAACCTAATTCGAAATGCATTATTCCGGGAATGTGGTGGGTAAAATATTTGAATTTATATTTCAAACAATTTGCTTAATGCACATATTCCAAGTATGTTAATTTAGGAAGGGGATTTTTTTCTCGTGGAATGTACAAAATTAGTTGCAATATTCAAAATGAAGTCATCTTTCTTTTCAGTGTTTGGATGGGATGTCATATAAAAGTGATGAATAGCTCGAGTTATTTGAAATAGCTTCTAGCTGCAATATTTTAAAATAAAATTTTACTTTTTTGTAGAATGGCATAATTTATAAGTTTATATTATTGTAACGATTTATAAAATAGCAGATTTTATTAAGTAACGGTAAAAGTGAAATTTAACTTTGTATTGATCGTTAAAAATTCTACAACAAGATATTTTATAAGACATTTAAATAATACTTAAAAATAGTACTTTTTAAGCAATAATACCTTCATGTAATGCTGAAATTTTAAACCTCAATTCAGTTTCTTTTATAATATAAATCTCTAACCATTTTTTACATTAAAACTTTCATCTATTTTGATCCTACTAAAGATAAAATTATTACTCGATTTCTTTTTTAAAAATATTTTCAAGAAGTATTAAAGCTATTTTTTGTGTACTTTTCAAAGCCTTTCTTTGGTATTCAGTTTTAAAAATAAATCTGCGTGGAATTTTTTTTTTTTTGACTTGGGTGTATTTTTTTTCATCTTTATTATCACTTATTTATCAATTTAATAATGGAATTATTTAATTAAAACAATGTCCTAATTTTACAAGCACTAATTAGTATTTGAGTAATTTTTAGTCATGTTCGAACGTACTACTTCAAATGATATTTGTATTAATATTTTCTTAAGTATTGTAATAAAACATGTGAAACATTTACTTTTTGGTTCATATAAAAAGCAACAAAAATATCAATCAAAAAAGTATTTGTGTGAATTACAAAAGAAAAAAGATTTAACATTTTGATATTTAAATTCTGAAACCTTTTTAATACACACAATGTTAAGAATACGGACAATATAAAAATGACCTTTTTAAAAAAAGATCCAATGAACTGTTATGAGAAGTTGAACAGAAATATGAATAAATTTAGCAAAACAGTTCAGATAAAAAAAAAAAACCCACAAAACTAAATGTTTTTAATATATTTATGCATTGAAATAAATAAAATAAAAATTTAAATAAATAAAAACTTGTAAGTAAATGATTAACTAAATAAATGGAACATCATTTTGAATAATTACTGTAAAATAAACGTAAGAAAAGTTATCCAACAAATGATTTTTCCATTAACATTTTTAAAAAAAATAAATATAATTTTTTTTTTTTGGAAAAAAAGAAAGCATTCAAGACTACTTTCTTTAATTTTTAGTTAATTAGTTTCACATTAAACCTACCACATTAACATATAAATACAAATTGGCTTAGTGCACCCTATCTTTACTTACAATTTTTTTTAAAATGCAATTAAAATTTGGAAAATATTTATTTAATACCCAAACTGAATTGAACATTACTATTTATATAAAAACAAGATAATTATATAACTTCTAATAAATTATTTTATGAGCAAAAAAAAAAAAAATTCTTTCTGGAGGACTAAAATAATTGAAAATTTTTTTTAGAGACTACTTTCAAGTGATTGACTACGTTCGCAACCGTGATTTAAAAAAAAAAAATCGAATAAATAATTTTTTTTTATATTTAATGTCCGTTGAATTAGAATATTTATATAAAATTATTTTAAGAATAATACTATAAGAACAATAAATTAAATATTAATTTTTTTTTTTGAAAAATAAAGAAATAATGGCATTTTTTAAAGTATTTTCTCTTTATGAAAAATGCTTCTGTAGTAATAATATTTTGCCCATAAAATGTACGAGGACATCTGTTCAGGAGCTGATTTAGGTTTTTTGAACATTTTCAGAGTTACGATCAATTGAATTAGTTGCGGGTGTATTTTTGTTAAAATATCTCTACTCTAATACAGTAAAAATCGCTTATTTTTTCGTATTAAAGGCAAAAAAAAAAATATTTATCAAAATTAAGTTTATTAGAGGAGTACATTTAAGTAATATGGATATGTTTGTATTTAATAAAAATCCATGAAGCAAAAACTTTCTTACCGAAATTTAATACAAAACTTTCAATATTTCTTGAAAAACAAAACGTTTATATATTTATTTTTTGCAAAAAAAAAAAAAAAAAAAAAAAATCTAATATTTTTCTTTGCGTTGTCGTTCTTAGCAGGAAATTTTCAATAAATTGTTCGATGTCGTCTGTTTTGTTATTCATTTCATCATTCCAATGTGCGTCTAAATAACTTTGCATACTTTCCATCATGTTCTTCATTTCGTAAGAGCAGAAGCTGCATTATTCATTTCATTTTCGTCGTCGGAATCTGTCTGAATGATATTTTTGAGTTTTAAGCTAACTCCAAAATGTATTTTCTATCATTAGGGTTGTACGCACATTATCATCATCTATTGCACCGAATTTTCCCAATGATACAGTAGAACAGTCCAATAATAACAGCCCAGAAACTTTCTCAAACATTTCATTAATTAGCTGGTGTTTTCCGTTTTTTGTTCATTCTTAGAAGGGAAATCTGTGATGGAACTATACGCGTCCTTCAACTAACCCTCTGGGGAAATCTTTGGACTATGAAAAACAACCTTCTCTTAAGAAGAAACCGTGATATGCAAAATTAAGTTTATTATAAGTAGTTCAGGTTCGCTTGCTAGAAAGGTTAGTTAGTTTAAGCGTAACAAAGTGAAATATAAGAAGAAGAGATATACGGAAGAGAGTTAGTAAGTCTGTGTAAGATAATAAAGATGGGAAGTAGGAATTATTAAGAGATTGAAGTATTACGCATTAAAAGATAAAAGTCTTCCTACAGTTCAGGTATTAGTCACATTATAGTACGTTCTGATATTTAAATTATTAAGAGGTCTAAACTGCAATTAGTTACATATCTATCGTTTAAAGCAATATTAAATTAGAAGATTGATTAATACAAAGGAGATAAATTATTAGAAGTATTCTCCAAAAACGCGACTCTTGTCTCCTTACTTCTGCTAGCTAATCGGAAACATCCTATTTATTCTGATTCATTGAATTGTTTTTGAGTTAATTAAAGTACTTAATAAATAATTGGAAATTATCATGTCGAATCATCCTTCAGTATCTCCTACACCTATAGCCAGGTCACAGGGTAAACGGGAGTAGGTGTTATAAATCTTTTCGTGTTAAGCAATTTTCCTTTCATGCTAAGAGAAAGAAAATGCATGAAAATACGTAGTAGTTTGTCGGGACCGTTGTATTATTTCGTGTAAACCGATATTTCGTGTTGAGCGTTTTCGCGTTATACGTATATTAAAATATGAATAAATCATCTTTTCTAAATCATATATTTCAAAAGTCTTAGTTCAGGTTCTATGCAGAAGCCCTAGCTATATATAGGCAACATATAATTAATATTAAAGGAGCATGTTTCATAAAAGGAGAACGTTTGGAAAATTTATTCATTTTTGCCTAAAAACTGCATTTGAATAATTTTTATTTTAATAATATTCTTAAAACAATTTTATAGGTACATTCTAATTCAACTAACACGAAATATCAAGGGGGAAAATATCCATTTACTCTTTTTCGCAATCACAGTGTAGAACTTAGTCATCTTGTATTATTTAAACTTTTAATTTAAAATACTAAATAAATTGTAAAAAAAAAGTGTTTCAATCTAAATTTTTTTTTATCTTTCTTTAACCTGAATCGAGAATATTTTTTTATTGGATACATATATTTATTTACAGTTGTTTTTATCACAAAACTAAGAAAAAAAACTACGTTCTTCATCAAACAAGATAAGCTTTATTATTTTTAAAGAAACTTAATGTTGCCGAAAATGTGTATTCGAAACTCTTCCAAGGTTTATTTATCTGCAAGAAGCATCGCTCTAAATTAAACTTTTCGTCCAACCTGTACAGATAAAAAGGAGTCGTAAAATGTAGAAACATTTTATCTAAGAATAGCTGGAAGCAGAAGTTACATTTAATCGGTCCAACACTATCATTAATGACCTTAAACTTTACCGTTAATATCCTCTATCTTCCAAGGAAATAAATATAACAGCAAAATTGATTCCAAGCGTACAGCTCAAAGCTCTTCGCCTCGTTCCTGATTTTACAGTATATTCAAAGAATAGGAACTGTGCTGTCAGTGCTAAATGTTAGAAACCATTTATAGAAAAAGTCGTATAAGTCAGTAGGAATCATACTGTAATTGTAGCTTTTTTTTGTTAAAAAATTTTTCTTAAAAGAAAAATTTAGATGTTTTGTTATGAAAAATTTCCCTGTGTAAGAAAACAAATTTTATCATATTGTTTTGTCTAATATTTATTTGAAAAATTCTATGAAAAGGAATATTTAAAAAATTAAATCGCCCAAGTCAGTAGGAATCACACTTTAATTGTGGTATTTTTTGTTAGTTCATTATATAAAAAAATACTTAGATACTTCATTATAAAATTGTTCAGTGCATGAAATAACAATTTTTATCTAAATTACTGTTTTGTCTCTCTAATATTTAATTTTTTAAAAATTTCCTTGAAATAAAATATTTTAAAAAAATTTCAAACCTTTTTCGAAAAAAGTTTATTTTTATGTTAAAAACTCCTCTCTCCGTTCGTAACCTTTTATCAAATTGACGCATTTTTAAAACTTTTAAATTGTATTTTTTCTCTCTGATTTTTCAATTGAAAACATTTTAACTCTTTAAATTTTTTTTACCTATCGCAACAGTAGCTCAAAATTTTTCATTTATTGTTGAAAATCATTCTTTTTTGTTACTTTTAACCTGATTTTAAGTATTTGTTTATTTTAAATAAATATAGAATATACTGTATCTCTCGCGGATTTTTAATGTATGCTAACCAAATATATAAATTTAATTTTGAGAAAAATATTCTTACATATTTAACATTTCATAAACATTGATAATTAACAATGTATTAATTTCAGAAGGGATTACAACCGCACTTTTAAGTTAATTCGTTTATTGAAAAAAAATTAAATTTCGTCTCCGTTCAGTTACTTCACTTTTGCCGAAATCACTTTCCAGGGTTTCTGTAGTCTACATTCCGGTTCCGAGTCTAAAATCGCCAAGGGCTATCCATTACTGCATTGGTTGGCTATATATAACGACCATGATACCAAGGGCATAGTATTGGGTTACTTTATTACCCCTGTAGGTTGTTTTTGAGGTGGGGAAAGCCGTCTTTTTGTACACGGCGTTTTCCAAAAATTGGACATTTATCGGTAAAAACCAGAAAAAAAGTACAATAAAAAAATAAAGTAAATAAAGGTAAAAGTTGCCTTTTTTACAGAAATACCATTTCAATTCTTTTTTTGCCTGTTGGGAAATTTTATTTTTATTTTTATCCCTTGTACAAGGTTGTATTTTCAGCCTTATTTTCTTTCTGGGTAGTGTTCTCGACTTTAACGCCACCGCTTGCCTCTTTTCAAAACCAGTTTTATATATTGCGCTTGAAATTGAAAAGTTTCGAATCCAAGTAAAATATTTGATTTTGCGAGCGAATGAAATAAATGCAATTATGTTGCCTGATCAAAGAATAACACAGAACAGAGGAGAGAGAGAGAGAATACTTTTATTGGAAGCTAGTCTCTAAACTGTTATTTCTTAGTTTATTTCTTGGAAAAACTCGGTTTTCTTCACAAAAAATAGCAATCCATCACCTTGTTTTCTGTTTTGATTTTCACATAAACCAGTTTTTTTCCCTTCCGTGCGAAACGGTTTCAAAAGGGTTATCTTGTTAAACTCGGTTCTTTTTTTTTTAATATTTATTTTTCGAATTTCTCTTCTAACAGTTCAACGTTTATGAAAAATCGCTTATTCTAGACTCAAAGATTCTTTGTCAATGTTATTTTGTTACGGAGTGTAGCTATTTTTTGTTGAGAACTTTCAAAGAAGTAAAGTGAAATGAATACGCTTCTGTAGCATTAAATGAATAAGAAAATGCACATTAAAATTATTATTTATTCAATGTAAGGTTTAAAAAACAAGTTATTTTAT
Source organism: Trichonephila clavata (assembly GCA_019973975.1). NCBI lineage: Eukaryota > Metazoa > Arthropoda > Arachnida > Araneae > Nephilidae > Trichonephila > Trichonephila clavata. Next base: position 133,882 of record BMAO01003421.1, read on the forward strand.
TTCCTATTTAAAAAAAAAATTATTGGGTAATTATGAGTTTTTCAAATACTCTTTTTATAGGCCAGAATATTTATTTTTATTTTATAAGTTTTGGGATTAAAGGATTTTTTGTTTATTATTTTGTTTTTATTTACGTAACTTTACAGTATTATTGTTTAACAAATGTACAAACTACTACCTGGCTAAAATTTTATGCTACTTTTTTTACACGATCATTTATCGTATATTTTTATTTAACAAATAGTATTATTAGTGTAATTTTCTTTTCAAAGTATTTAGCATTAAGGGTTCAGTGCTATTATTTTTGTTTTAGAAATACATTCGGAGTGCTTATTTACTTATTGAAGCCCAGTGGCTGAGTGGAAGTGTATCGTGCTCCCCCCCCCCAAGGTCCAGGGCTCGAGCCCCAGGGTGGGCAAGGCTGACTCAGCCTTTCATTCCTTCAGTGGGCCGATAAATGAGTACCAAAGTTACTTGGGAACAAAACATTGGGGTTTCGCTTCAGACTGATTACCTGACTGGAACACCTGTTCATGGACCTTAGTGCCCAAGGTTAAGAAAAGTAAGATTGGAACAGTAGACCTTGGCCCTCATGGGTTGTTGCACCCTTGAGCTTATTTTAGTTAAGATTATTTATTATCACATATAGTTGGAAGTACGTATGAATTCTTAACAGAAAAGTTTAAAGCTTTTCTTTGAGCTTTTCATGTAAGTTACATTTTTGGTGAAAAACATTTTTTTAAGTTACATAAAAAAACAATTAATAAAGCACATACAAATTTTTAAAAAATGTATATAATTAAAAAGTGCATACATAGTGCATTTTTTACATTGTTCAAAAAATATATATAAACCAAAATTGGCTTAAACCTTTTTCAATCGTAATATATATGCCAACTTTATTTTGGGAAAAGGTTTTTAGAAAACTAATCAACTGATTCGATTAAAGGCATACAGAAAATAAGTTTTAAGTCATGTTTTACTTTATCCACATTCGATTAGAAAATGACAAAAATTATTTTTAGAAAATTCTTATTGCCACTGTTCTATCAACTTACTTTCGTCTCTTTGGTTTCAATCAAAAAATAATTCATTTTTTTTCACTGTTTAAATTTCAAAAACATGTTACACTCTTTAACAGTCGGATTATCGAGAACTGATTCTTTTTCATGACATCTTCGTTATGGGAATGACAATTTTTTCCTCTTTTTTTCAATTATGTTATCAAATATTAAATATATATAAGTTTTAAAGCTGCTAAAAAATGTTAATTTTCAGTTCACTGTATTTGCTTATTTCACAGGAATGTCTGATTTACTTTTTATAATTACTCTCTGAGTAATTCAAGTAAGACATAACACAGCAATGACTTGATAAAATTCCCATAACCTTCTCTTTCTCTCCGCATTACTACCTCACATAATTTTTTTTTGCTTTTATTAATCCAGTCAGATTTAATAGATAAATTTGTTCACTTTTCTGTTACAGAAAATCTATCCATTATCTATGAAGCTTGAAGTTTTAATATCAGGAAATTCAATAATTACGAAAGGTGAAATAACAATCAAAAGTTAACGAAACGAAACCATAAAAAGTACTACTTCGTAAATGGAAAATTGTTTTCACTTAAAAATTTGAATTAAATTTTTGTACAATTCTAAGCTAATATTGCACCATATTTTTTTAAATTCTGGTATAAAATTATTCATTAATACCATCACATTTTTTATCCAATTTTTTCCCCTTCATTTTGTGAAATTAATTTTTAACGCTGAACATTTCTATTTTTGATATTTTTGTTCATTTGCCCTAAATTTGAGCTTTAAAATTAAAATAAATCATCTATGTTCATTAATTCTAAAGGGTATCAAAACATCTAGTGATACAAAAAAATTAGAGATTGAATTGGAAATAAAATTTATACTAGACAATTTAAACAACTTTTCTTAAAATAGGCTTTATGATAGATGAATTGAAATATTTTTTATATATAGGATTGCTTATATTACACTTAAATAAGACAATTTTAATAAACTCTGTAGAAAACAAGTTCATGTTGAAAAAAATGTTCCTTTAACTGTACGGACTGCTGCCCTCCCTTCAACATTTTTTCTTCCTTCTTATGAAGCCAGTCCAAGTTAGTCGCTAATGCTGAACCCTCCTGCTCTAGATACTTTGCTCATTCGGCCGGAATACGAACTCGCGAAAACTTTTCTTCAATATTGCGACGAAACAAATTCTTATTATTTTGCTCGCTCAAATATTGTTTCTCGTAGGGCAAACATTTCCTCCTTACACTTGTAGTTCACATCTTAACGATTTTGTGAAAACTTTCCAAAAGTGATTTCCAAGGGAAAGTTTCTTTTTCGCAATCCCCACGTTTATTTCTTTTGCAACTAGCAATATTAAACTTCACTAGCAAACGGGAAAATTTTGCTCTTTTTTTTCCCTCCTACTCTACTTCTTGTTTTGTGATACTTACCATTTCAAGTCCAAATGTTAGAGTTTCTGCAGAATTATATTGTTTTTCGTTCTGTAATATGGTCAGGTACGGGTAGGTATTCTTCGAAAATCATAATCTTTTTTCTCCCCGATTTGTTAGAAAACTGCACAACTTGCTCTGTAAGATATGTTTTGGTTTCAATTACTTCATAAATATCTTAAAAGATGCTTTTATACCTAATAACAAAACAGCTACCCAAGATAGCAATTTTAAGAATAAAAACTTATCCTATTTTAGAGAGAGATTTCTTTCATTATTACTTCCAATCAAATAACTTTTTCTTTGAATTCTTCAAAAAAAAATAGGTTTACGTTCCACCGAACTAGTACAATCCGGCTAAGTCTATCATTGATTGAAAGTTTATTTTATTAAAACAAATTAAAACATAAAATTCACTTTATATTTAATGGATTTTAATAATGCATAACTATGAGCCATTTTATGCTCTGCAATACTTATTAAGGCTGCATAATATTCTTAAAGATAATCAAATACTGCTTGTCTATGAAAAGTTTAACTACGAAAATTATATATTTAAGAAGTCAAGCACATGGAATCAAATCTTTTCTCTGTGTTTTCACTAAAAAGCTTTATTCCAATCCAGATTAGTATGTTTTGATAATTCTTAAAATATTTTTATTTCTAATTTTAAGATGTGGGCTCTTGGATACGATTACAGTATGCTTTTTTATAATTTTTATTTTTACAAAAATTATGAATTCAGAAATGTGGTTGTCTTTACTTCCTTTTCTAATAATTTCTCTAAAATAGGCAGGGATTAAGCTTTTTATAATAATTACTAATTAACGTATAATTATTTATATGCAGAGAATTTCGATCATTTAAAATAATTATTGAAAGAACAGCAGCAAAACTCTCTAGTAGAGATTTCTTAAAATTGATATTGCAATCCTGTTTATATAGGTTTTGACAGAAAATTTAGTGATGAATTATTAATTCAACTATTAATTGTTTGTTATTAATTTCCTTGGTGCAGAAGTATGATTAATTAAATGTCATTGTAAGCGTTTATATCAATTCGAAATTAAAGAAATATCTAGAAATTATTTTGAAACTATTAATTCTTCATCAAGAAAAATAATGCCTATTAGTTGATCCTTCAAGACAAATTATTATATTGACATGAATGTATTACTTTCTCTTTATGACCAGTATCTCTAGTTATCTATTATAAATGAATGATTAATATAAGTTTCGTGGTATATGTCTTGACTTGTATATGTATATATATATATAAATATAATATATATATAGATACTTGACTTATATATATATATCGATACCATTTGGACTAGGAATATTGTTGCATAATGGTAAATAATATGCAATAAAAACATTGGTAGTTCCTAGACTATACCTAATAATAGTAAATTACTTTCCTCCTTATTTCAAAAACCGTAATTCCATAGTTGTTGAGTCTAATGCTGTTTGCTGCTTTGGAAAAACTGGAACTAATCATCTTCGGGCCCGAATGAGTGAGTGAATATTTACGTCACACTGTTCAGCTACACGAGGGCTTTTGGTGACAATTCTCGTAATTTTGAACCATGGTCAAGTGATGAGGACGACACCTGAACTGGCACTCCCCTTTCCTAACTATCACACCAGACCACCGGGAGGACGTTTGAGCTCTCAACAGATTTAATATGCATTGCGCCCTTACAACGCGGCCCTTCAGCAGTACTTGACTCGAACTCATGACATGCCGGCCATGAGTCCATTACCTTGGTCACTTGGCTAGCACGGCCACTACCTTCGGGTCCGAAAGGCATGCATTTGGCGAGTGGTACAAAAAGGAAATCCTTTTCGGGTTGATCGTTAAGCGCTTTTATTTCTGTCTTTTGGTTGTTTGCGACTTGCGAAATAGGGACTCCTTGCACTGTACTTGATAATTTTTGTATTTTTATGCATAATGATAACAAAACTTCTGCGACATAGATTTTATTTTGAATTTATTCTCTGAGACTACAGGAAGATTCTTAACCCCTTAACTGCTACCAGAGTGTATATCCGTCTTGCTCAACTGGTGCATTAAATCCCCCGGACGTATATATACGTCTTTCCGAAACACTGATCCTTTTCTTCCTTCTGCTATCAGTAAAACTATTCCGAAGGCATTGGAATGAATAAAATGATCTTGACGCTTTTTGCTAAGGATTTATTTATTTCAGAGAAAGATTTGCTGAGATTTTTTTTGCCTTTACTTTTCCCTTTAATGCACCGTATGCGCGCGCCTATGTGAGAAACGATGGCACTGGGGAGAGAATCCCGTAACTTTTAATCGGCAGTTAAGGGGTTAATAATTATCACCCTTCGTCAAGGAATGAGAAACTACCTTTAAGATGGTATTTCTAACTATCAAAAAACAAAGCCCGAAGATTGTGAACAAATTTTAATTTAAAATAACATGAACACTCTTTTTAGATAGCGGCCTTGAATGGATTGATGGATTGAATGTTTATAAACGTCGTCGTCTCATTAAACACTAGGTTTACTGGCGATGGGCTTCACAGTTTTGAACTACGATCTAGAGTCGACACCTAAGGTGGTACCTCCCTCTCCAGACTTTCCCAACATGCTAGATGGAGAGTTTTGAGCCTCAGCAGATTTAATGTGCCTCAACCCCTCTGCACGAAAGGTTTTAGTAACAACAAATCGACAGAAACAATGCTGGCCTCAAATTCACGACCCTAATTACCTACCAGTTTTGGTTGAAATTATGATTAGAATTGGATATTTTTGACCAGGAAGCACGGGGGTATAAATATGGACGACTGCTGCATATTTTAAACACTGTAGTATGATTTATTTATTTTATTTATCCAACTACCGTGCTTAGCTTCTTGACCATTTAACGCTGAGCCTCCCAGTACCGACTGACGATGTCGTCAGTCGGGTATTTATCCAGTCTAGTGCATTGGAGCAGATGGTCGCCATCCAAATCTGGCATGGTCGCAGAGGGGGCAGGCCTCGTCAGCAGCCAGGCCAAGCCAGTGTAGGTATACTCCCAAAAAGTCATGTTCGGAGGTTGGGCGAAAGTGGGCAACAGCCTCGGTTCTGTCCAGATACCTCGATATTGGACCCACAGTGGTTAGAGTTTTCCATAGCTTTCCAAGGCTCTTGGTTTTTTGGGCCATTGTAGTATATTTGTCAATGAATATGGAAGTAATGCTCTTTGCTCTTCAGAGAGTCAAGGGGTCTTCCGGCTGAGACAACTCAGCTCCCTGCTTGACGTTTTGGTCTGCTGCTCTCTCACTGCCGGGGATTCCAACATGACTTGGGACCCACTGTTAAGCCATAGTCCAGCCATATGAGATTAGCTCCGCAATTTTAATCCAACACTGAATTGTGTTAAGGCAGTCAGTTGGTGTATTACTGTTTAAAGCATTGCACCTTGGGAGTCCATAGTAGTATGAGAGAGAGATAATTATATCATAACAAGGTAAAATCCACTCACATTTTGTACTTTAATCATTCATCAGACATTACTCAAGAACAAACACTATTATGTTTTATTTACCTTGCACTCAATCGGGCTCTTAACTAGCATGGTTCACTATTTCCAAACATTAAAATCCAATCTGTCGAATCCAGCGCTCTTCTATCGATTCCCCAAGGCACAATAGCCCCTCCTGCATTCTTCTGTAATAAGCGCATATCTTTATTGAATGGATTTCGCTTCCTTTAGAATTCGGGGCCATTTTTTAAAAAGCCATCTAATAAACCACCCTCCCGGAGTACATAAACTCCAACAACATCCGTACATACTTATCTAAATGGGAATTTTTATCACATTCTGTGAAGCAACTCTCTAATCCCTCACAGGCCACGAGTTTCCCCTTTTTTAACAGCGTTCTTTGTTTATTCGATATGTCTTGAGGTTAGCTTTGTTTGGTTATTTGTTTTTGTACCCGCTTTATTCCTCGGGTATATTTTACGACGCCCGTGAGGGTGTCATTTTGCGCAAGTATAAATATAATTTTTTTTCCCTTCCTTCCTATGTTCCTTCTTAAGGCCGAAGCTTCGGGAAGGATTTTAAATTTACAGCAGATTTAGTTTCTTTTAACGCGAGAGGAAATTGTATTGGTTCTTTAGATTACGCCGCGTAATAAATGGCTCTGGGAGGAAAATAGCGTTGTGTAAGATTAGAAGAGGCCTCCTCGGGTGATATATTATTAAAAGCTTACAAGGAAACATTTGGTCAGGGGAAAAAAAGAATATTCTTAATTACATGAAACATGTTACATATACTTATCTATTACTTTTAGGTACAAAAATCGGTTAATATTCTTCCTTTCTGGTGAATTAATTATGGATACATAGAAGCAGGAGACAAATATTTTCCAGATTATAGTTTAATTGATTTAAAACATTCTGGGTTACACTTATTTCCAAAGTTATTTAAATGACCATGGTACAGAAGGGGGATTTAAACCCTAGTACAGCGTTTCTCAAACAATGGGGTGCACCACCCTAGATAGGCCATGATAACTGTACGAAAGGGGCGCGAGAATATTGAAATTCAAAAATAAAAGATTATTTAAAAATGTATCTATTAATTTACTGAAAGTAAACGAACAAAATACATTCCGGCATAATAACAAATAAAATTAACATTTATATGGATATAATACATTTATAAATGTATCAGGACTGCACAATGTATTTTGTAATTAATTTAACAATACTAAGTATCGAACAAGTTTAATAACTACCAATGACCCTATGGGCTTGTCATATATAAAATTATATACAAAAATGAACACTTATCTTGATAATTTGTACGCATTATAAGTAATCCCTAAACTGCCGATTAAAAGTTACGTGATTTGCTCCTCAATTCCTCTGTTTTCCACGTAGGCGCACGTATGTGATATATCGGGGAGGGGAAAGAGAAAAGGAATAAATAAGAAAATCCTTTGATAGAAATAATCCTTAGCAAACACTGTCAAGGTCCTTCGATTGCATTCCAAAGCTTTCAAAATAATTTTATGGATGGCAGTGCACAGAAAAGATCGTACTTTGGAAGGACGTATATATACGTCCAGGACATTAACCGCACCGGTTGAGTGAGGCATATATATACGCCGATGGCACTTAAGAGGTTTACTTCGTAATTTAGTCTTATCGTCACAAAGTATAGTATTATTGAATTCAATGCATTGTAATTTGTATGGAGAGGGGGCGATGAAAATTATGATTGAATATTAGCTCACAAATAATGAAAGTTTGAGAAGCCCTTCCCTTGAGCCACTTGAAAACCTGCTGTACAGAGCATGTTAAATATGTCGAGGCTCAAAGCCCTCATGTTGGTGTAGTGTGGTTGCTTAGAGAAAGGGGTGTCAGCTCAAGTACCATCAATGGTTTATAATTAAGGGTCCATCACCAATATCCCTTGTGTTGCTTTACAGTGCGACGGTATTAAACACTCATTTTCTCAAAGTAGTCTAAAATATTTTCAATACTTAATCAAGTTTCTAATATTAAGAAATTAGAAGGCTGTGGTAGTCATGGGTTCCTAATTGCAAACACGGGGACGGCGTTCTTTTCAGTTCTGCTAAGGGTTCGATTCTTCGTGCTACTGAAGAACCGATGTGTACAGTAGATGATGCTTATTAAATATTTCGAGATTCGAAGTCATCACGTTAGCGTTGTATGGAAGTTTGAAAAGTGGGGTACCAGCTCGGTTGTCGTTCTCGTCACTGCGGCTCGAAATTAGGAGGGCTGTCCTTAATAGCCTTATTTAGTTTCAAAATGCAACATTAGTTAACAACTATTCTTTCATATTTAATTTAATGTATCTTTCATATCTGTTTGATTATTCTTTTTAGAATTTAACATAAGTAATTTCAAAAATTTTTTTGTTTCATTAAGTTGCTTCTTTATCCATGCTAAGTTCTTTTTATGACTAATTATTATCTAGTTATTTATTTTTATATTAAATTTTAATATTATAATGAAGAGTTTGAAACAAATGAAACTTTTTTGTTTCATTTGTAAACAAAAGTTGTTTTAGTTTCCCTTCACCTGGAATTGAATCGTTAGGGAAACAAGATTTTGTCAATATTCTCTCTTCTATTTTGAGGAAATGGGGTTTACATTATTGATAAGAAATATTGAGAGACTAAAATTTATAACCTCAATTGTTTCCTCTTTATATAAATCTAGTAGACTAGTTTCCTGTGAAGTATTTGTTCTCTACAAATTAAATTAAAGATGCAAACTAAGAATAGAGATCAAATGAGCATAATGATTCTGTATCCAAATTGACTTTAGCTGTTAATATTTCTTACTGCAATTTATCAAAAGTTAAAAATCATTGTTGTATTCTCACATAAAATCAGCCTTGCATATATTTTTTTTCACAGTTGCTTAGGTATCTCAAATTTTTGTTTTCAAATTTTATGTTTGGATAAATTTTATTTAGTTTAAATGCTGTTTTTCTATTACCAGTATTACATAATTCATTTACATACATGTCATTGCTGGATAAATTGTCTTTTATTGAACTATACGTACCTATCATTGTATACAAACAAATACAAATATACAAACCCTTCATTGAAATCTACTTTTCCAAATAATTAATGATATGTTATAATTATAGAGATCCTGAGATATATAACCGTACGTAATTTGTGGGGAAAGTGTTTTATATTTATTTTTTCTTGCTCATCTTATAGTTTCTTGATATGTTGTTAAATACAGCTTTCACGCTGAGTTTAATTTTTTACAAGTTCAAATGCTTTGGTAAGATTTTAATCCCAATTTTCTGTTTAAAATGACATTACAAATTATCCTATATCTCTTTGATGTACAAAGATTACTAAATTATTCATACTTGTCACCTTTCAAAATTAGAATGTCCTTTATCCTTACACCCTCTCACTTCAGCCCCTAGATGCAATTTTCTGTCCCTTCACTCACCAAAATATACTCGTCAACTTTTATGATCTGTTTTCCCGAAGCAACAACTCAACTCTCCTCGTCTAGTGGAATAAGACAACAAAAGAGTCACGTAATACTCTTCCCCAAGAACACGACAGCAACTTCGTCTAATACCATAGAACACCACCAAAGAAACTCTTCAAAGTGTTGACGGGCGCCATATTGGATTTCTCACTAAGAACCGTTGGCACACAGTGGAATTTTAGGCAGATAAGCTCGCGAACTGAAATATTTGCAAATAGCAATTGCTGTTGACATGCTGACTTTCATGGACTTTTCGAAAGACGTGTTGTAAAAATTTCAAGACCTTACTTAGGGTATGGAGAAATAGCCGTCGGCCATCTTCGCCTTTTCAGATCCGTTCGCCATAGATTTATCTTTGTGTACAGTCTGGATGTGGAATTCGTTGACAGTTTATGCACATCACAAGTTAAGAATCTTAAAGTGTCAGGGATGTTTATGCTTTAAAAATGGAATGGTATTCCTGTCAAACTTTATAGGTCTTAGTGTTGTTGTGGAAAAAGGGGAAAAGGATGAGAAAAATAAAGACCTTTTCCTGTTGGAAAAACAGGAGATGCAGTTGCGAAGAAAAATAAAATATATGTCCAAGGGGGCTTAATAATGTATAGTTTCGGGGGTAGGAGAATGACATTAGTATTGATTTTACTGTAATCTATAATGAGAGTCAAATCAGATGAAACATGCTTTTTTATAAAAATTATATCAAACAGTAATAAAAAAAAATTTAAGTCAACTCTTACTTTGAATGGATGAATAGAAAGTATTTTATTAACGATTGATAATGTGAACAAGATATATATATATATAATATGCAACAGATATGTATGCAAAATGGATTCCCATTCTCTATAAAGTTTGTATAACTTTATTTTGCAACACTTTTTAAACTTTTATTATAATATAAAAAATGTTATATATTAAAACGCTTTATCTTATATATACTTCCTACTAGATTATGAATATTCTATTTGTTTATTATCTTGGGTTCCCCGAGATAATTTTATACTCGTTAGTTAGCACATAGTCTTCAAAACTAAATACCTTTTAATGGAAAATACACCTTTTTACATTTGTGGAAAACAACACATATTACTGTTAAAAAAGGGAACAACATTTCAACAGAGTTGATGTTAAAATCCAAAGTTAAGCAAGAATATCTTCTAAATTTTAGATTGCAAACTCATGCAACCTAAAAGCTATAAACATTTAAATGTTGCTTAGAACACTGTGTTTAAGTGAAATATATTTCTCAACGTAAGTGGCTACAAAAACAAAGTATAAAAACAAATTAAACTCAAAATATGTAATGCGATTGCATTTAATCTCAATTTACCTAGACTTCGACAGTCCGTGTGAGAAAAAAGCAAGCCCATATCCAAAGTTACTAAACATAATGCATGGATAAGTGACACTTGGATCACAAATTAATACTATTAATAAGTAAATTATATTAAAAAATTAGATTAGAATTTTTTAATAATAAATGCAATACTTTTTTTGTCTTTACATAAAGTGCCTATAACATGTTGATCTACTTTAAATATTATTTTGAGAAATGGGATGAGGTTATACAAAAACACTTTATGGTTCTAGGGGTTCCGCGAAAGCACCTTAAAGTTCTAAGGGTTCATGAGTTGCAAAAGTTTGAAGACCACTGATTTATACTAATGTGCAATCTAAATCTAGATACAATATTTGTTCATAGCCACGATAACAGAGTGGTCATGGTCAGGAAACCAGGGCCGGGGCTGTCGAATCGTGGGTTCGAATCCTGGGTACCACTAATGAGCCACCATGTGTAAGGGTTAACACATATTAGCTTTGTCGAGGCTCAGAGTTATGACGTTTGGACGGTGGAGAAATATAGAGAGAAGTTTCTAAACTCAACCAAAGCTCAGGTGTCGCCCTAGTCACGTGACCGAGATTTAATATTATAATTTCGTTACGGGTAACTTCAAAATGTGACGTTAATGTTAAAAATTAAATCAATATATTTATATTTTTATTGTGTATTGTAGGGGAATATATAATATATTCTTCCCTGTGCATGATTGTACGTCGCAAATTAGAAAGAAGAATGCGTACTTAAATAAAATATTTTTCTTATAAATGGTAGAATAATAACTTTGTAGAAAACCATAATGATAAGCAGACATTAAAAACTTTAATAATTATTTACTTAGATTCCTTATAAAGGTTTTTAATAATTTCAATTTCCTAGGTTTTGTCTAAACCTTCAGTTTTAAAGGGAGGGGGAAGGAATGTAATACTTAAAAATTAAGTATACTTACTTTTGCTATAATTATTAAACAAACAATTGCTTTTAATCTTTTCTTTACTTGGATTAATTAAATAAGACAAACTTTTTTTCAGAAAATGCTCAAAGTTGAAATGCGGTTTTAAACATCTTATCTATATAAATGCAGATATCTAATTAGAAATTGTAAAATATACGCGTTATATGTGTATAAATGTAAAAAGATATACGTTTAAATTTATAAATTTTAAATGCAAATGGTAATATTTGCTATTTATTATGCGATAATGAAAGTATTACTTATCGAAAGAGATGAAGTGAGAAAAAAGTAGATTAAAATAAAAACTTGTTAAAAAAAGAAATGATTTGTGCTCAAAACTCTTTTACTTCACGTTTCAATTTTGACTTATCATCCAAATAATTCAAGCAACAACAATTTTTCTTTAATTATAATAAAATAATGAATTTGAAAAAATAAAGAACACTTAATTCTGTTAAAAATATTTTATTACTCAGGATTATTATTTGTTATTTTCACTTATTCTTTTTTTAATAATATGAAATATACATTTTGCATTGTAAAAAAAATTGATAGCTCTATATAATCAATTTTTTACTATCATTGTTTATATTTTAATTAAATGAATTGAAGAATTGAGAAATAAACAAAACAGAACTAAAGGATGTAGAAACGTTAATCATTTAATAAAAGCATTTTAATTATTTGCATTGATTTGCACAAATGAAATTTTTATGTGTGTATTATATAAATCAGACAATAACGGCCATATAAAAATTAAGGAAGGAATAAAATCAATTGGAAAATTAAGAATAAGAAAATAATTAATTTTATGTAAGCGAATATCTAATAAAATTTGATTTTTGTTATTTTGTTCACTATATACGAATGAAATATATTTTCGAAGTGAAAAAATTCACATTTGAGCTGTGACATTTATCTAATCCTTTCTAGTTTGCATATTTTTTTGTATAATTTTCCCAAGTCATCCTCAATACGAAAAAGTGAACCTCCATTACATAAATAATATCCTCATGAGGATGGGTTTTTCAGCATGGAGATTTCATCCTGAGAAGTTTATCTCCATCTTCCTATAACCGAGGAGAGAGGTAAGAGAGAAAAAGTAAAAAAATCAAAGAAACGCATGAAAACTTTAAGCTCAGCTCTTCCAAACTGTCGCCGTATACTTGAGTTAAATTATCGCACTTCTCTTCAAAAAATGGTCATTTTTTCCCTCCTCTCTCACATTAAGTATGCGCATAAAAAACAGCAGTGAGAGAAAAAAACGAACAGCGAAAGGAGAATATCCTACCAAGATTAAAGCCAGGAGAAGAAGAGGAGAGGAGAAGAGAAAAAATGTGAAAAGAAGGAGAGATGGAAAAATCCGCTGACTGGCTGAACCAGCTCCGTCAATCCAGTAAAGCATCTTATTACTATGCAGGAAAATCCACCCCGCACATTCAAAAAATCCCTACGGTAGGGATGGGGAAAAAAGGGGGCGGATCGTCTCTCCCGTAACCCTTTGCACCACAGCCAATGCAAGAGCACCGAAAGTTCTCCCAACAGAATTCAAGTGCGGTAAAAATTACGCGCAACGCAGATTACGCCATGAGGGAGGAAAGGGGTTCGCTGCAAACGACTTTCACTCTGCCCAATCAGGAGCTTCCGATCACTCACCCCTTCCCTCCAACCTCCGTCGGCATAAAATATGGAAGGGTAGGGTGACGATCATTAGGCAGAGTGGATACCTTTAAGATACCTTAAATTTCACCGCAGGCGCCAAAGTGATAAGGATGGAGTATTTAAGCCATTAGGGGTTGACGAAAAAATACTCTATTTTTGTTCCCTAAAGAAGGATCTAGATAAGATAACGCGTTCCCATTTTTTGGTGTCTTTCCTAATAAAAATTCCATGGGAAGTCGTGATGAATGGATCATATCCGATATAGGAAAAAAAAATCTGGAGTATACACTGGATTTGAAACAAATGGTACCCTAGGGAGAGGGGGAAATCATCATAAAAAGAAACGACATGCGACTGCGTGTTGGTAATTCTCACACCCCTGCAGCTCTTCCTCAGAAATAAAACTAATAAGAGTGTAAACGTATATGGGAGGAAGTATTTTCCCTTTGCAGGGTTCGGATAATAAACAGGTTCTGATTGCTGAAACCTGAAGAACCATTTTATCATATTAATTGCATTAATATTCTACCAAAGTTTGTTGTCAGTTATATTTGACCACAACATTTTCTGAACAAACTTTGTATGAAATAGAACAAAAGAAAATTCCGAGAGGAAAAACATCCTATTTTTTCTAAGATGGAAAGATTACAGCCTTCATTTTATCTAATTAAAACATATTTCTAGAATGCTAACTTTAGAATGTTGATATATTTCCTTCCGGAAAGTTTTGCAATTTTTCTAAGATGAGAAAACGAAAGAAAAACCAGTTTGGGGCAAGAAAACCCTTTAGTAAAATCAATCTTATATATACAGATGGTTAACACCGTGATCTGAGGATACTTGTTATTGGTTCGTTTTCTTATTTATGAAATAGTGGATTCGAACATAAAACACTGTAAAATGAATCCCACTTAAAAGTTATTTGAAATAAATATAAAAGAAACATGCATTTTTTTAAAAAAAAATCTTGATAATAGTATTTATTATTTAAGTCGTTCTTGTGGCATTCGATATGCACAATATGAATAAAACAAGAAAAAAGTATTTAGAAACTTCTTATTCAACAGATTTGTAATCAAATTGCTTTTTTTAAATCGAAAAAGAAAGAAATATTTTTAAGTTGACATATTTTTCAAACTTAAATGAGACATGGTTCCATATATAAAATCTAGAATATGTAATGTAAAAAAATTATATAATTTTCAAGAAAAATTTTATTTCATAAAATAAGTTCAATATAGAAAACGAATTTATCTTACATATTTTTATTAAATTTGCAAAGTTATTTTTTACTTTTGCAATAAAAATTCATGTTAACATAAATTAGATGCAAGAGAAATTAAAAGATCGTTACATAATTTGAAGGTAAAGGACTCCTTCATTCTTATATGGAATGTAACTTTCCTTAAGATTTACAAACTAAACAACAAATGGAATACAAATATAAATCACTTAAAAGGAAGAAAATCTAGAAGGGACATTTTTACTTTAAATGCAAACTTAAAACATAAAAAATATTTCAGAAGAACCAAGAAAATATTCTTCTTTTTTTTAGTTGAGGTCTTACAAGTACCCGTAGCCTTAACTAGATTTAGGTATTGTATCTTATTAAATTTCTTTAAAAAATTTAGTAATTTAAATAAAAATCAAATTTAATTGGATATTGAGACAAAGAAAATTCATCCTTATCCTTTTGACTCTTTCAAACTTATTTTAAATTAAGTTCAAGTGACTATGTATTCAAATGGTTCGAATGTAATTTTAGTAAGTACTATGCATACATATTTTAATTTAAAATTTTATCAAAATGTCAATAATATAAGTATTTGATACCACGTATTTCCGAAAGAAGTTAAGGAAATCAGGAACTGTAATCCTTTCGGGTTAAGGCCCTCTAAAAACTGTTGATACGTATTAGTAGTTGCTTTCTTGTTAAATATTAGATGAAGATTCAGTTTGCAATAATGGTTGACAAACCATTACAATTTTTAAAACAATAATCGAATAAACATTCATTAGAATGACCTTTTTAAATGAAGCTTATTGCTTTATTTAGCCCCATCGCACATTTCAAGAAATTATGACCAATATCAAGCAAGAAGGGACTATTAATGAACAACAGACTTGAAAGGAGACAAGAAATGAATGTTGACCTTAAAGACTTCACATTTAAAAAAAGCCGTACTATATGAAGAAAAAACCTGAGAGTTACAAATCTGAGATAAAGTATGATAAAATATCAAAACTATACTTAAATTTATTGAAATCTAATAGGTATACGATAGTAATTGGTGATTTCAACCAGGAAGGGTCAAGATAAGGTAGTAGAAAGAAAAAGAAAGATCTTTCAATCAATCGATTGAAGGCTTTGGTGGTTTGTTACATGGAATTTAAAATGGCAAAAATGCATATATATATATATCCAATTCTTACCTTCCTCCTGTAAAAACCAAGATGGCGGTTATCAATAAAGACAAAGGAATCGGTGGGAAGAAGATGGTGCAAGTGGATTCAAGATTATGGTGATGAAGCGTACCGACCGTGGCATATGCAAAAAAGAAATGCCCCCAGTATAAAAAGGGGGAGCTTTGGAAAAAAGGGAGCGAGAGAAAAAGAGAGAGAAAGACGGAATAGATTGAAAGTGTGGCGAGGAGGAATGGCCGGGTAGCCATCGGCCATTACTACTGCTCCGCCGCGTGGTCAAATTTACATGGCGGGCATAAAATAAAAGAAAAAGAAATATTCCCAATCGATATAATCGATTTTTGTGTGCCTTATTTTTTTCTCTCCCCCTCTACTTTCTTCTTTTCCACCTTGGCAACAGGACCAGCTGAGAAAGCTCTCAGCTCTCTCCAAAATGCGAAGGGGGGTTAGAAGGGGGTAGGAAATTCGACTGCCCAACGAAGAGGGGGGGGGTGCTGCTCGGTGTTGGTCACGTGATGTTGGACGACTGATGACCTGGGAAGAGGAGGAGGGGAAGGAAAAGGATCGGATCTATCAAGCACACACATAGCTACATCTTCTCCATATAACGTCCATATTTTTTCCTGTCCCCCCCCACCCACTAAACTTATCCCGAGTGAAAACGATGAAAGGTAAAAAATAAAAGTGCCTCAATCACGATTCTTAATAAAGCTCGGGGAGTTGCATCGTTTTTGTGTGTGATTGATGAGACTTTATTTAGATGAATAAAGTAGACACTTGGTTCGTGTCGGGCTGTGATTTCGGGTGATGTGTTCTCGTTTTTCTTGATGGGTAATCACAAATGAAAGAGATGCCCATTGGGGTGGTTGCTTGATTCAAGGAAATTGCGAGGCGGGGTTTGATGGATGGTTTTAAAAACAAATCACCTTAAGGCGCATAACGGAGCGCTGTGGCTTATGCTACGTTTCACTTGATCTGAAATGTTAATGCAACATCGTAAAATATTTGAATTGGACTTGTACGCTTAAACTAGATTCGGTATTTTTTTTTTATAAAATGGAGAATATTATTCTTTCTTTTTTACAATAATAGGGGCAGTTTCTAAGTTTGATAGCATTGAGAAATGTTCAAATTTCTTACTTTTATAAAATATCTTTTAGAGTTATTTTACTTCTTTGCAAAACATGTTCCATTGAAGCCTTCTCCTTTGTACTTCCAAATTTTTCCAGAATCTTCCAATGTTTTCCTTCCAATTTCATTTTTCTGACGAAATTTGTACAGCGTAAAGGAAAACTGATTATAAATAAAATATGATGTTACTTGTTGAGTTCTAAGTATATGAACTGAAAATGTTTTCTAGTTAAAAAAAAACAATGCATTGCATCACTAATTCTAAAAGTATAAAATTGTACGAGAAGTACAAGAATGTCTTTACATTAACAAAATATTTCTCTATTCTATTTGCTTTAAACTGGCATCACTCGCGTGAAAAAAACTACCTAAAGTTCTCGCGCAGGGTGCGTCATACCCAAGGGTGTTTACATTGTGTTTTTAGCGTAAACTTTGTATACAAAGGTTAAAAAAAGAAGAAAAGTAGGAAATACAACATGTTTATAACATTTTTCACGCGTAAATTTAGTTTCATTCAGGACTGTTATTTTTATAAGGGTACATTGTTTATGCACTCCTTTAATCTCGTCGTGAGTGAGTGCGGTGTTTTCACTGGATCTTAATTTTTTTTGAATCTGTATCTTTTTTAAACTTGACATATAGTAGTAAACTTCTTTATTCTTTAAATTTAAAAATTTTGGAATTTCTTTTTTATTTTCTTTTATTTTGTTCCAGCAATGGTTTATTTTTCAAAAGTTCATCTGAAAGTGGGTAAGATGCATGCCAGTTATCTCCTTTAAAATTACGTTCTTCTCAAATGTTTTTGTATCTCTACATATAAAACCATTTATTTTCAACAGTGTCTTCCTTTTCTAAATCTTTATCCATTTCAGTGGAGGAATCGTACTTGCTGTTATACTATTCATTTGCTTTTTCATCATCATAACCGCGAAGAGAATTTCTTCATCCGAAAATACTGATGTACTGTATCTATTAAATACTGTATTTATTAAATTACTTAAATATCACATTTCTTCAACATAACTATAATACGCCATTGAATAAGAAAGTTTTAAAGCGAGTTCATGCATTCAGAACTATACCGATGATTCACGCGCAGGGTATGACATACCCAAAGATGCGATATCCAAAAATATATATTTAGAATTCGCTTACAAGATAAGCCCCCTCAAAGGATATGACCTTAAAAAGGTTTAGAAGGAGTGTGTTGAAAAAGGTTAGACGGTGGGTATGACACACCCTGCGCGACAAGTGCCGGGTTAATAGTTGCATTTATTAATTTTGCAAAAATATTTGACTCGTTCCATTTATTTACGCGTACTTTCTATTCATTTCTGTTCATTTGCATAATTCATGGATTACAATGGTAAATAAAAGGGGCTTCGGGCCCTTGCATAAGAATATCTCTTAATTAGATTAATTTAAATTGAAAACGAGTGACTGTGTAGAATTTATTTATCTTTATATGTCTCTTCCTCAATATCTTAATATATATTTTATTATTGACAAGATATAATTTTAGCTAATTGAAAAAAACATTTTCAGCCAAATGTATTATTTCATCTGAAATACAGTATTGCAGTTATATAAAAGACTATACACACACACTGCTTGAAGACCTCAAATATAAATAAGCAAATTTTTACAGACTCTCAAAACATAACTCGATATGTTTTTCTAATGTTCATAGAAAAAGCTTATTTTTCTGTAAATAGGGAAATATAAAATTTTTATTTTCATCATCTTTATGGGAAGGCAACAATCGATAAATTGAAACATTGACTCAAACGTTACTATACATAAAGAAAATTAATTTATTACTTTAAAACATCAATTTATACTCCACTAATTAAATAATCTCGAACTTAAAATATTTAATAACTTGAACTCACTTCCATTTGTATATACTTGTAACATAATAAAGAATGCAAAAAAAAAAAAAGATAATGCAATAAAAATATCATTATTTGAGGACTCTTTATATACTATAGTATAAAAGTAATTTCTAAATTTCACACCATAAGCTACTGAGAATATAGAAACTATTTAATAAAGACATTGTATATAAGAGAAATAGGTATCTTGCAGTTTACTGAATACATTTTCTAAATACGTATTGAACGTCAATAATTATCCTATGAAAATTGACTTTTGTCTACTACACAATGAAGAAAACTGTAATTTAAAAAACACTATATATATCAGCATTTCTGCATTACAAAAATATTTTTTATATGCAATTGTAATAATCTCTTAAGATAAACTTACTTGAAAAACTTATCATCTACAAGGTATGTAGTCATAAAATGTATCGATAAATTCTTCTTTGAAAAATGTGTCTACTTTTATTCAACAATACAAATTTTTTTAAAAAGAACTTTTTGTCCCCGTTTAAATTCTTATTGCTTTTTCCATTCCTTTTTGTTTCCTCTCTCCCTATAAATATTTATTTATAAATCTTGTTCAAATTTCACTCGTTAGTAAAATACTTTTTATTCATCCACTCAAGTTCAAATACAGTTTTTAAAATTTTTAGTGGTTGACACTTGATGTTAATGTAGTTTTTCAAATATTAATTCATTAAATAAATGTAATTATTTAATTATAGTGAAAGAGACATTCTTAAGTCGATATTATTCCTCTACATGGCAGCACTGTTGGATAAAACAGCTTTTGCTAAATTTGTGATGAAGATTTAACTTGAACAAAATCATATGCTATTTAAACGTCAGCATTCCTTCTACACTGGTTTTAAGTTTCTTTTCTGGTTCTTGTATTCAACTTTTATTAAAAAATATAATTACAAATTTTAAGGGATTAAAAAGTTTTTAATATTAATTTAAAAGTTGTTTTGCCGTTTATTATTCTGAATCTGTCATAAGAATAGAAATATTTACAGTAAAATCCAACGTATAACACGCACTTTAAACGCAAAAAATAAGCTCGAAATTTACAGGGGAAGGTTATACGCCGGGTATTAAAAAGGTGAGCTTTAAAAATAATAAAAACCATGAGCATAGAGAAAAATTAGTCTTCTACATAGATCAAAATACTGTTTATTTAAAGGAAATAATATTCCTTTTGAACTTAAAGGGTTGTAGAGTTCTAGAAGTATTCTATATTTTTCAAAAGCTTGGGATTACACCTCGAATAAATGACTTCAAAACACAAAAGCATTTCACACTTGCATTTGAGGTTTCTTCGAAAAAGGGGTTGGCGTGTTATACGGCGAAATTAAAAATTGCAGTTTGAAAGTATAGGAAAAGGAAAACATATTTATATTAATTGTAATTATTTTATAAAAAAGTAACTAAAATAAAACTTTTCTTTGTTGACTTAAGAAGTAATTTGACTTAATTTTTTTTATATATTATTATATATTAATGACGAAGCAGTGTATCATTTTAAGAACATACTGTAATCTGTTTTAAGTAAAATTCAATAGTAACTCAAGGCGGAATGTGAATATCACGACTGTATTATGTCATAATATTCACATATTCCACGGTGCCGGCATTATATACTAACATGATAGCTTAACATCGATGCTTTCAAACCTATTCTCATTTAGTAAATTTCATAAAATACTTTTTGTAACAGGAATATGAAGAGCGATCTAGTCTGCGCTAGATCAGGTCTTTATACAAACAGGAGAAAACTTTTTTCCATGTGTAAGGATCTTACCGGCTCGTCTTAATGTGTAGGAGGATTGGAAGGAAGACTAACCATATTCCAAAAACAATCTAATTTATTCACTATATTAAACCACAACTCAAATGCAATCGATCAAGGCTAAACGATGCACCCAATTAATAAATATGAAGACAATTAACGAGGTACACGAGCTATGAAAAGACTTTAATAATTAATACACTTGCCTAAGTTCAATAGCTCTGATTTCTTAGCTAATTAATCTAGATTCAATCTCCAGTGACAGATCGTCACCTTAAGTAATTCAATAATCAATTACTAAATATCCACACCTCGCATTCAATTTGATTAATTACTGCCCCGCTAGCAATCTATCCTATCTCTCTCTCATTAGCTGGGAAGCCTAGACTCTATATAGTAGCCCTAATTTACATATTCACGTTTTCTTCTTCGAGGAGGTGTTTTATAATAAAACAATTTTTAAAGATCAGAAATTCCCCAAGAGGACTGTTAGTTAAATGAGCGCGGATAGAACCGTCACAACAGGAATATGAACAGCGATCCAGTCAACGCTAGGTCAGGTCTTTATGCATACAGGGAGAAACAACTTTTTTTCCATGAATACAAGTCAAACCGGTTCTTTCTGTTAAACTGGACGTGAAACTGTTTTTCTTAACCTGCACATGTCCTTAACAAAAAGAAAATAGTCAGGTTCTTTGGTCGGCTGTTGAATAACGTTGCACTCTGAGACAACACAAGGTGGCTGCGGTAGCCTTATTGGTCAAGGTATCGTATCATGGCTGGCACGTCATGAGTTCGAGACCAGTACCACTAAAGACCCGCTGTGTAGGGGAGCGATGCATGTTAAATCTGCCAAGAGATCAAACGTCCTCCCGTTGGTGTGGTAGTTAGAAGAGGGTTGTCAACTCAGGTGTCGTCCTCAGCACTTGACCATGGTTCAAACAGACGAGGTCTGTGGCCAAAAAGCCTTCGTGTAGCGGAACAGTGTGCCGTTAACATTCACTCACTCACTGAGACAACATAAAGAGCTATTGCCGACGAACTTCTGAATTTTGAAACATGGCCAAATGACGAGGACAAGTGAGCCGTCATCCCGCTCTCCAAACTTCAACACCATGCTAACTTAGGATAATTTAAGCCTCAACAGATTTAATGGGCATCAGCAAAAATGCTAAAAATTAAGGAAATGATGAAAGATTGACTGTCTTGTAGAGTAGGCCAAAAATCCATCTTCAAACTTGGAATCTCGGTCGCTGATTGGGCTTAGTCGGTATCTTCATAACTAAAAGTGTTCTAGTTCTGATTCCAAGAATGACTGATATTGAGAAATAATGAGGGAGGGTAAACGTTAAATTAATATAATCCACAAATTACTTTATCTCCGAGATAAACAAGTCAGAGCAAGAGCTTAAAGTCGATTTTGTTATGTAACTATGACTCAAAATTATGTGATGGTTCACTTTCCCCCCTTGAACAAAGCTGCCTCACATTGTAGTGGAGCTGGTGTTCTCGTTAAACTTGTCGAAGCTCAAAGTCATTATGTTGTCATGTTAGGGAAGATTGAAGAGAGAGGTGCGTACTCGTGATTCAAGATTGCAAAATTTCATCACCTCTTGTTGCTCTGAAAAGCGACGTTTATAAAAAAAACAAAAATCAAATCTTGAGCAGCAGATATCAAAAAATTTAATCAGTAGTATGGATGAGTCAACGAATGACTACGAATTTCCCTTATAGTAAACTGTATTGCTCTTAAAAACTTTGAATACTACAGTATTATTTCCAAGGCTCTTTAAAATCTATGAAATGCGATGAAATAAAATAAAAATAATGCATTTGAAATCATGCGTAAAGAAACTTACGAGTGCAGATACTTCATTGAAATTCTTTCTTAATTTAATTAAGATTAAAAAAACTATGATTAGTTTGATATTTCTCAAGTGCGAACGCATTTAAGAATAAATTAACTATTTCTTGCGCAAATCTTGATTTGTCTGTATCTCTGATATCTTGTTGTTGTTACTAATGCCACTTGATAGAGGCAAAGTCCAGATCGAGGCTCACGAAATTCATCATGACATAGGGTTAAGTGAAGCTTGTCGTTAGCTGTAGCTTTGGGCACCATGCAGGTGCAGTATGATTTGGCCCATTTCCGTCCCCAATTTTGAGGGAGGACACCCTGGGGGTGGTCAGCTAATACTCATATTAATATTTACTCTAAATATTAAGCCCCTCCCCCTCTCGTCGAGCCGAGAGAACTTGCGGCTCGATGGCTATTTAGAGTACCCCCGTGCCGCGAAGGCCCTATGCATTTACAAACACCGATTCCTTCTCCGGGATTTGAACCTATGCTCTATGGCACAGCAGTCAGCGTCGCTTACCACTATACGGGTTGCGCGGCCTGCTATTTTGTAAGTGTAGAAAATACGGCGGTCAGCTAATCAGGAGTAAATCTTGTTATTTTCCAACCTAATTAAAAGTAATTTAACAGTTTTACATTTCGTACAAACATTTGAAAGTGTGTTTCTTATGTTCCAGGAACCTCTAAGAATGAAGACTTCCTTTGAAAAACGAAAGGGGCTGCTTGGAATGGATTATTTTATTTAGAGTACTGTCAAGAGTCTTCCTTTCGTTGAATCAAATAATTACTTCCATTTACCGGATTTACTGTTATTATTTTTTTCTTTAAAACACACCATTCTATTTACAATTATATTTACAATCATAAATGGCATTATAAAAGTGTCGGTATCTTCGCCATCTGCATGCTCGAGACCACGTTTTCTCTTCTGTGTCCTTTCCGCTCAATGGCAAACCCAGTTCCACAGCAGCACTCTCTTCCTAATTGTATAGTGCGCTACGTGCCAAGCCTCCAGTCAAGTTTTTACTGCGCTACAAGCCAAGCCTTCACACAGTCAAACTTTTACAGTAGTCATGAAGAGTGAAATGTATTTCCGTTCTTTTTATTCCAACCATTTCCGAAGACAAAATGAAAATCAGCTATCTTCATTTAACAAAGGTATGCACATATAAAATATTCCTTTTTAAGTTATTACTTTCAAGTAGCTACATTTTCCATATGAATATTTTTAAATATTCCTAAGTTTTGATGAAGTTTGAAAGTAGTTTAAATGTGATTTTGATACAATAAAAAAAAAGATTATTTTGTTGAAATATTTTTAATTAAGATAGTTTACGCTCGTATATAAATAGAACGCGCATATATTTAATCTATATTAAACATTTTAATTTGTATTAATATATTTAAATTAAGATGAAAAACATTCGGTATATATTCTTAGTTTTGGCAGGTATATTCTTGTACCTTAAAATATGATTCCTTTTTTTACTGAAGAATCCTGTACATATTTTTATGTAAATACTTATTTGGATTGTCAATATTTCGCTAAATAGTACAATACTACTTTCGCTAAATTACAAGTACATTTAATTATTAAATAAACATTTTTTATACAATTACAATTCTCGCATCTTTATATCCAATAAATATTGTCATTTTTTTCAATGCTTTCTCAGTCCATTTAGTACTTTTTAAACCTTATTTTCTCTCTAATTGTATCATTCATTTAATTATTATCTTTTAATGAAGTAAAGATGTACGTAATTACTGATTTTTTAATTTAATTTTATACTTCTCTTTTCATTTCTTTCCCAATATTATTGAATGCATATTTTACTGTGAGTAATGCTACAGTATGTATCAGTGGCGCGCACAGGAACTTTTCAAGGGAGGGGAGGGGGAGTTCCAAGGTCAAAAATCCACCATTCTTCAATACGCCGCCGAACATATTCTTTTGATTTTTTTTCGATTTTCAAGAGCAAAAAACAATTAAAAATTAATTATTGAATAAATAATAGCATTAATTGATAAAACTAATTATTAATAACAAATGCTTAATTAAATTTTACATACTACACTCAAGAGCCAAAACATTATGACCACCCCTACATTTTGCGATGAACTCGCCTGAATGATGTGGAAGGCACGTGATCAGGTGGAAGTGGTATTTAACTGTTGCTGGAGAGTCTCAAGAATCATTCTTTCACTTACTTCTGTGTGTGATGGGAAAGGCTGCTGATCTAAACGACTTTGATGGAGGGCAGATTGTAATGGCTTGAAGGCTCGGAACAAGTATTTCCGAAACTGCACGACTCGTGGGTTGTTCGCGATCTACAGTTGTTAGTACTTATGCAAAGTGGATGAATGACGGTGAAACCAGCAGTAGACGACATGGTGTTGGACGTCCACACGCTATCAAAGAAAAAGATCTTCGGAGACTGTCTCGCATGGTGAAGCAAAACCAGAGCCAGACAGTGGCTCAGCCGACAGCCGAATACAATGCAGGGCCAAGTAGAATAGTATCGGAGCACAATGTTCAGCGGACGCTGTTGGATATGGGGCTACGCAGCAAAAGTCCCACTCGTGTGCCTTTGCTGACCAAGCGTCATCGCCAACTGCACCTGCGCTGGCCCCGGGAACATCGTGACTGATCCATGGATCACTGGGAGAGAGTTTCCTAGTCAGATGAATCATGGTTTGTCATTCATCACGCTGTTGGCCGTGTCAGGATGCGCCGTCTTCCAGGCGAACAGTTGCTGCCTCAATACAGTAGGTCATACACAGGCCGGTGGTGGTGATATTATGCTTTGGGGGACGTTCTCTTGGGTGTCTCTGGAACCTGTGGTTGTGGTACAGCAGACCATGAATGCTACAGGGTATCTGAAGATCATTGCGAACCAGTTGCATTCTTACATGACCTCTGTTTTTCCAGCTGGAAATGGAATGTTCCAACAGGACAACGTCCCGTGTCACAAGGCTTAAATTGTGTTGGAGTGGTTCCAGGAACATGATGCTGAGTTCCAGTTAATGTCCTGGCTGCCTAACTCACCGGATCGCAATCCAATAGAACACATTTGGGATGTGATTTGGGAACACATTTGAGATGAACACATTTGGGACGGCAGCTCAGAGTTCAAAGACCACCAATTCGCAATATCTTGGATTTGCGTGACCGTTGCTTAAACATCTGGTACAATCTGTCTCCGGCCATCTACCAAGGACTTGTAGCATCCATGCCAAGGCGGGTTGAAGCTGTGTTGCGCGCCAAAGGTGGACTAACTCGTTATGGACAGGTGGTCTTAATGTTTTGGCTCTTGAGTGTATTTACACATGGTTATAATTAATCGGGGAAAAAACCAAAGGCTATGAGGGGAGTGTCCGGATCCTTTCCCCTTATGTGCGCCACTGGTATGTATTGTATTTTAATTTGGTTTCCTATATTGCTATAAACTTTTCGATTTCGGCTTTTTATTCTAAACATTAGTAAGTAACATGAAGAGAATGAAAGTATATATATATATATACTTTTCCAATGAACCTTACAAAGCAACTGTCATGAAAAAGGTGTCATATTGATATCAAGGTTAACAATATTGTAATGCATCAAAAAATCGCATGAAATTCGCTGAAATTGGAAAGAAACATTATATGCATCTAGTCGAGTTATTACAAAGCAATTTATTACGATGAAAAAATAGAAGAATTACGAATAATGCAATTCTATTTTTCAAACATTAAAGTGACCTTTCAGATAGGGGCAATGTTTATATTAGTAAAAAAAGTAATTATCTTTTATGAGTTAATCAATATTAAAACTATGCACACAGTAACAAATTACAACCTCAGGCCTTTTGTTGTTATTTTTCAATTCCTACTGTTAGCTCACTCTCTCCCAATATATATATATATATATATATATATATATTGTTGAAATTTTCAATCGTTAAAAAAATACTTTTTATTCATCCAATCAAGTTGAAATATTTTTTTAAACTTGTAGTGGATGACACTTGATGTTAATATAGATTTTTCAAATATTAATTCATTATTTACCAGTTAATTAATTAAATTAATTACCAGTTTTCGACGCCAACTTAGATCCGTCTCCATTGTTGTAACAATGTAACTGCTAAAACAATGACAAAAATTGGCGTCGAAAACCGGTTTTTCTGCCAAACCGGGTGTGCATTGTTACAACAATGCAGACAAATTATGCTCTTTTTTCAATTCCTCTTCTAATAGTTCTCTCTCTCTCTCTCTCTCTCTCTCTATATATATATATATACTAGCAGTTACCCGCCCGCTTCGCTGGGTATTTCATGATGTTTTATAAATTTTTACTGCTTATATATATGTATAAATTATTCCTAGCATTAAGAATTCGATTGAATTGAAAAATATACGTATACCTGTAACTGTCACCTGTTGATAAAAAAAAAAAAGGGCAGAACTCATCTAATTTGTATTTTCTAAAAATCTCTAAAATTGAAGCATAGAATGATGTTTGCTCTTTCGTAACTCAAAAACCAAGTGGATTTCCGCAAAACCAATTTTCGGTGGATCTCTACTCCGTAAATTGAACATGCAAGCCAAATTTCAAGTCTAAATCTAACAGAAAAAAGCAAAAGTTTTACTATAAATATCCCCATAATCCCGTTGAGAGCTGTTTTCCAAAATTACTGCTCTTAGCGGATTTCAATTCAACAAAAGAAAAATGCAAACCAAATTTCATTATTATAGTCCTTGTAGCTCGAAAAAAGTAATTTTTTTGTCAATATGTCCCAGTAACCCCCTGCAACCCCCCAGAACTTGATTTGCTTAAAATTTATTCTTAGTGGTTCCCTATTCAACAAAAGAAACATCTTTAACAAATTTCAAGTATATGGGTCTAACAATTAAAAACAGGAATTTTTTTCTGTAACTCCTCTTGACCCCACGCAAACATCTTTGGGGTCAATTTTCATTTTACTCTTTGTTAGAGGAATTATATTCCATGAAAGGAACATGCCTACCAATTTTCAAGCAGGATGATCAAGTAGTTTAAAAATGGAAATATTTATCGATTACGCCTCTTAATCTCCCGAAATTAAACTTGGTAGTTGATATTCGCGAAACCCATTTTGTAGCGGTTCTCTACTTTACGAAAGGAATATGCTATCAAATTTCAAGACTGTACGTCTAACAGTTTAAAAATGGGGATAATTGTCTATAACGCAACTTGAGCCCCCGCAATGCCACTTCTGGGTCTGTTTTCACAAAACACATTTTGTAGGAGAATTGCACTCTATGAAAGGAATCTGCTTAGCAAAATTTGAAGACTGTGCGTCCAATTAATTAAAAATGCAAAAAAATTATCAATAACGGCCCTTGAACCTAGGTGTCACCACCTAGGTGTCGATTTTCCCAAAACACATTTTGCAGTGTATTTCTATCCTATGAGAGGAATCTGCTAACCAAATTTCAAGACTGTGAGTCTAATAGTTTAAAAAAAGAAATAATTATTTATATCTGCCCTTAACCCCCCGCAACACCCCTTGGGGTCAATTTTCTCCAAACCCGTTTTGTAGCGGGTATTTACTCCATGAAAGAAACATTCCTACCAATTTTCAAGCAGGTAGGTCAAATAGTTTAAAAACGAAAATATTTATCTCTTACGCCACTTATTCCCAGCAACGCCACTTAGAGGTCTGTTTTCACAAAACCTTCTTATAGCTGATCTCTACTCTATGGAAGAAATCTCTTTATCAAATATAAAGACTGTGCGTCTAATAGTTTAAAAATGGAAATAATTATCTATAACGCCCCTTAAGTCCCCTCAACGCCACTTGGGGGCAATTTTCCCGAAACCCATTTTTAGCGTATCTCTACCCTATGAGAGGAATCTGCTTACTAAGTTTCAAGACTGTACGTCTAATAACTTAAAAATAGGAATTTATAACGCCCCTTAAACTCCCCCGCAACACCCCTTGGGGGTCAATTTTCCCAAAACCCATTTTGTAGCGGATATTTACTCCAATAAAGGAACTTACCTACCAATTTTCAAGCAGGTAGGTGAAGTAGTTTAAAAACGGATATATTTATCTATTACGCCCCTTAATCCCCCCAACGCCACTTAGAAGTCTGTTTTCACAAAACCCGTTTTATAACTGATCATTATTCTACGAAAGGAATCTATATATCAAATTTAAAGACAGTGCGTCAAATAGTTTAAAAATGGAAATAATTATCTATAACGCCCCCTAAGCCCCTGCAACGCCACTTGGGGGTCGATTTTCAGCAAACTCATTTTGTAGCGGATCTCTACTCTCTGAAAGGAATCCGCTTACCCAATTTCAAGATTGTACATCAAGTAGTTTAAACATGGAAACAATTATTATTAAACCCCTTAACCCCCCGTAGCGCCCTTTGCGTTTCGAATTTCGGAAAAACCTTTCTTAGCTGATGTCTACTCTATCAAAGGAACATGTCTACCAAATTTCAAGTCTGTAGGTTGAATAGTTTCAGAGATTTCGTGATTAGTCAGTCAGTCAGTCAGTCAGTCAGTCAGTCAGTCAGTCAGTCAGTCAGTCAGTCAGTGAGTGAGTCGCTTTTCTCCTTTATATATATAGATATATCTTATTCTAATTTTCAATCGTTAATAAAATACTTTCTATTCATCCATTCAAGATAGGAATTGACTCAAAAATTTTTTTATATATATTAGTTGTTACTATAATAAATGTCTAGAAAATCTACCTAGATTTTCTTATTGGAAACTATTCAATCCTTAAGTGCACGTTGTATTAACAATATGACTGCGGTAACCGAATGGTCATGGTCACAAACTCGTGACCAGCATTGTTTCTGCCAAAATATAGGTGACCAATGATGATTTACCATGTAGAGGAGCCGATGCACATTAAAATTATCCCTCAAATTTGCGTATTGGTAAAGTTTGCACAGTAGTAGGCCAACTAACGATTTATCCTCATCATTTAAGTGAGGCTCGGTATTGTGAGATCTCTCATCGCGATCGAATAATTTCGAAGGGTGACGTTAGTAAAACAATCAATTCGTTATAATAATCAGTATTTTCACTTTTTATTACTAAATTTGTGACGTTTCTATCCGCGCTCATTGTACTAATAATCCTCTTGGGGAATTTCTCTGTTCTTTATTATAAAACTCTTCTTCTTCGAAGAAGACGTACTATATGTAGTCTAGGCTTTTAGGAGAGAGATAGGATAGGGGGGGGGACTGGCTAGCAGAGCAAAGATTAATCTAATTGAATGTGAATCACGGATATTTAATATTTGATAATTGAATTACTTAAGGTGATGAATTGTCACTGGAGATTGAATCTAGATTAAATAGCTAAGAATTCAGAGCTGCTGCCTTGAGTGAGTGTGTTTTGTTGTAAAATGTTCTCATATATCGCGTACCTCGTTAATTGTCTGCATAATTATTAATTGGGTGCATCTCTTATCTCTGATCGACTGATCTGAGTTGTGGTTAATATTGTGAATAAATTAGATTGTTTTTGAAGTATGACTAGTCTTCCTTCTAATTCTCCCACACCCTTGGAAGCGCAGGAAAGACCACTACAAATTGCAAGGGTAAGCTGATTTTATGTGAAGATTATTTTAATCCTACTTAAAACGTACTAAAAATAAAACATCGTACGCAGTGGCAGTGAAGCTCACTGTGACAGTTTTGAGGTACGGTTAAATATCACAAATCAAACTTAACAAATTTGTCGCAGTTCCCTTCAATTTCAGTGCAAGCTTTTCTACGGCAAATGTTTTGAGGATTTAATGCATCAAGCCATTTATTTTTTGGAATGGATGAAAGAATACGCTTCCATAGCCTCAATAATCTCATAGCCGGTTATTGGTCAATTATGTAGCCAAGTTATGGTTTATAGCCAAGTTATTGGCTATTTTTGGCAAAATAGGCAGAAAAATAGACAAAATAGGCATTGAAAAAATAGGCAGGTCCCTTATAGCAAGATCAGGAGAATAGAATGGATGCTGTATTACTTAAATATGTTTTTGTTTTCAAAATTAACTCATCAATTTTTCTGAATGAGAAGGTGCACTATCACGGAAAAACACGAGTCCTCCCACATTTCCTATTTTCAAAGAATTTCTGGGGAAAATTTAGGGGTGTATCTGTCTTCTGCCTTCCAACTTAATGTTTTCGACCAGTCATATACTACTAAAAAAAAGAACAAACGTGTTTTCTTATTGTTCATTATTTTGTGGGTTCATCTTTAAAACCCATATTTTTTGACATATTGGAACATCAAATAATGATAAGCTCGTTGCAATGATTTAAACGCACTTCTCCTTTTGGTGTTCTGTCTAATTGGGGGATCTAATGTCAAATAAATAATTCCAATGCAATTCTTTAGGAATATTTTGGTGAATAGGGGTGGAATCCAGTGTTAGGTTCATTTTTTATCATGTGATAAGGACATAGATTGCCATCAACTAATAGTTTTTATGTGAGGAAACACTTTATGAGACTACAGCTGACCAAAGTCTTCGCGTGTTTTCTTCATCCAGAAGATAATTGGAAGCGAATAAGGTTGACGTTTCATTTGCACATGTTTGCTTACTCAGAACGTTAAAATAATTTTTTAAAATAGTCTCTGTTGACGATATAAATTAATGGACTGCAAGTTTTCTAACAAATTTTTAATGAGCGAAAACGGATCCCAACCATATGGGATCGCTAAACTTTTCGAACTGAATGCAAGGTTACTACAGTTGGCTCGGAGCGAAATCTATACAAGGAATTCTCGCCAACTGGCGCCAACAGTCTCATTTTTAAGTTCATAGCATAATGCCTTCTCATTCAACTTTCTTTCAAACATAATATATAATAATAATAATAATCTATTATAGTTAAATTGTAAACTCTGTATACAAATGTATCGATACTTGACGATAAATGATATATATATCCGGTATCAAACATTAAGGACATTTCTGAGAAATTAACAACAAGGGAACAAAGGTAGATATAACAAGTGTCGGTAAGGTGTAAAACCCACTAGTGGTGTACAATTACTGTGAAACCTGTTACATACTGTATATCTATTTAACCCGGCACTTCACGCACGAAAAAAACGACCTTAACTTCACACGCAGGGTATCTCATACCCAAGAGTGTTTACATTCTGTTTTTACCACACAATTTGCATACAAACGTGAAAAATGATGAAAAGTAGGAAATTCAATATGTTTATTACACTTTCACACGTAAATTTTGTTTGTCTGTTCTTTTTATAAGGGCATTCGGTTCCATTGTTTATACACTCCTTTAGTCTTTCGTCGCGAATGAGTGCGATTTTTTCACTGGATCTTAAATTTTTTTTAAAATTTCGTAGAAGCATTGCTTGTTTGTTTCTACATTCTTCTCTCTGTTAATCGAAATCTAAAACACTTCAGAAATCAGCGTCTGTTTCGATGTTTACTAGGAGGGTTCTGACTACTTAACAGAATAATTTGAGCATTTCTTATTGCAACGTTCAACAACACAAAAAATATTGTCATGGGGTAACGATTACATTTTCTAGCCATTGCATACGATATGGTCATTTTATCAAGAAGGATAATTGCTCCCTCAGTTAAATTATCCAGACACAGATTTCAGTAGAGGAATCCTACTTGCTATTATACTCTTCATCTTTTTTCATCCGAAAATACTGCTGTACTATATCTATTAAATACTGTATCTCTTAAATTACTTAAAAATCATAGTTCTTCATCATAACTACAATAATGCGAAATTGCATAAGAAAGATTTTAAAGCGGGCTCATGCATTTAGAACAGAAACGGTGCATCCCGCGCAGGGTATGACGAACCCGAAGAGGCGGTATCCAAAAATATACATTTAGAATTCGTCTACAAGCTAACGCCCCTCAATGGATATGACCTTAAAGTCAGCTACACGAGAAATTATTCCATTTCCGATAAAGGTTTATATGTAGTCTTGAAAAAAGTTAGACAGTGGGTATGACATACCCTGTGCGTGAAGTGACGGGTTAAAAGACGTCAAGATTATGTGATATGCCAACACACAAACCTGGAGGACATTGGCCCAAGGTTGAATCATTTGAAAATGAAGGTAGTCAAAATTTAACTAAATTGGCTGTAAAATTCAAGATCACTCACAGTAATGTTTCACGACTTTGAAGAACATATCAGATTACATGAATATTTGTCTGAAAGTTAAGTAAATACCATCCACCAACAACAAAAGTGGCGCTATGTTCTCCTATTGGAGAGAAGGGACAGACAGCAGAAGAAAAAGGAAGATACATACAATATATTATTAGATGTCAGATATCACGTTTTATCGTAGCCAAGAGGTGGCATAATGGTGATTTATTTTTACAACGACCAGTCCTATATGCAATATTTCCCTTGCCCATTAAATATAATGCTATCTGCGGTGACGGGAGCACGCACAAAAATGTACAGAAATTGATTTCAATATTTTTACGGATAAGTGAGTGAATATTAACGTCCCACTGTTCAGCTACACGAGGACTTTTGGGGATGGTTCGCGTAATATTGAACCATGGTCAAGTGACACGGACGACACCTGAGCTGGCACCCCCCTCTCCTAACTACCACACCACACCAACGGGAGGACGTTTGAGCTCTCTACAGATTTAACGTGCATCGCTCCCTACACGGCGGGTCTTTGGTGGTACTGGGATCGAACTCATGACATGCTAGCCACGATCGGATGCTTTGACCATCCGGCCACCGCGGCTGCTTTTACGGATAAGAGCAGATTTGAAATGTCTAGTGATTTCAGACATATGCAGAGCCTTAAAATTACACAATTACCTCTCCAACATCATCAAGAGGGACAGGTTTGGGAGGAGTGTAGTTCTCGTTTGGAGAGATAATATGCTTGCTACCAGCCCTGAATTTTACATCCTCCGAGGGGAGAGAGAGTTGCATTTATTTCACATAAGGCAGCACAAGTGCTATTAGGGCGGAATTTTGAATAATGATCAAGTGACAAGGACGACACCCGAGCTCACACCTCCCTCTCCTAAATACCACACTGAAGGGAGGACATTTGAGCATCAACCCACGAGTCCGTGACCTTGACCACGTAAACTGCGGCCACTACATCCTCTGAGGAGATTCAGTCGTTGATACCAGCTGTTGTATAGAGGTTCTCCAACCATCAGCAGCGGCTCCATAGCTTAGCGCTACCTCAACAACTCGTTGTCAACCGTGTGCCTAATATGGACAGTCGGTATGAATCCTCTACAGTAGTTGGGCAATCGTATATCCTGTTAAAAGCCGGAATTTGTCTTGCTTGATATGTGTCACATGAAGATCTTGGTCTTCTATCCAATTGTGCTTGATAATTTTTCAATATATATATTTTTTATTCTTAGATTTTTTTTCTGGTTTTTTAAAAGGTGGTGGTGAGTTTTTCATATTTTCTCCCATGCTCTTATTTATTAGGATTTCTTATTATATTTAATTTGGAGCACATGTGCAAGATGTTGTATACATTTTGTCTCTAATTTTTAAATACCAGCTAGCATAATATCCTAATCTGTTCTCTCAAAGAAAGTATTCTTTTTTTATATTTGAAAACATTTTTTTGCAAAACATTTGATAGAAAAAAAAAGTTGAGAAAAAAAATGTAAATATGAAAAATTAGAACAAATTTGAATAAGAATATCATTTGGTTTATTATTAACAATTATTAACGCAGCCATATGCGTTAAGTAAAATTAAGAAGATCAAGGTATCAAAGTCATCCAAAATTCGTAAACAGCAGCTTATTCGCAAGAGCATTGTACAATTCTTTAAGAGCAGCATAAGTTTTCTAGGGAAAAAAGTATGTCGTAGTACCTCCTCCTCGTGCTGGTTGAGGCGGAGATCTAGCTGATCGAGAGGTTCCCGGAAGAATACGAACGCAGTAATGATTGAGAAGTTTTTTAATTAGATGTAAAATGATTACAAACGGGTATTTACAATTATTCATATTTATTAATTTAACGTTAGACATTGTTATGCGATGTATTGACAAGACAAACTGACTGAAATAATGAGTATTTACCTTAAATGAGATACGACTTCTGAAACTCGCCAAGGAAAAATCCTTTAATATCTTCTAATAACGACTATAATTCAAAAATTCACTGGTGTGTCAATATTGTTCACATAATAATTATACTTTACCTCACTGATTATTTATGTGATATTTGGTAGTAAAGTTTGTTTGCGGAGGGAGTTGTTTTAGCTCAAAATCCCAATTTAGCTGGACGGAATGAGCCCGAATTAGAAAGGATAGACATCACGGATGGCCCATTGCTACAAGTAACCGAAAAATATATTTTTTAAAAAATCTTTGAGTAAATGCATAAATACAACTGGAATATAAAGTGAATATATATCATCAACAATCTTTCAGAAGTGTTTCTCCTCATATCCCATTTCGATGGATGTCAGCAAACTCCAGGTTCGAGAAATAATACATATTTTTGAAATTTCCATCCTAGAAATGATCTGAATAAATACGAGAATATACACTGATGAAAATAATTAAAGGGACAAATGGGTTTTTTCTGCAATAAAAAAACTAAGAGAGCAAATAAAACCAAACTTGGCTAAAATATTATCCGAGATAAGACGAATATATGTGAAAATTAAAATCAGCAAAAAATGCATCCTAAATAAGGAAACTGTTCATTTCTCCAGCAAACCAACTGACCGAAGCCCTGTCAGTCAGAGAAAAACATGCCTAATAGGATGAATAGTCGCCTCAAAACAGCTACTTAATTCTCGCATCGGTGTTTCATACTGTTTACCAGTGTCCTTATCAACCCCTGTGGTAACCACATTCACTCTTTCACCAAGGCAATCTTGAACTCATCGATGGTCTTTGTAGCAGTTCATCGAACTGCAATTGAGCGTCTAAGGACGTGTTCGATGGGATTAAGGTCAGGGGACATCACAGGCTACTCCAATCATTAAATATTGTCCGATTGGAAGTATTCGTTCTCCAATTGAGCCATATGGGGACGTTATCGTCCATAAAGATGAAATTTCGTCCAAGCGCTCCGTGGAAAAGTCTGTCATAATGTGCAAGGACCTAGTTCCTGTACTGCTAACCTCTTAGAGTTCCTCTATCAAACACATGAAGGTCAATTTGCCCATCTTCTATGATGTCTGCCTAGAATATCAGGCCATCTTGACCATAATGGTCTTTTTAATTAATGTCAGAGGGCCGATATCAACTCCCGGGTTTTCTCCAGATGAGAACACGCCTCGAGTCTTAGTGCAGACTGAATCGCTACTCATCACTGAAGAGAACCAGCCCGCAATAATCCTCTGCTCAAGACAGATGTTCTTGATATCATTTGGGATTCGGAATCAAAAGGATGCAGATTACAGGGCTTTTGGCATATATGCCACCGACATTAAGTCTCTGAGCGACTGTTATCCGTGAAATGGATGTTCCTGTTGCAGTCTTGCGAGACAGTTGTGTTGTTCTTCGCTGACCTATTCCTTTTGAATAAAAAGTTTGAAATAACTGTCTTGAGTCGACTTTGTTGCCCTCTGGGTGCCTTGAACAGGTCGGCGGACCACTTTCTCTGTCTCTGTGAACTGTTTCCACAGAGTGGACACAACATTTTTCGAATCCCTGAAGTCTCCAGAGCAGATAGCCTATGATCGGCCCGCCTCGAGTTTTCCAACTGTCCCTCATCTTGTGGCATCGTCTAGATCATAGGTTCTAAACGTGGGCGTTTGAGGCTTTCAGGAGGGTAGTAAGAGACTCATAATAAGTTAGGAGGGTTTGAAATGGTATAGAGGGCAGGGGGCAGATTAACCAAATATAGACTAAAAAAGACTAAAAACAAATCCACTGATTTGTACTAACAAAACTAAACTTTAATATTAGTTACCTTATGTTGATTATACGTATTTAAAATTGTATATTCGTGGCAATAACTATTTCAGATTTGCAAGTAAAAAAAAAGGGGGGGGCTTTAGAAAAAAACTAAATTACGAAAAAAAATATATATTCTATAAGTAATAGAATATTTTTTAAAATTTAATTCGTGTTTTCACCATGCATTATGTGCGCTCGTATTTATCTGGAGTGGGAGGGGGGTGGTATTGAAATATTCACTAGAAAAGGGGACGCCAGTTCAAAAAAGGTTCGGAACCTATGGTCTAGATCAGGGGTGGGCAGACTTTCCCAGGGTGCGGGCTACTTCTAATTTTTTCAAGGTGTTGCAATCCACCCAGTGGCGTAGATTTAATGAGCTAGAAAAAGGTATACAATACAGTCGGACCTCCATTTTACCAACCTCTATTTAGCGAACTTTTTCTTGGAATCAACATTTAGCGATTTTTTTCGTAAACAAACCTCCGATTAGCGAAGTGCATTTTCTATATAACGAACTTTTCTCTTACGTTTCGATTTTTTTTCCTCCGAAAATTTTAAAATACCGTATTTACTCGAGTCTAAGCCGCACTCTTTCTCCTAATATTAATGTTACTGAAAATCAAGTGTGGCTTTTAATCAAAGGGGGGGGGGAATTGTTGGATATGGTATTTAGAGCAATTACAGCTTCATATATGTATTTAAAATCTTGAAATATTGATAAAATAACTAATTATTCTCTTCTTATTAATTTTCCTTTTAAATTTGTTTTAATTTCGTAAAACTGGATATCAATAAACCATTTTGAACTATTTTTCAATTTTCACAGAATTTTGTTGAGAATTTCGGGGGTGACTTAAAACTGATAACAGCTTAGATTCGAATAAATAGGGTATTTCTGGACCTTCGTATGATGGAATGATTATTAGGTCTTTGTGAAGGTGGTCATACCAAAATATCTTAGCAATCCACCGGTCGATCGCGATCGACTTAATATTCACCGCGGGAAAGGACATGTGTTTCGATAGATTTTATGCTCATTAGAATTCATATCCCGACAGTAAATACAAGTTTAAGCTGATTTATCTTAGGATTAAAAAAAAAGCAGCATCTTTTCATTTAAAATTTCACAGCTTTTTTTTTTTCTGTTTTGCCAAATGTTTTGATACTTTTTCTAACTATTTTTATTAATAGCTGTAACGAACATTGGTATGCATTTTTTAATCGAACCAATACTTAATTTTTAAAAATAATTAGATTTAAAATTTATTTTTTTAAGAAATTTTTAATAAGGAGCCTTAAAAAATATTTTATGAATTTCAATCATGTCTTCACAAAAACTGATATTAACTTTTTTTGTACAATGTTCGACATATTTTTAAAATCAAATTCTATGTGTGTATGTCAATTTTTGTAAGAAGAGAAGCATTTTAAAATAACTTCATGATTTTTTAAAAAAATTTTCTGCAAAAAAATAAAATGTTTTGTATTATTCTGAGAAATCCTGTTTTGCACATTACTTATACATTCGTTCTAAGCAAATAATTTGTAAACACTATTAAATAAAAGATTTTTGTTTAAAGCGTAGCATTTTGAATCGAAAAAAGGTTTCTTCTTGGCATATTACACTGTTACAGAATTTATTTCCAATATTCCCCTTTTCCATGAAAATATTAGCTAATATGTTACATTACTTTGTAACTAGCACATACTACATCGGTTTAATTTGAGCTACCACCCATGGGAAAATTCTACTTTCTCTTCTCGTTAAGTAAGTGGGAAGGGTCCTCACTCAGAAGGAAATTCCATGGAGCTTATTGGCAGGACTTTTGAGTTTTTAGAAGAGAGAAAATAGTAAAAAGAGGCAAAAAGAAAAATGCTTTCAAAATGAAGGACCAGGTTCAGTGGTTCACACACAGGTAGTGGGGGTTTATGTGTACCCTCATTTAAAATAGAAATAACAAGAACAACAAAAAAGAGTGATTAATTAAAGAAGTAGAAAATCATTGTGTCCGGATACACCTCCATAGCTCTTGAATTTTTTTCGATTGATGATATTCCTATGCATGTAGGATGTAAAATTAAATTAAGTATTTGTATATAGTAATTTATCTTATTAATTAATGCTAATTATCAATTGTTATTTTTTAATCCCCCCCAATTCAAAAGAAAATGCGTGTGTTTGGCGTTGTATTGGGGTATAATAAGAGAATGGCGGACTTTGAACCCTGGATACCCCCCTCCCCCCCGAAAATATTTTGTATGAACCACTGGCTAGGGTTACAAAAAAATTAATTAAAACATTTCAATTTAAAAACATCTGTGTTATATTAATGAAAGTTATTTGTCTATTTGTAAATCTATGAGATTTTTAATTTGAGGGAAAATGACCAGTAATGCTTAATTGCTTATATTTTTCGAAATTCAATCGATTTATTTTATTTATAATCATAATGAATCCAGGAATTTGCCATAATGATGTATCCAACATTGCAGAGTCATAAAACTTCTCAAGTAACCAATCTAAGTGGTCATCTTAGGGATCATCTTGTTTTCTTCAGTATCATTATTTGAACTGATATATTTCCTAGATGCTTCTAATATAAGGTTACTATGGTACCTGGAAAAACGTGATAGTTAATCGTCATCGAATTCTTGTTTATATATATATATAAATCCGTAAAGATAATAATTATATTTTTCCACTTGATATATTTATAGACCTCTAGTACAAGACATTTTAGGAATGTTGTCATTAACTGCATTCTGTGCAAGAATTGCAGAAATGGGAAAATAACAGTAATTGTGCAATAATATGAAAGGAGCATATTTTCGTATTATATTGCTGAATTCGAAAAATATAAATTACAACGTGATAATATTAATAGTAATTAAATCCTACGGCAATTATCAAAAACATAAATTAAGTAATGTTCGCTAGAAAGTTTATTTTTTTAAAATTGCGCGAATTATAGTAAATTTATAAACTGATTTAAAGTTCAAATTTAATTCACGATGTACGATACTTGATTTTTTTTTAAAAAAATGTATGTATATATTTTATTGGTAAAATAAATGAAGCATATATATAAATTGAAGATTTTTTTTAAATTTTAAATCTTAATCCATCAGTGTCAACCCTCTTCATTATTGTGTAGTTAATAAATAATCAAATCAAGCTAATCATACTTCTAAGCGTTGGATAATAATTTATTTAACCTGGGTTTTTCTAAGTTGTTTTTCTTTTGAAATATATTAATTCATTTTTTTAAAAAAAGATAACTTATAAATAAATTTAAAATTAAAATTAAAAGTTTTGAAAATAAAAAAATTACATTTAAAATTAAGATTTAAAACTCTGAGGATCAAAAGGACTTTAGACTTAAATTAAAATTTTGCTCTGGTAAATATTTTTTTCGGGAGTACGATAATTTTAAAACAAGCTTCATTCTCAGTTTAAACATAGTTGAGGCTGACAGCTGAGTATTATGATCGCAAACTCGTGGCCTGCGCAGTTTCTGTTGAGTCCCAAGTATATAAGAGTACTGATATTACTG
The DNA here is from genome assembly GCA_019973975.1 of Trichonephila clavata. Lineage (NCBI taxonomy): Eukaryota > Metazoa > Arthropoda > Arachnida > Araneae > Nephilidae > Trichonephila > Trichonephila clavata. The sequence goes on from BMAO01003421.1 coordinate 173,894, forward strand.
ATACCAAACGTATAGAAGGGCTGATGCTAGATTAATAAATCGAGTTCAAAGTCTTCACGTTGTGACGGATTTATACGCGTCTATGACTAACCCCTTAGGGACTTTTCTGGGGCAATAATTTTACCAACCAACTTTCACCGAAGAAAGGAAACGTCATTTGGCACAAATTAAGTATATTAAATAAATTCTGTATTCGCGAGTTTTTGAGAGTTAGTTGGTGAGTGGAGGATTTTGAAATTATTAAGTGCAAATCTGAATTTATCAATTGAAGAAATATAAGAGAGTATCACTCTACGGTGATTAAATCCGGATAAGGATCGCATTAAAGGCCTCAACTGGAGGACTCAACTTCATAAAAGTACATGTATCGTGATCCTTGTTTAAATAGAAGTTTAGCTTATTAGTGCGCGACGTAGTTTATATTGAGCTTGTATAAGTTATGGTGGAATCAGTTGAGGGTCCGTATATTATCCCCAGGCTAACGAGTCTCACCTTCGCGCTCTGCTATCTGATCATTTATCTTAATTGGATTATTATTGTGCTTGCTTGATATTTTGGTGACAATAAAATAATTAGAGGGAATCATGTCTACAGATTATTCAGTTCCTTCCACACATCTAGCCGGGTCTGAGGGTAGACAAGGGGATTCAGAGGGAAGCAGGAACTGACAAGCATTACAAAGTTTTTTTCCGGCACAGTGAGAAAGTTTAAAAAAGCAAACTGTCAGTTCAATTTTATCTTCGTTACTTAATCGTGGTTCCAAATTATGATATCTGTCTTTAATAAAAAAAAACCCGTCGTATTGCTTCAGTGAGTGAGTGAATGAATATTAACGTCGCACTGTTCACCTACTCTAGGGCTTTTGGCGAAGGACCTCTTATATTTGAACCATGGTCAAGTGACGAAGACGACACCTGAGCTAGCACTCCCTCTCCTAGCTACCACACCATACCAACTGGAGGATGTTTGAGCTCTCGACAGATTTAACGTGCATCGCTCCCCTACAAGGCGAGTCTTCAGCTGTATTAGGCTCGAACTCATGACACGCCGGCCACGGGTCCGTTATCTTGACCACTAGACAACCGCTGCCACTCCGTTTTGCTTTAGAGTGCGACATTAATGAACAATCAAGTCTGTAAACTAAGCTTGAATACACCTTCCACTGATGCAGATACGTTTTCTCGAATTGTATTTTTTTTCAATATTTAATTCAGTTTTAATTCTTTATTACTTACGTATGTAATGTCATATCCTTATTAGCCACTCATTCGTATTGTGGTTAGTGACGCTGACTGCTGTGCCACAGAGCCTGGGTTTGAGTCCTGGAGAAGACATGGATGTTTATAAATGTGTAGTGCCTTCTCGGCACGGGGGTACTCTAAATAGCCGTTGAACCGCAAGTCATCTCTTGAGGTTGGTGGAAGTGGGAAAAGGGGTGGGAGGCCCCTGACAACCTCCAGGATGTTATTCCTCAAAATTGGGGTGGAAACGAGCCAAATCGTTCTGTCACCTGCATGGCGCTCTAATCTACGGTTAACGATAGATATATAACTAGTCTCTTGCCCTCTTGCCATGATGAATTTCGTGGCCTTGATCTGATGTTAATGCCGATCAGGTGGCATAAGTAACAACAACATATCCCTGTAAAAAATATATATTTCTAGAAGTCATACCACAATATATATTTTTTTCATGAAAATAAAATTACTTATATAAAGATCTCACTTGAGCTACTAAAGGCGTGAGAGAATTGGAAGGGAGACTAGCCATATTTAAAAAACAATCTAGTTTAATCACAATATTAACCACAACTCCAAATCAATCAATCAAGGATAAGAGATGCACCCAATTAATAAATATCAAGACAATTAACGAAGTACGCGAGATATGAGAATACTTAAATACTTAATACACTTACTCAGTTCAATAACTCTGACTTCTTAGCAATTTAATCTAGATTCAATCTCCAGTGACAGATCGTCACCTTAAGTAATTCAGTTACCAATTACTAAATATCCACGCCTCACATTCAAAATTTGATTAATCACTGCTCCGCTAGCAATCTATCCTATATCTCCCTCACAAACCTGGAAGCCTAGACTATATATAGTAGTCCAAATTTACATATTCACGTTTTCTTCTTCGACGAGGAGTTTTATAACAAAATAATTTTTAAAGACCAGAAATTCCCCAACAGGACTGTTAGTTAAAAGAGCGTGGATAGAACCTTCAACCCCATTACAGCGAATCTTGCACTCTAGTTTAAATTAAAGAAATTTTCTTGTTTAACAGCTGATGATTGCTGGGATTCAAATGGAACTTTTACTAATTTTTTTTAAAAAAAATGTCCTTTAATAGTTATTGATAAAACTTTATTATTTTCTCTGGAATCTGCTTTGATATTTTTTCATTATTCTATAAACATTCTACTGGTGAAAAGCTCTTCAAATAAATACACATTTGAAAATCTTGACAAAAAATAATAAACTTACTAAATAACTTTAACTACACTGTTTTAAATATTGAAATTTACATTCAGTAAATATTAATGATCTACAAATATTTTTCCCCGAAACCTAAACTTCCAAAAATGTATTTCGTCATTACTATTAAAAGTTTCAGCAACTCGTATGCCTGAAAAGCAAAGTTCTACTATATAACTAAATTTACTCTTTTATTATTAGAAATTAGATTAATTTATAGTTTATTAGCGTCACACTGCGAAGAATCATCTGGGCTAAATCTCAGCTCATACCCCACTCAACAATCTTCCACACCATGTTAAAGTGAGGATATTGAGCCTTACGAACCTTCGACTCGGCAAGAAACGCCGGTCACGAGCCATGACCACTTCGTGACCATGACCACTCGGCTACCAAATGCAAACTGTTAATTAAATTCTAAATTCCAAATGCATTTTTAAGATTAACTGATTATTGGCTGTTCCTGATACTTCTTAACCAATTAGATTAATATTGGTAGATGAAGAAAAAATATTCGTTCGAATTTATTGGAATTTACTTCGAATAATATAAACTCATATTAAATTTCCTAGTTTGAGTTTTCATTAATCTTAGTGCTGAAATTAATTAATCTAAATGACATATTAAATGCCGAAAGAATTCAGATTAGCGCGTATTTTCCAGAAAATTGCGTCAATATGAATGATCCAGCCATATTTATTACCCTTAACTCATAATTAAAAGGCATAGATCGACATATTTTACTAAAAAGAATACTTTTTTTATAGTAGTAGATGATTGAATTTATGAAGGTAATTTAAGACTAAAAATAATGCCAAACCTTTTATGTGATAACATTAATGATGTAAAATGTCTGCTTTTAATGTATTACTAAAAATGAGAAGCAAAAAAAAAAAAAAAATTAAATGGATATTAAATGTGTGTGTGTGGCTGTCTGGGCCACACTGAGAAATGATGCTTGCGAATATAGACACACTTCTGTAGTTATTAAAAACGATCAAAATGATCTTTAGCTTTAAAAAAAACCGAATTTTGGTTTTGAGTAATGTCATAATTCTGTTCAGTTAAAAATATAAATGTATAACTGGTTAATATATTATTTTTTTGTTATTTAACCTCCATTACATTTTTTTGAGAGATAGTAAAAGTATTAATCTGAGGGACCACGAAGCCAAACACACAGGAAACACGCCAGATTTGGACTTAAACTGGTTCCTGGTATAAATAGGGAAAAGTTTTTAAATGTCGGAATATATAAATAGGAAGCATACTATTTTCAAATATCGTCAATATGTTAACAGTGATTAATTTGAATTTTATGCTATTTATATATTTCTCTGATACCGTAATTAGAGTTATCTACCACTTTACTACAATGATAAATATCCAGAATGCACAAAGACACAATGCACTTTTTTTTTCAACAGAAGGAAATTTTACCGCGACAACATTTTTTAACCATACGTTTACTATATGTGGAGGGGCCACGGTAGCCCAGTGGTCAAGGAATCGGATCGTGGCTGACTTGTCATGAGTTCAATCCCGACACTACTAAGGACCTGCCGTGTAAGGGTACGATCCACGTTAAATCTGTCGAGAGCTCAAACGTCCTCCCGTGATGTGGTGTGGTAGTTAAGAGAGAGGTGCCAGCTCAGATGTCGTCTTCGTCACTTGACCTGGTTCAAAATGACGATGTCCTTCGCCAAAAGCCCTAGTGTAGCTGAATGGAGCGACGTTAATATTCAGTCACTCAACGCCGTGTGGATGATAATCAACAAGTGCTGTTGAAGGGGGTAAACTAATTGACTGTCGGCGTTAGAGTTTTCGTATATTGAATTGGGATTTAGGATTGTTTTTTCTATATCTTACGATTTATTTTTTGATTGTCTGACTTATTTACTTTGATGTCATGGAATTTTATCCCAAAACAAATGTAGACAGATGATATCGCCATTTTGTTGGTGATAACTTGTTCTGTTTGTTGGACTACTCGTGCACCTTAAAAACAATAAATATTTTCAATAATATATAACCTTGAAGGTCTCTAATCTAGGTGAGTTTAAATCTCATAAGCACAATTAAAATTGAACATTTTAAAATTTTATAGTAGTATTTTTTTAAATTTAACTCAAAAAATTTCAGACGTTACAATTAATGTTAAGATTTTTGCAATGCCTGACAATTTCTATTTATATATGGGGTCCACAATAAAGTGCTTAGAGGTTTCTTCTCTCTCTCTCTCTCTTATGGAAATCTAAATCTGAGTAAAATTTAAAAACCTCGCGTAATACATAAATCATTAATATTTTATCATATCTTTAAAATTATTTCAGCTGTATCATTATTTTATTTTTAAAATACATTGATTCATTTTAAATTTTTTATAACCAGTTTATATTTTATTAGACGTGGCTTTTATTTTGAATACAGTGTTTTTCTGAAGATGAGTTTAAATCTCAAAAAACATATTTAAAATTTCTTTTTTGAGAGAGGAATCTGAAGATAAATTATTTATTAACTTAAAATTCTTTCTAAAGAAAGACAAGAATCAGTTATATGAAGTCGAAAATTTAGGGTATTTATCCAAGAACTGGGATTTTCGATGATTGTTAAAATATTTATAATAGTTGTAATTTTAGTAATAGTAATACTTTAGTAATTCCGTTATATTTTAAGAAATATACATTTATGATTTCTTGATAAGACTAACACAAGAATAATCTTAGAATTTTTCAAAAAAATTCGAAAAATCTGGGATTTTTTAAAATATTTATATATGGGGGGGGGGTTAGTTTGGTATAATAATCAATTGTGAGGTATGCTTCTTATAAATTATTCAGAGAGATTTATTCTCTTAAACAGGCAGTGAACAACATATGCTCGACATAAAAAAACTCCGATAATTTAATTTGAGTTTCAAATTTATCAAGTTATTGTGTTTATGTAAGAAAACAATAAGTACGTCTGTCTCTCTCTATATATATAACTTTAACTCGTCTTTTTTTGTAATATATATTTTAAAATTTGCTAAAAATTATCTTACAGCATTTCCATTTTTTTCTTACATAGTTACAATAACAGAACTTTATGGGTACTTTTTAGGGGGGGGGGGAGAGAAATTTTTTTTCATCTTGAAATCTTATCAAATATCCTAGATTTCTGCAAATTAAAAATGTGAAATGTCTTTTTCTTCTAGTAATTCAGAAGTTACTTTTATTTCTTTATGGAAGTCTACTAACAGTTCCTCTTTTATTTTGCGTTGCACCAGGATCAGTAAATAAAAATTTAAATCACAGTTAGTAAAGGATTTATTTTTGATATTTTATTTTATTGAATTTTTTTTATTTCTTGTTTATTAAGGATGGATAACTAATTACTAATGACAGGCATATGTAAATAATGTAAAAATGTTGCCAATCCTAGTAACTTGATAAGGTCAATAGCGTTTGCTTGAGAAAATCGATGATTGGGGAATTTATACGATTTATTTCTGTTGCTACAATGGCAGGTGATTGTGGTTGTGGCACATAGGGGTTAGGGTCACTCACTCGTGGCTAGAGTGTCTCACGAGTTTGAGTCCTGGTGAAACTGAAGACCCGTTGTAGAGACACGCCAATGCACGTTAAATCTGTAGAGGCTCAAAGTTCGCCCGTTGGCGAGGCGTGGTAGCTCGGAGAGGGGTGTCACAGTTTCGGTGTCGTCCTCATCACATGACAGTACTGCAATGCTACGAGGTCCTACGTCGATAATCCTCGTATTGTTTTTAGTGCGACGTTACTACAAGGGTTGCCCAAAAGAAAAGTGGTCAGTTCAATAGAAAGAAATATTTTTATTTTAAAACAGAAGAAAACGTTTTGGGGGTATAGTACTAAACTGTTTATCATTCACGTTAATCTCCCACGTTAATGTTTAAAATTATAATTATAATTTTAATAATGTAGCTTGCATTTTGGTATAAATATGTTTGCTACTCAAAGACAAAATATGAGACGTCTTGAAAAGGATAAATGTGGTTGTAAGGGATTGCCCTGACATTCCTTAGTGTGAGAGGGTCTGAAAGAAAATTAGCGATTGTCAATAAAAATTCTATTTATTAACAATTATGACACAAATTCAACAACTCCAACTAAGAAATTCCCCAAATACTAAATATGTGAAACATTCGCGGGGTAGACGAGATCCTAGGAGAATTAACAGTAAATTGGATCACTTACGTCAAATCAAAACACCTTCTAATTCAATTCGTTCTAATCCAGATTTAACGCTTAATTGACCCAATCGTCAATCTTAATATTAATCAAACAATTTTTTTCCTAATGGGGCTGCGTATTGGTATTTTTTATCTATAATATCAAATAGAAATAACGAAGTTCTCTTACCTCGCTTCACACTAATCAATCACTGTTATCTGTTAGTAGTCTAACCTCTCTCTCCCTTAACTGGAAAGTTTAATCTTTATATACAAGTCTTAATGTACATAATCTCATCTTCTTCTTTGGAGGAAGGCTTTCAATGGATTAAATTTTAAAGACTCATTTCCCCCAAGAAGACTGTGAGTAAGAAGAACACGAATAAACCCGGTACATGGTTTTAACGAAATACCCTTTCAACCTTACGCAAAATCAATAAAATTTGGTGACAAGTGAATGAGTATATGAAGCGTGATAGAATGCAACAAAACATCCAGGAGGTGCATTAAAAAAGGCATTTCAGTTCTAGATCAAAATTTTCATTCGAATTTGATTACATCCATTTACTGACTGTGTGGCTGGCTACAGTGTGAGTGTATGCAACCATTTTTGGTAGGACATGCGATTTGGCTGAAACGTAGAATGGTTAGATCAGAGGATTGGCATTCATAGAGTAAAAAGTAATGTCTAATTTTACAATTTTAGCAGATAGGTTACAGCATCAAAAAGGGAATGTGGTTTAGACTCATCAAAAATTGAAGATGGGGCAATCGTCACAGCTACTTTCATAGCATTTGATTCCTCGTGATTAATTTTCCTATGTGTAGTCAGTAGGACAGTGGTTATAAGGATCATTTAGGAGCATTAAACACAGTGGAGTAACGTACACCCTCGTAGCCATTGCGGACACCAGCCACTGGGTCCACCCCCCATCATTGTGGAGGGGGACCCAGGGATACTAGGGGCCCAAAACCTAACTTTGCAGGGTGGCCCAAGTATTTTCCGTTAAGCCACTGATGAAACAAGATTGTGATATCATGTTGTCAATTGCTCCGACTATATCTTCCCCTCGCGTGTCAACAAGTGTATTTTAGATGCTTGACTTGTAGCACTCGAATCTTACGAACTCGAACATAACTATTTTCTGGGCATGAAACATTAGAATGTTTTTCTCTACATCACTTTCCACACAGTCTAACAACTAGGCAGTGGGGTAACGTACACCCCCTCATCACGGGGGCCCAAAGCCTGACTGCCGCCATGTACCTACCTTTTGTAAAATCCAACTTAGGGGCCCAAACCCTGATTTTGCAGGAAGCCCAAATGTTCTCCGTTACGCCATTGCAACTAGGAATTATGCTTTGAGATATTGTAACCGGACAGAGGACCGGATCTCGTTGGCTGTAACTCGCAGAATCTCTTAGCAGGGCAGGATCAATATATAATATTTCCTTCTCCCTTCTGTTGCTTGCTTTGATGGAAAACAATATCAAATTGTGGTCCTCACTTGACTGGGATTCTTAATACAATATATGTTGCCAACAGTCCTCATGCTTCTTTTAGTGCGATGTACACTGCTGGCCACCGTAAATGCAACACTCTGAAGGAAGCACGCAAATAACATGAAATTTACAACATGCATTAGCAGAGATGAGATATGCAAATGTTTAGAATTTCAGCACAGACACACATCACGCACACCTGTGGCGCCACCTCAAGGCGCTATTTAAGGCTTGGAGATTTCTACGATTTCAAGTTCGGCAATTGTGTTTTTCTTGCGGTTATTTCAAAAAATGATCAGTTGCGTCTCGTAGAAAACAGCTATCAGCTTTTGATCAAGTATCCGAGTTCGACAGAGGAAGGAAAGTGGCCTACCGAGATTGTGGGTTATCTTTCAGGGAAATCGGTAGTCGTGTTAGACGAAACCAAACAACTGTAATGCGGATATGTGACCGTTGGATGCAGGAGGGTATGACGGACCGACGTGGTCGATCGCATCCACCTCAGTGCACCACTTCACGTGAGGACAGGCAAATTATGCGCATGGCAGTAACGGATCGCTCAGTCACATCACGAACCATAGCACAGCCCATTGAGTCTAACGCATCATTCAGTGTCTGCGCGTACCATTCGACGCCGTTTACAGCAGAGTGGTCTGTCCACAAGACGTCCATTGCTTGGTCTAACCTTGACGAAGAACCACAGACGTCTCCGCCGCCAATGGTGCGATGAAAGAAGGATGTGGGCGGCAGAATAGAATGAAGTTGTCTTTACTGACGAATCACGTATTTGTCTGCAACACCACGATGTTCGGATTCGAGTCTGGAGACACCGTGGAGAGAGGATGCTGAACAGCTGCGTTATGCACCGCCACACTGGTCCTGCACCGGGTATTATGGTATGGGGTGGTATTGGATATCACTCTCGCACTCCTCTAGTACGCATTGTAAGCACTTTAAACAGCCAGCGCTATATCTCCGAGGTGTTGGAGCCAGTTGTCCTTCCTTACCTTCAGGGCTTGGCCACAGCCATATTTCAACAGGATAATGCGCGACCACATGTGGCACGCATTGTCCAAAGGTTCTTCGTCAATCACCAGATTGAATTGCTTCCCTGGCCAGCTCGCTCTCCGGATCTTTCGCCGATAGAAAACATGTGGTCCATGGTTGCTCAACGATTGACCCAGATTACACCCACAGCTGCCACACCATATCAACTTTGGCAACGTGTGGAAGCTGCTTGGTCTGCTGTATCCCAAGAACACATCCAAATTCTCTTTGAATCAATGCCGAGGCGTGTGGCAGCGGTGATCTCCAACAATGGCGGCTACTCAGGCTACTGATTCTGGCAGGAACCACACTTCACACAAGTCTCTAAATTTAATCATTTGATACTTGGTCAACATGTTATCTTCAAAATAAATTTTGTTGTGCTATCTCTTGTCTTTCTTGGTGTTGCATTTACTGTGGCCAGTAGTGTAAATACATAATCAATCAATCGATCTTTTTTACCTAAGACTTAGTAAATTTCAACAATTATACCTGTCTGTACGCGTCAATCCTTTATCGTGATTGTATTTGCTTTTGGCATATTTTTATTTGTCCAACTAGATCACCAGATTTTTTTTCCCTTTCGAGTTTGTTTGAAGTATGGGATAAGGAAAGGCCTAAAATAATCTTAAATGTCATTAAATTAAAAAGGTTTGACAAACAACCTCAAAGAGGGAACATCCTCCAACTCAACGAATCAGTACTAAGTAAGATACATTATGCACAAGCGCCGGTAACTGATTATTTGTTGATGTACCTTCTGAATAAAACTTTAAATCCACAATTCGAATGCTTTTTTGTACATACGCTTCTGTTGATCCGATTCTTTTTCGGTAAGAGTTTTTAATGCAAGTTTATTTATTACACAGTGTTATTTTTAATGATTTCTGGATAATTCTTTCGTAATGTTAAATTAATACTACATAGGCTAAACACGAAGCTAAAGTAAAAGAAATGAAACGCTTAAGAGCGTTCTGATGTCTTATAGATGCAACGTATGTTTTATATTATATTTTTCAATTACAAGCTTCACGAAAAGAAGCCTGGATATACTTTGGTTTGAGAGAGGCGCCAGAACTTCTGTATGGCCACTTCTTAGTGCATTACAGTCTATGTAGATCCTCTGTCAAACACACAAGGAGGGGTACCGGGGTCTAAACATAATCCGATCACGTCCGAAGCAGCCGTCTATGTTTTTAGGCCAGCACATGAGTCGTTGTGTACTTCAGATACAGAGATCCTTTCAAATCCATCCCCATGTCATTTACTAAAGCAAACAGATACTCATCCTCGGACAATGGACACTTCCTTGTTCCGTAGGGTTTTTTTTTCCAAAAACGTTCTATGAATTAATTCAATGAGATCATCAATCACAACCTTAAGAAAACAGGATCTAAAAAAAAAACAGAATTTTATATATGTAGATTTAATACGTAAATAAGGAATGGCGCATCTTTTATCTATAAATCAGAATCATCCAGAGTTCTAGAGTAAATACATTGATATCATACGTTTAACGTTATATCTGTGCTTGTGCAACTCCAAACTTTTTCGACGAAAATAAAAGTTTTTAATGCAAGAATTATTTATAATAATGAATGCACACAAATTAATTATAAATATATTTATTTTTTCTAAATTTGCATCAGTTTATAATGAATAACACTTTACCATTTTAAAAGTAAAAATGTATCAAATTAATCTTAATAATGTTCTTTTTTTTTTTCATTTTGCGTGTTATACGTTGCCAAATGGGCTTAATTCCCGAAGGTCACGTGATAAAGACAAACACGTGTTCTTCATTGAATTCAAAACAGACATCAAACTAATTGTACTTGCAGCTCTTTTTGTAAAATTTCAAATTTTATAATTGGTTAAGCTGCTCAAATGTTATAAAAAATATTTCTTTAAAAAAATTTTAAGTTTTTTTTTTTTTGAAAAAAAATCTTATTTTATGCATTAATTTCTAAATAAAACGCTTCTTTTATTTTATTTGCTTTATTTATATTATTTTGTATATTTTACTTTTAAAGTTTCTGCAAAGAGCAAAAGTTGGCAACACAACGAAGCGCATCAACTGATTTAGCTGGAAACTCGTGATTGCTTTTATCGCGGGACTATGACATGAAATGAGTTTTTTAACTGATTGGCTAGAAACATGTGGTAGTCATTATCACATGACTTTGACGTCACATGATTTAGCCCATTGAGGAGCTTAGAACAACGTAACAATCAATAGTGTGTAAAGATTATTTTTAATTCTTCATATTGTTAGAGAACAGGAATTCTAGTCCTTTGCAGGAGTAGTTTATTTACATATTTTAACTTAATTTTTGTTTAACTTAACTCAGTGGCGCAACAGCCCATGAGGGCCAAGGCCTACTGTGCCCAACTCAGTATACCTGACCATGGGCCCTCAGGTGCACGAGCAGATGTTTGGCGTGAAATCCCCAGTTTCCAAGCAAGCTTGGAGTTTATCAAACCATTGAAGGGATGAAAGGCTGAGTCGACCTTGCCAGCTCGGGGTGTGAACCTCGGACCTGTGGTGGGGAAGCACGATGCACTACCACTCAGCCACTGGGCTTCTAATTTTTATTTATTTAATGAAAATATGTCAGCAAATTTGTTTGCCATTTCTTTGTTTTGCTTTCCAATTCGTCTTTCCAGAAGACACTTTTTATCAAAAGACCATTAAAAAACAAAACACGAATAATTGGTGGGGGGGGGGAAGTGTTCCATTTTTCGACTTTCTATATAAATCTTTTAATTCAGTTTTAAAGGAAAGTCTTGCACCTGAGTTTCATACATTTTTCACATAAAACAATAAAAATAAAAATTTTGGGATTGATGAAATTTCAATCACCCTCATCTCATGTTTAGATTTTTAGTATGTTACTTTATGGTTCCATTAGCCTCGTAACTGGCGTATCGGGAGTTCGAACCTCAGTGCCACTGAAGACTCACCGTGTAGAGGGGCTGATGCACTTAAACTCTGTCGAGGCTCAAAGTCCTCCCGTTGGCGTGGTGAGATAGTATGGAGAAGGAGCTACAAGCTCAGGAATCATTCTCGTCACTTGACTTAGATTCAAAATTACGAGGTCCATTGTCTTCTGCTGTTTAAAATGTAAACTTTAATTTTTTTTTTTTTGCAATAAAGACTGGATGGGGGTTGTTCTCGAGGGATCGGTTTGTAGCTCTAAACCCTCTTCGGGTGAGCCCGGTTCCTTATGAGCATTCTGCCAATAACCCTCGTGTTCTTTTATAGTGTGATGCTATTAAAAACTCTCATTCTCATTAACTCTATCGTGACATATTGTAAAGTTCTATGGTAATCATCAGTAATGCTTACGTTTTTGTAGCCAAAAGGCAGTTAGAAAGCATCCTAAAAATCGAAACATAAACATCAGATTGCTTAGAAGTAGCTTTGCATTTTATTCTGTTCAACTTTTATCTCCTTTATTTATCGTTCAAAAAACTAGCATAAACAAAGTTAAGGAAAAACGCATTTTTCTAAGAGAATTGAAATTCCATTACATTACTACATGTTTAATTTTGAAAGCAAGTATAAAGTTTATTATAAAAACTATTACATGTAAGTACTATGTGTCTAATATAAAGTACGTAATTAAGAAATGCTTAGTATGGATAGTTACGGTCACGTATTTTGTATGATAATAGTTTTTATCTATTACAAAATGAAAAATAAATATACTGCTACTTCTACAAATCTTCAATTTAGAAATATTTCCTTTTTAAGAAACTATAACGGATTTTGTTTTTATATCACACAGGTTATGTGTTACGTTTTTTTTTTCTTCTCATTGTTATATTTAAATTTTCATTTTTTTTCAAGAACAATACAAAATAAGTTGCGAAAAGTCTTTTAAATAAGTCGAGAGGATTTAATTACGATTTATTTAAATAAAAAAATATACTTTTTTCAATAAAATGTCAATTAACATTAATTATATTTTATTAATCCTTAAATATTCATTATATAAATGAAAAAGGTATTTATATGTATGAAAATGATGGTAAAAAAATGTTTTGTAATATTTTAGATAATACACATACAAAATCGCAAACCGAAATTATTTTGATGTAGTAGGTTTCATAAAATCTAACAAGTAGTCCACCAGTTCGATGATTTTTTTTTCTCCCGCAAAATTTCCTTGGAACATGTTAGTAATTCCCCCTCCCCCCCCCCTTGTTTTGTTGAAAAAACTCATTCTATGCATTTTCTAAAGTTTGTAACCCTTTTTCAATTAACTGAGACCTTCTGTCAAATCACCAACCGTCGTTCTATCTTCTGACTGAACTGGGTCTAAAGACTCAAGTTCTCCAAAGTCTTGCTCTTGCTCATGCATTTCTATGAGCTTATCCATTGTCAGCTCCTGCTTTAGCAGTTCTTGATCGTCATCACTATCCACTTCTAAATTTATTTTCTTGGCAAGATCGATAACTTCTTCAATCAAATTACCAATTTCACAAGGCTCTGGCACTAATTCCACCTGAGTTTCAGTGATTGAAAAAAAAGGTCAAATTGACCGAATTAGAAAATCGCGCAATTCCGAATTCCCTTAAGTCGGGTTAGCGTGAGTCGAGACATTACTGTATTCAATTTTGGCGTTTATAATTTTCAGTAATTGTATCATGTATTCCATGCAAAACTGCATTATTTGAGCGTAAATCATCATACACAATGCTAGAGTGAAATGGTAACGATGTATCCACTACTTAAATGAGTTCAGCATTTTAAAAAAGCACTAACAAAAGTTTGTAGATGACTTCAGTTCTTCAGTCCAATGAGTGTTTTTTTATACTAGTTAAACAATAGAACGTCCATCGGTGTCAATTTGACACCGGAGCCTGTTTACTTTGTTCTTTTTCCCGCATTTTTGTGGGAAATTTTAAAAAAATTTCGTAACTTCTAATCATTTTCCCTGATGATTACACAGAAAACGTTTTGTGGTTCTGAGTTAATTAGGAGTGATTTTACAACTAAATATACCTAGAACGTCCACTGGTGTCATTTCGACACCAAGACACTTTATCATTATAAAAAGCTGTCATTCAACAGAATATTGTCCACTAAGTAGATACAATTAGTAAAACAAACTTCCCGAAATTCTAACGCACATTTCTTTTTGACCTTGAATACAGTGTTATTGAGTTCACAGTGGAAATGAATCAATTATACTAAAATTGCTGTGTCTAAGTGTTTCGTTAATTCAGCGTTTCTCAAACTGTGGGGCGCGCCTCCCAAAGAGGGCGTGATAACTCTATGAAAGGGCACGGAAATATTAAAAAGTCGAAGGCAAAAGATTTTTTTAAAAATTATCAAATTACTGACTGTGAACAAACAAAATACACTCTGGCATAATAAAATATAAAATACACATCTGCACTGATATAATGCATTAATAAATGTATCAGTACTGTATAAAATGTATTTTATAGCTAATTTATCAATATTAAGTTAAAAACACGTTTAAAAATTACCAGTGACCCCATGGGTGTCAAATATAAATTTTTAACAAAAGTTAACACTTGATAACTCTTCATAATTTGTACGGCTTATAATTAATCACTTATCTGCCGGTAAAAAGTTGCGTGATTTGCTCCCCAATGCCACCGTTCTCCACGTAGACGAGCGCATGTGATGTATTGGGGACGATGAAAAGGAATAAATAAGGAAAACCTTCTCTGAAATAAGAAAACCCTTCGCAAACACTGTCAATGTCCTTTTATTGCATTCCAAAGACTTCGGAATAATTTTATGGATTCAATACCAAGAGAAGATCGTACTTCGGAAAGACGTATATATACGTCTGAAGCAATTAATACTTTGGCGGAGTGAGACGTTTATATACGTCGGTGACACTTAAGAGGTTAAAGTCGTATCGTAGCTTTAGCATCAAAGTATAGTATTATTGAATTCAATACGGTGTTATTGTATGTAAAGTGGGGGGGGGGCGCAAATATTGCAAGTTTGAGAAGCACTACGTTACTTAGAGTATTTGCTTATCTGCTCATTAAAAAAAATTTATTCGATTTTCGAACTTAGTGCACAGCAGACACCACATGAAATGAAGGCTCTTAGAAAAAGTCTAACCCCCTGATGAAGTTGCTAATAGGTTGCGAAAGCTTCCTGAGAATGAATTGTCTCTTATTTAGATTCTGATGAAGACATAAGTTTGAATGAAAGTTACTGGGAAGAATCAGAAGAAATTGCACAGATGTAATTGATAATATTCAATAAATCCTGATATATGTGTCGCTAGGGATGGTACAGAATGGATACTGCATAATAGTAATGTTGCTGGCAGATTTGCAGCTCCAAATATTTTGCGACAAAACAGTGGTCCAACAAGCTTCGCGAAACACACACATGTCAACGTCAGATTTTTATGATGTAAAGGATCATAATATATGATATTTACATGAAATAATATTAAAAAGTCTTAAAACTAAACCCTACTGAACAGTAGTCCTTCAATTATTTAGTTAAAACAATTACTTTATTTTATATCGTGGTGTCAAAATGACACCGGTGGACTTTTAAGGGTAATCGAAATCCCGGACGTTCTAGTGTTAAGAAGATATCCGTTGTATTTGCATAAAGGGTATTCAAATTTGCCTTAACAATGCAAGAAATGAAGGACAGTATGCAGCAAAATTAACAGTAGGAATATTAAATGAAAGGCTGAAATGACGTGAATGTGCGCGATTATTACTCCGAAACAAAACTGACCCCATAGTAAAAATACTTCAAAAGGAAATAAAAGTACGCTCAATGTGAAATAGTGTGATTCACTATGGTATTATCTCCACTATTCTTCGACCTTAATCCACTAGATTGTTTCTGGAAACTCTTGAAGCATGTCGACACAGTAGTTTGTTCACGCAGATATCTTCCTAAAGGTGCGATGATCTTTTCTTAAACTGTGCGAAATGTTCAACGAAGTCCCTGGAAGCCACTTTAAACTACTATCAAACATTTGTACTTTTTAAAAATAATGTGCGATATGGCTATTATTTCATTACCCTATCTCTTATCTGTGATTTCATTACCTACTATGAAACAACACAAAGGTTACTGGTACCTTCTGGTTACCAAAGGTTATTGGTAAAGGTCTGAATTACAATCAAGTGACGAGAATGACCCAAGATTTCGTGGCCATGACCACTTGGTTACCACGGCCTCTTTTCTTTTTGCAATGCTTCAAAGAAATATAAGTGGAAATGAGGTCGGTAACCAATCAACCTGTGGCGTGACAATCCAATCTACGAATATGATTCAGCGTGCCAGCCAAACAGTAGGATATTTTTGAAACAATTCGATTCCCGTAATGAGGCATGCAGAATTGGAGAATGGAAGTGAATAATGTAGATTCACAGCTTTATTGTATATTAATTTACCATCGTTTAAAGATGTTTCTTAACATAAAAATGAACAGCATAAAATAAAACTATTTCTTCAACAAAAATTTTTTAAAATTTAAATTGTACATATATTATGTATTTTTAAACATATTTATTAAAATAAGAAATTGGCAAAGATAAAATATAAGCATTTCCCTTCATTATAGTTAAATAAAAATATAAATAATTTTTTTAATGGGAGAATCTAGTGCTTGTACCGTTATACTTTGATATCGCAAAATTCGGGGTATAATTTGTGACTTTTTCAATTTGACACGATTTTGAACATTCTGCTTTTAAACAATTTCTTCCACACCACTTCCATTCACTCAAAAATTGACAAACTTGAAGAGTAGTGCCGAGTGCCCTGATAATTGCACCGCATGTCCCAGGTTGCCGACCCCTGTTCTAAACAAATATTGGTTTTTAAATTAGAAAATATTGATTTCATAAAACAAATTTTAAA
This sequence comes from Trichonephila clavata, assembly GCA_019973975.1. Lineage (NCBI taxonomy): Eukaryota > Metazoa > Arthropoda > Arachnida > Araneae > Nephilidae > Trichonephila > Trichonephila clavata. The sequence goes on from BMAO01003421.1 coordinate 191,007, forward strand.
TAGTAATAACACCCTCTCATTAAACTTGTACACATTCTTCAAAGTGTTGTGTCAAAAACTGAGAATTCTAAAAAAATGTCAAAATGAGAACAATCATTTATATTTAATTAAAAAAATTTTAAATCATTTTAAAAATAGACTTCTGTATTCATTCGAGTATTCCCTCACCCACCCCCACGTCATCAGTGGTAAAATCCATCTCCATCAATGTACAGATTCATTTATCTTTTTATTTTTTTCAGTAAAAAAATAAAATGTGTATCGCGAAACAGTTTTGCCGGTTGGCCGCAGTTACAAGAAGAGCAATTTATCTCAGAAATAGATAGTTTTTCTCGGCGCTATCCAACATCCATCCTTCACCCTAGCCAAAACGTTTCCAAGTCCCCTATCGACTTGGTTTACCTGTGAAGCGGGCTGGGGTTAAGATCAGGTAAAACGGTCCGTTTTATCACTTAGTTGCCTCTGATATGTCCCACCGGCTGATAAAGAAGCTATCTTTTTTTTCTTTCCTTTAGTGTGCAGGGCACTCTCTCTCCTCTTTTTTGCTTTATCTCGTGTTTTATATCCTGTAGCAGTTCCTAGGCCGTTTTATTTCATAGTTGTATCTGACAGCGAGCTATGTATTGCTTTGAGAAATAGTGAGGCTATGATTTCGGTTTTTCCTCCTTTAGGCATGTGCCTTAGAACAACACGGGATAAAGTTTTTGCAAAACGGGGATGTGTCCTTAGGATAGGATTAATATCCGTTGTACGTACGTGTGTGTGTGTGTGTGTTGCTGGGTACTGTACTACAATAGGAGGTTTCTCTCGTACGTTGTCTCTTTGCAAAATGTTGTAATCTAAAATTCAACAGTTAGAAAGTTATTGTATTGTATTCTACTGAGCATATGTTGATCAACTGCGAAATTTTTGAATATTAAAATAAACAAAATGTATTTATATTAAAAAATTTTGTTTTGTTATATAATTGAGATAAGCATATTACCTTCTAAGTTCAATAGGGGACGGTTCACCATTTAAACTTATTTCTCAAATTCTTAACTTAATTAGCTGAAAATGAAATCAATATAGTAAATGACTTATATTTCACAGTTTAAATATGTATTTTTTAAAAACTATTATAAATTGATTTTTTAAATTAAATTTTCAAACTATTTGTAAAAATACTCCTTGCTCATTAGTTTTTAAGATATGTACATAATTTTTAATTTAAATATAGATGAACTACAGCAAAATATATCTGTGCATTAATTTTAAATTCAGAATAAAATTTGATGAAAAGATAAATTTTCTATACTATATGAAATATTCCATCAATTAACACATTCAAAACAACACAAAATATTATCTGTTAATTTTTTTAGAAAACTAATGCACAAATTTGTGAATTATATCATCTTTCACATAAGTTGTGAAAATTTCAAAGACATATGACATAATTTGAAACGCAAAGATCATTTTACGTAACAATGAAAAAGGAAAATTTACGAACTAAGAAAAGTGAATTTTAAACATTTATTTGAGTAAAATAAAAAATAATAATTCAGTAATTATTAATTTAAAAAAAAATTCTTTGACAGAATTATCCTATGAAATATAAGGAATATTATTAGTATAAAAAATCACAATCGCAATTTTGACCAAATCTAACATTGTCAACCATCCTCTTAATAAAATTTAATCCAGAATACTGGAGAGTTTATGGGGGGGGGGGAATGTTATAAAAAATGACATAATTATAAATTTTTTTAAGGAAATGCTGTTATTTTTTTAATTATAAATTTAGTTTCAATATCTAAGAAAAAGTTCCATTTTTATATATACTGTTCATGGAATGATTTATTTACGATTACGCATTTTTAATTACGTAATTATTATAGTTCACATACTCTTAATGCTTTTTTTAAAATAATGATTTTTATCGGTATGTTTAAATTCTTACAATTTACCACTTTATTTTAAAGCTCAAGTATTCTTGAGTAAATTGTGTGGATAAAAAAAATATTTTAAATGTTCTCTTTAATTAAATAAAATTTTTAATCGTTCAAATAAAAGCTGATTTTGGAAAATGCATGATAAGAATTTCAAAGAATGATTTTCGTTTTAATCTCCATTATATAAGCCCTGTTCTATATTTTAGAGATATTTTAGGGGGGAATAATAGACATATTTAGAGAAGGAGGCATAGTTTTATGGTTGAATGGAAAACTTTAAGAAAGTTTTAAAATGTGATAACCCTTTTTAAAAAAAACTTGTATAATATCCTTCTTTTTCAAGATACTGCTTATCATCAAAAATATTTTAAAGCATGGTATTTTGCTATTGAAAATTTAAATTACGAATGATAATGTGTTATTATTCATAGTATAAGAGATTTACATCACTCTCTTTTCTACTTATTGAACAGCCTTATGAAGTAAATACAATTAAAACTTTTTTCTTTTAATTAATGTACGAGGACAATTCGGAAACTAATCTCCGTTTGGGCGTGGCGCTGGAAGTACGGTGCGGAACGCCCTCTATCGAATGCACGAGCAATCTCTGATTCAGTACGTTTCCAGTCATCGAATGTAAGTGTCGTAGGGCCAAGAGTTTGCTAGTTATAACGTGACAAAATGTGTGCCGCTATAGGAAATTCGAGGTGCGAGGAGGATAAGATTTCTTTGGGCCGAAAAAACTGTCAGTAGCGGATATCCATCGTGAATTGTGAGCTGTATACGGGGCAAACATTTTGAGTGAAGGTGTATTGCGTCAATAGATACGCTTTTTCAAGGACGGAAGGACAAACATCCTTGAGAAAACAACGAAGTGGAACGCTGTCTGTAGTGAGTGCTGATCTCATCCGATTACCATCTAATCACTGCAATGAAGAGGTGGCTTGGACAGCATTTCGCTGATGAGGAGGAACTTAAAAACGCTCTGCATATTGGTTTAAATCGCAGGTGGCCGCTTTTTATACAGAAGGAATTGGTAAAACAGTACGACAGTGCTTGAATAATGGGGAAGACTTTGTTGAAAAATAGAGGAAAAGTTGTACCTCTGATATGTAAATAAATTTTTTTCGCCCTCTGTCCTACTTTGTTTTATACAGTGATTCGGTGGTCACTTTCCAAATAGCCGTCGTATATTTAATGATTTTTTTTATTTATTCACAAAGTAATTTAACCTAATATCAACTAGGCGTAAGAAATAAGTATATCTTTAGGATTAGTCTTTTCGTATTAGCTGCATTGTAGGCCTTTAGATATTTCCATGCAATCGATGGCCGTAGTAGTCGAGTGGTTGTGGTCTCGAACTCGAGGCCAGCTTTGTTGAGTGGCGATTTTCATACCTGGTGCAACTGCAGAGACCCGCTTTGTTGATTGGCTAACACACGCTAAATCTGTACAGGCTCAGTCTTCCCATAGGTATGGTGCAGAGTTAGAGAGGGGTGCAAGCTCAGGTGTCGTCATGACCATAGTTCAAAATAACAAGGTTTGACACCAACACCCCTCGTGTTTCTTCAGAGGGTGACACAAATTAAAATCAAATCAAATCCATGCAATAGATATCGCACTCATGAAGATATGTAGGTTATATAATGGTAATAAATTTCTGCTACCAGCTCTACTTCTTTTTATAACTGATATGAATTGCGTAATTCTGAAAAATGAGTATTTATTACTTTTAGAATTTAACGAAAGGATGCAGACTTAAATACAATTACTAGAATTTATTCCCTTCAAAGTACATTATGATGCAGTCTTGATCTATATGTATGAAAATGGATGTCTGTATGTATGAAATCGCATCACTCCAACACCGTTCAACCGAGCACTATGAAAGTTGGCATGTATATGTGTTTTTTGTGGAGAAAGTTCTTGTGCAATCTTCTTTGTTGAAGCTAGCCACCAGGTGGCGCTACAGAAAGGCAACTCTGCACCGTTAAATTAATCGACAAGTTGCCAACGTGATCACCGAAAATGATGCCAACTTAGCTCTATCACCAGCATTTCGCTATGTTTCCATTGAAACGCCATTATAATGTAAGGAACGGCGTTGCATGCGAATATTATAATTCGACCATAAAATAAATACAACAGAAAGTAATATTAACGTATTACACATTCAGATATAAATTATTTACACTATTTTAAGTGTTCATTACGCAAAATTTATAGCAATGTGTTACTTTTGCTGAGCAGAGATCAGCTTAGGAAGGTGTTTTCAAAAATCGTCCCACAAGAGAGTTACGGGTCGTTATAAATAAAAAAGAAACCTTTTTATCAGCTATTAGACCTTCAGACTAAATATTTAACTCATATTGTTTTGTTGTTGTTGTTCAGCTGGAGATGTGCAATAAGATATTTTTTGTTTAATTTGCAATTCACGTAAAATTAACTCATAAAAAACTTCTTTCTTCTTCAATCTGTATTGTTTAATTTTTCAATTCATCCGTGTGAAGAACGGGTATACCAGCTAGAAGATTATAGATAACATGATTTAACTATGCAATATAAAAGAATTATAGCCATACCTATATTAAAAATATTCAATTTTTTAAAAAAAAATATCAAAGTAATATATTACAACTACATTCATATTCCGAAGTTCCAAAAGTCATGGGGTAGTTACGTGGAAATATTCAGAGCGCAGGTAACATCTCATAAGAAATATTCAATTGCGTAGGTTCTATAATCAGGGCTTTTAATTATACTCAAATGATTTATACAAAAATCTTTCTGGCACTCCCCCCCCCCCGCAATGCGAGGGTTGTGTGGGTGTACGTTGTGCCACTAAGTTTGTCTTAGATGCACGGGCATTCCATTTAGGAAGTTGTTAGTGAATTTGGCATACTTAAATCAGAATGTGCCGATAATAAAAAAATTCAGGCATTACCACAGAAAAACGGTGGTTGACCACAACTAAATGACTGACATCACTGAAGTATGTGTAGTGTTAACAGACAAGCAACAAAAGCAACAATCAAAGTGGGACGTATAACAGACGTATCTGTGAGGACAGTACTTGATATTGATGGAATACGGTAGGAAAATACCTTACTCAAAAGCGTCTAATAACAGCAAGCTTTGGGCTCCAGTGCCTCTGATCGGCTTGAGAATGTAGCGGTTGGACCCTAGGAGACTGGAATAATGTTGCACCAAAATCTTTATCACGATTCCCATTGGGAATAAATGATGGTAGGTTTTGAGGAGGGCACACGTCGCGAGGCTACGGACCCAAGCTGGCAGCAAGACACTGTGTTAGTTAGCATTGGCTCCATATTGCTACAATGATGTCGACTATTTTTACATAACACTAAGTCTTTTGGTAAAAGGGAACCAATCATTGACTGGAATTGTTTATGCTCAATATTTGGAAATGTGCACTTTAGATTACATTCATCTTGATATAAATCTTAATCTTCATGTGAAGGTATTAAAGAGTGAAATGTCTCCCGAAAAACTGAAAGCTATAGCTTTGGAAACTACTGACAATCGATTCCCAACAAGTGAATGGCTACATGTTTTTACTGATGGCTCCCTTCTAGATAGATATCATGGTGCTGGTATCGTCTGTGAATTGTTTTGCTTTCACCTGGGTATTTTTACTACTGCCTTCGATCGCGAATTTGAAGCTTTTGCAGTAACGGTCGATCAACTATCACTAAGAAGCTCCGAGTTCAACAAGGCCGTAATCTTTTCCCACTCTAAATCAGCATTATAAGCTCTATCTCAAAATTACCTCTATAATTCACAAAGAATTTTAAAATGCAAATCGTTCTTAAAAGATTTTTCTCATAAAATCTCTTTTTAGTGGATACCGGCTCATTCAGAAATTGCTGGAAACGGGCATGTTAACTAAGATCCTTGTGATCCAAAGACCCACTCGGATTTCAATCTTTCATTCCTTAAAGCTTTTTGCTAGTATGGTCTTTAAGCATCAGTTTAAAATGGAAGTTTTAGAGATGTCGAATTATAAGAACTGGGAAATCTTAAACAAGGACCCGTCCTGGGTCCCTGGGGCTCCTAGAAAAGCAGCTGTAGCCCATTTTATATTTTTGACAGGTCATGACTGTCTGAGAGCGCATCTCTACAGAATTAGTATCGCCAACTCACCGCACTGTACTCTGTGTGACTCTGGTCAACCTATGACCTCCGAACATTTGGTCGTGTGCCCTGCACTAATTAGCGTTAATTAAATAGTCGAAAAATATTGGAGAGCACATGCACTAATGACATTAGGTGTTATTGTAGTGTGTGGCATTTGTAAAATAAATATTTGGAAACCATTTGCAACCATTGACGTACTTCATATACTAAAATAACAAAGAAATCTTTCACAATGACACTGTGCCATGTAACCTAGCCAGAATAGTTAGCGATTGGCTCGTGGAACATTCTGAATAACTACAGAGTAAATAGTTGACCTCATAAATTTCATCAAACAAATACAAAAAAAGGTTGAAAGGTCAGTTCGTGGTCAAAATACTGCACAGATAACATTTTCGAAATTATGGACGGCTGTAGAGGCTGCAGAGCTGAATATATTTAGAAGGGACTTCAAATAATTTGTTGCTATTCTTTCTTAGGCAAATGGGAGCCCATAAAATAACAAAAGTTTTCTCGTGACTTTTACATTGCAGTAATTATTATGTAGTTATGTTTAAAGTAATTAACACATCACTCAATAAGTCCCGGGCCTAACTAATAAAACAACAACTTTTAGGCAAAATTAAACTTTATTTATCAACTTATTTCCCTTCAAGAATTATACATTCAGCCCAGCGCTCTTCAAATTTTTAATACCTTTTTCGTAGAACGATTTGTCTTTGCTCTCAAAAAAGGCTTCAACTTCGCCAATCACTTCTTATTTCAGCCAGACTTCTTTCCCTGTAGCATTTTTCAAGGTCTAAAAAAAGCCAGTAGTCCATGGGGCAAGATCTGGACTGTACGGTGGCTGGAAAATAATTCGAAGCACATTGTTTTTTTTTTGTTGCTTGAACAGTGTTTTTCTTCATCACAAAGCAATTTTAACGCACGAAATTCTTTTTCACCCATAATTTCAAAGCAAACAAAAGTTGCTTCACTAAAATCTCTGTAACTTTTTAACTAAACAGGATATTATCACGAAATTTTGACACGTGCCGTTTGAAAGTTAGTACTACTATATTAGACTAAAGAAAGTTAGAAGGTAGCGCAATCTATAAGTTAGGCCCAGGACTTATTGAGTGATGTGTTATGCAATAGCTATACGTGTCAAAGTAATTTTAGCTCTTTCTAATAAAAAATCCACTAATAGCAATTTAACGAAAAATCTGTGTATGCAATTTTTAAGCAGTAATTTTTAAGGCACGTAATTTATAGATAAGTTTTGATTCATGTTTTATAAATATTTTAGCATTAAACTTAACGATATTATTAAAACAAATATTTTTAAATCACTTTTTAGTCACTAATCATACTAATACTACGTTGTTTCTAATGCCATTCTATGGTGTCTAATCGAGGCCCACGAAATTTATCGTGGCTAAAGTCTAGTTTAAGTTTGCTGTTTGGGGGTAACTATGAGAAACACATGAAAATATAATAATATCAATATTACACAAATATATTCCAATTACTGATGTATTTATTGGTAGAACAGCATCTGTACTTCATAATTTATCAGACAACTTATTTCTTCGAGATCAACTCTTCAATCATCATCCAGTAACTTTATAACATTTAAATTTAATCCAGTAAGTTGATCCTTCGTTTTCTTTTTAACTTTTAAGGAATACTTTAGAAATAGCGTTACATTTAATAATCATTTTACTGCAGTGCTTTAAAAATGAACCTTTATGTTTGATATCTTATTCCCATCTCTTTTTTTAATCAATTTCCTTTTTTTTTAGTTTACAAAACCATTTATTTCGCTATTGTTTTTATTACATTCAAAATTGTTTACTTCTAAGCAAGCAAACATCGAAACCAAAAGAAAACTGTTAGCATTACCTTATGAAACTTTAAATGTTTCATCTGAATTAACAATAAGATTGAAACCAAATTTTTATTATATGTGTTGTTTCGTGTGAATTTTTTTTCTTTTTTTTGGGGGGGGGGGGTTGCCAATTGCTCTGACTCGAAAAAAATTTATCACTTTATATTATCTTGACATTGAACATCACCATTTAAAATTTGATTCAAATAACAATTGCTGATTTGTATTTGTAATAAATCGTGACACGTAGAAAGTATGTGATTTTGCGACTCACATGCGATAACGGACTGATATATAAACACAAGAAAATTTTTGAGCTTAAAAGAGGTACACAGTGGGAAAAATAACTTACCATTTGAAGTTACTTAAGGGTTATAGGCAATGAGTTTAGAGGTTTATTGACGGGGGGGGGGGGATTGTGAGCTACAGTCAACTGACCAGGACGAGATCTAACCTGTACCTCTCTCTTAACTTCCACATCATTCTAGGAGAATTTGGAGGCATTTTATCAATATACAAACAATAGTGTCCATTATTCCGCTTTATGGGTCTTTAATGAAATTAGAACTTGAATCTCTGACTTTACTTGAACATCCACCAACAATGAAGGTCTCAATCCCTTCACAGTCATGTAGCAATAAAAGATAACAGAGATTAAAAAACTGCTTTTATAAAGATAAAATTTTTTAAAAAATGCTTACAAGGAAGGATAGTTCATTTTTCAATTCCTCCACTATTAGCTCTCTCTCTCTCTCTCTGTATATATATATATATACATATATCTTGTTCAAATTTTCAATCGAGTTCAAATAATTTTTTTAAACTTGTAGTGGATGACACTTGGAGTTAATATAGTTTTTACAAATATTAATTCATTCATTAAATTAAATTAATTACTGGTTTTGGACACCAATTTAGATTTGTCTCCATTGTTGTAACAATACAACTGTTAAAACAATGACAAAAGTTAGCATTGAAAACCAGTTTTTCAGCCACACCGGGTGTGCATTGTTACAACAATGCAGACAAATCATGCTCTTTTTTCAATTCCTATTATTAGTTCACTCCCTCCCTAATATATATATGTATATATATAACTTGTTCAAATTTTCGATTGTTAATAAAATACTTTCAATAATCATCCATTCAAAGTAGGAATTGACTTCAAAAAAAAATTTTTATATTACTTTTTATCAGAGTATTTTTGGTTATGATTTACTACTTGTATAGTAAAAATATTAAATGAGAGTATTTGAATTTTTTTATGCATAACATAACTGGGATTTTTTATCATTCATTCGTTGTGAAAATTTACCGTTGAACAAATAAATTGAGTTACAAAATCTTCTACAGCAGATGGAGAGAAACCTGAATCTGGGAATATATATTGTTCACTAAGACAGTTTTACTTATGGCATTTCAAAAAATTAAAAATCAAGAAAACATAGATTTCCAATTAAATTTCCCAAAACATTTTTATGTTTTTATTTATTAGAGTAAAAGCTCTCCTTTTTGTATCTATTTCAGATTTGTTTTTTTCACTTCCTACTCTATTAGCTCAGTCTCTATCTCTTTTTATATATATTTATCTTGTTCAAATTTTCAAACGTTAATAAAATACTTTCTATTCAAATAATTTTTTTAAAACTTGTAGTGGATGACACCTGATGTTAATACATTTTTTCAAATATTAATTAATTACCGATTTTCAACGCCAACTTAGATTTGTCTCCATTGTTGTAACAATGTAACTTTTAAAACAATGAGAAAAGTTGGCGTCGAAAACCGGTTTTTCAGCCAAACTAGCCAAACCGGGTCTACATTGTTACTATAATGCTGACAAATCACGCTCTTTTTTCAATTCCTTCTATTAATTCATTCTCTCTCTCTCTCTCTCTCTCTCTATATATATATATATATATATATATATATATCTTGTTCAAATTTTCTTTCGTTAATAAAATACTTTCTATTCATCCATTCAAAGTAGGAATTGACTTCAAAGTTTTTTTATTACTTGTTTTTAACCAGAAAAGTAAAATATTACGTCAGTTATGCAGCAGAAAATTTTCTAATTACTCACAATAAGTAAATGCAATTTCTGCTGCTCTAAGAATTTATAACAAAGCTTCAGAGACAAAAAAAACTTTAATAAGTCAAAAATTCAGTATTTGCATTCAATTAACTTTGGCATATAATTTAAGAACGATAATGCAAGTCTATATAAGAACCATCAACAAAAGCAAGTCATTTTCAGTAGAAGCAATCCTTCCACACAAATTTATGAATGACAAATTATAATATTTTTCTGCATTCAACGAGCAAAGGTTTGAAGAAAAGAGTCATTATTGGTTATCCGAATAACACCATAAAGAAATACAACTTGGTCTAATGAAAAGAAAACTCTTCCGGTATCTAGGTCCTTAAAATTATAAAATACAGTACAATTTGCTTGTCTCTGCTGACTTTGACTTTTTACTGTATAGCCGAAGAACAACATAAAAAAAAATCTGACGGAGACTAAGGACCAAAAGAAGAGACAGCCTAAAAATAAAAGAACAACAAGAAACAAAATACAAAGCATATATATATAAAGGAAGCACTTGAAAGTAAGCTCACCGTTAGCACAGGCATTTTTTGCCCTAGAGTAATGATACAGACTCGTACGTAACAGGTTGAGCACTGTACATAATGATCACTCCCTCCCCCCTCCCCACCCTCCTCCAATCCTTCAGACGATTGAAAAAGACGAAAGATGTAGAAGGGGGAGGGGTCTCTGAAATCTTTTTCCGTCATTATAGCACATACGACAGATGTGATCTTAAAAAAAAGAAGAAATGATGGGCTTTGAAATAAAAATAAAATCACAATAAAAACTCAAAAAAGAGAGAAGTAAATAAAAAGAAAACGATACAGTTAAGTACCATAACTTTCTACAACCCCAGCTAAAAAGTGTATAAAAGAAATACGGAATCATTAAGTAGAGTTGTCCCTCAGGTCGGCGCTGTCATTATCTTTTCGTTAAAAGGTAGAACAGTAAAAGTAGGGTAAAGGTTCGCTTAACTAGTGTAATGCTGGAAAAATGAGAGTAAAGGTTACATTGCAGTTTGCCACTTTGGAATCGACACATGTTTTTAAAGCTTAGAGAATATATTCATTTAGCACATAGATTCTCAACGTGGGCGATAACTCCCCCTTGTGGGCGTTTGAGGCTTTCAGGGGGGCATTGAGATGGCACGGAGGGGCTTGGTCAGATTAACCAAAAAAAGACTAAAAAAAAACACGCTGATTATTTATTAACAAAAGTAAACTTTAATACTGTATACCTTATGTTGATTGTTTGCATTTAAATCATTTCTATCTCACATGCACGAAAATTCACATATTTTTGTAGTTCGGGAAGTGGATGAAAAACTTAAAAGATTACATTGCATTCAGACGTACATTAAATTGAATGATGTAGTACATTTTAATTTCTGTAGTGCACGTGTTGTCTTTGTCTGAGAGCAGTTGGAAACATGTTTCGTCTACTGCATTTCATTACGCATATTATCCAAGAAACAAATATGTTAACCAGGAATTAACGTGATTCTTCAAAGGCTGAAACTGTCAATGTATATTTATTTGAAAGCAATAGTTTATTATGAATTACTTCGTATCATTAAAACCCCTGACTGTCTTTATAACAAGTAAGCTAAAACTTTTATTCCACTCTTTTAAATGAAGAAGAAATTCAGTAGCGTTTCAATTCCAACAATATCCTACCTATGACTAAAACATATAATATTAGACATTTTTAAATATATTTGTGGAAATAGTTCAGATTCGCAAGTAAAAAAATTGGGGCTTTCGAAAGAAAATGAAATTAAAAAATATATTCTTTTGGTAATAAGATATTTTTTAGAACTTAACTCTTGCTTTCACCATGTATTATGTGAACAATCTTATTTCTCTAGAGTGTGAGGGGGCGGTATCGAAATATTTACTAGAAAATCCAGTTCAAAAAAGGTTGGGAACCTATGATTTATCAACTTTAAGAGGACAGTCAATTCAATTGACAAAAATCTGTCAAAAAATCAAATCAAACTTTTTTTAGACTGAATTATTCTTTATATACTTTTCTGTAATCTCACAAAAATTAAAAGTTCTAAATTTAAAAAACGCAGATTTATGATAGCTTTTACGTTCGTTTTTATTCACATCCCTATGGCAAAACAAAACTTTAAACTTGCTTACCTCAGAAAGATAAAATAGCTAGTTTGTCTTCATTTAAAATGCTAAAGCCTTTTTCATATTGTGCCTAATGCTTTGAATTTTTTTTAACCTATTGCTAATAGTACATGTAACAAAAGTTGGTATGCATTTTTGAATCAAAGCAATATTTATTTTTTTTAAAATAGTTGAACTCAGAATTTATACATTTTTTAAGGAACTTTCAATAAGCATCTATAAAAAGAAATATTGTACGAATAACAATCATGTTATCGCAAAACCCATACCAACTTTTGTTATACATAGTTTGACGTACTTGTAAATCAAATTGCATGCGTGGACGTTAATTTTTGTTGGAGGAGTAGCATTTTAAAACCACTTCACAATTTTTTTTCCCTTAAAAAATTAAATAGCTAGCTTTTTATGAAATTTTGAACACAAAATCTGTTTTACGTAGTATACACACAAAGGAGGCAATCAAAAAAGTTTTGAAAATCCTTAAATTAACAATTTTTGCTTAAATCGTACCAAGTCCCCTTAATCAATCATTGAAAGCTTTGTGAGCATTCACAAAATCGATATTTTACTGTATAGCATATTATAACGAAGAGATTTCAAGAAGAATATAAATATATTTATAAAAGTAATATCTTATTTTTTCATAATACATAGTGTTAATCATATAAATAGGCAAACTTTTTGAATATTCCATATTCAATGGATTCCGTCCCATGTCGGAATTATTGGTAACAAGATAAACGTTTTACTATCACCTGGGTGTTCTCCAATAGTAAGAAAAAACAAAGGGATATCTGGAGAGTTCCTCCTGAACATGTCTGGTACTCACGAAAGCGCCCTGCTCTTTGATGGTCATAGAGGCCAGCAGACTTGAAAAATTCAACTTGCCAATAGACACTTCAAATCTCTCACCTTTGAACTGGAGCTAAAAGTTTTTAAGATTTGTACATTGTGTACATTTTTTTAAGATCAGTACATTTTACATTGCTTAAATTTTAACTTGGATGAGGTGTTCTTAAACCTCTTTTGTTCTTGTATTTTTTGGAAGTATACGGTCTCTGATGGAGTTGGTCTAGTCTTAGACAGCCCAACTATGGATTAGGATTTAATTATAAATAGGATTTTTAAAAAATATTTGGTGTATTACAGTGTTTCTCAAACTGTGGGGTGCGTCATCCTAGAGGGAAGAAGGCGCGAGAATATCGAAAAATCGAAAATAAAAGATTATTCAAAAATTATCAATTTACTAAAAGGAAGCAAGAGAGAGAGAGAGACAAAACTTTCAGACATAAAATAAATTAAAAGCACATTTACTCTGATATACTATACTATTTGATATACTATACTTATAAATGTATCAGGACGACAAAATATATTTGATACTAAGTTAAGAACAAGTTTAATAATTGCTAGTGATTTTTCCATGGTTTCCATGGTATGATTTTCTTATCATATACAAAATTGTATACAAAATTTAATAATCTTGATAATACGTAACTCTTGTACGGTTTATAATTAAGGTTGAACAATAGCTTTAGCGTCAAAGTATTGTACATTATTACTGCATTCCAGTACTGCACACAAAAAAATTTCAAGGAAGGGGGTCCATGGTCGGAAGTCCCCCAACTCGTATCATACCTCAAGACAACACCAATTGATTCTTCTGATTTTGTCGATTTTGTTAACAAAAACAGTAAAAAAATTATTGAATGAATAATTAGCATTAATTAATAAAATAAATTGCTAATTGCAAGTACTTAATTTAATTTTACGTTATATATATAGGATTATCATCATTCGAAAACACTCAAGGGCTTTGGGGAGGGGGGGGTCGGACCTCTAGGACACCCCCCTTGTGTGCGCCACAGCTGCATTCAATAAATTTTTGTGGGGGGGGGGGGAGTGATGAAAATTATGATTGAAAATGGGGTCGAGAATATCGAAAGCTTGAAAAGCACTGGTGTATAGTGATGTTCTAATTAAAACATCAGAATGGTGAATTATCAACGTATTCTTAAAATATGGATTTCGCCTGCAGTAAAACTTAGGGCTAGTTCTGTAATAATATATGAATTTTGTACTACGTAGTTATCTCTTTACTCTATCCCTATATAGGTATACTACATGTGCAACATTTATATAAACTTCTTAGATCAAATGTACAAACAAAATGCATTTTAAGCACTTTTCTTGTATCTTATCATTAATTACATTATAACATCTAGATGCAAATATAGATGAAGGCTATAAATTAGAGCATCATATTTTCTTTATAAATCGTCTCACACTAACTTTAAAGAACGAACTTAGTTTCTACACTAAGTATTTAAGTATTCTAAGCACGATTTGATGCATTTACTCGTAAAATGTTGTGTTCTTATATAATTGATTGTATGTTAACTTCACACTCTCTAAAAGCAAACGTGAGGCTTTTGAGGACGGACCTTAAAATACGGTCACGTGACGAGAACAGATCCTGCGCCACACCCCACTCCCCAAACTTTTACACCAAGCCAACGCGTGAGGGTTTTGAATCTCGACACATTTTCTATGAAATAAATCCCTTTATACGGAAACAGAAAGAACACCGAGGACAACAGTCCTATTGATTTCTGAAAAGAATTACTTTTCCTATTATAATCATCAATATTAATTATACTCCGCAACTATACCTCACTCGTAAAGATTTTATAACATTAATTGTAACTTTCGAAACTCGTCAATTTCAACATCACCTAATTGTCCCCTTATAAATTTGAGTTGTGCACCTCTGGTTATAACCAGTACTATCTTACAGTTCGCATATTTGTTTTAGAAATTTTATTCACTAAATAAATTTAGTTAAAAAATATGCCAAATCCATAAAATTAAATTTAGCTTCAGGAAAAGTAGTATTCTCTTTGTGAAGTAATTACTCCTGAAGCATAAGTATTCGCTATAGAACTATTAAGCTAATCTATGTTTAATAATAAAAAAATTAATAAGTCTTCTGTCTAAATTGCTTTTATTGCATTGCAGCAAAAACATTCAGGTAACTAATGCTTTTATCCCATGCTAAAACTCAATTAAATAACTTGCTCATTTTTTTTTATGAAAGAGATCTCTGTCATTATAGTATCATTTAAAGAATATCCCAAATGAATTGCTTCATATATTTTTTATTTCCTTAAATCTCATTCCTAATTGCCTTCTAAGCGATTAAATACTTAAAACGAAACAATTTTTTAACAATTAGTCAGAATTATGTTCATTTTATTTCTCTTTCTTTTGACACAAGTTATCAAACAGAGCAAGGTTACGTGAACATTAAGGATAAAGGGAAAAAACGAATTATGATTTTCGTTTATTTAAGATTTTTACAATGCATTAACTCCTAAATGAAAAATGTCATTATTTTTTCTCTCTGCTTTCTCTCTGTTTTGGAAAGTAAGTAGCTCTGCTTTTGCCAATTTGTTGTAGCACGCGCGCCTATTTACCACTTTCCTTTGGAGGAGAAGAGGAGAAAAAAATAAGCTTCAGAGAAGATGAAAGTAAGAGAAGAAAAAGAGATCTTTTTGCGTGATGAGTTCGCAGAGAACAGCCAAATAAGTGAGATGGAACTAAGAGTTACAACTCCGCTAATAGACCATTAAAAAGAACCGAGGCAGAAATAAGTAATATTACACATAAAAATCACAAGAACTCCCATTAAAGCTTAAACAATCACGCAGCCAGAGGCCGAGCTTACGCGAGATTGCATGGTCAAATCTCTTTTTAGCTTTTTAAAAACAGCCATTTCTTACAAATATCATTAACAACCCCGCACGCTTTTTGCTCATGTAAAAAAGAAGGAATGTATTATTCATATTTACTTAAAAGCTACAACGGTTGCAAGCTCTTATTTTCATTTTGAGCGTTGAAGCTAATGGACTAATAGCCTTTTTCTTAAACTAATTTTCCTGTTTCCTAAAACAACTAAGGGGATGAGAAGTAAAATATGTTGATGGGGAACTCATCCCTTTGCGCTTGGAAGATTAACAACAACTGCAGCTGATCACGCGAGTTTTAGATTAATGTGTTGTTTCGTCTACCTTTTATTTTTTTTTTATATTTGTTGAGTAATAACGCACGAGGGACTCGTATTTTTATGTGTATTATAATTTGAGCGAGTAAATTATGGAAGTACCTACGTAATAAGATTTGTGTTATTATGAGCAAGAGTGATATAGAATGAAAATGGAATGATTTGAAAAATGTAGCTGGTATTAATGGGATAACTCCCAATGCTTTCTTTATTTGGGGGCTTGTATTAAATCTGTGTGTTAATGGGATTTCGTTGTGATTTATAAAAACGCGCTTTAACGCACTTTGTGGGTAATGGCTAAATAAAATTTTAGTTACAATATTTTGCGCATTAACTCTCGGAAGCTTTTATCATCTTTATCAAACCACTATATATTTTATTACCAAAATTAATTTTGTCTGTTGAAATATTTAAAGCGCGAGTTTGTATAAAATTTATTTATCAAACCTTCATATAATTTGTAACCAAGTTCATTTTGTCTGTTGAAATCTTTGGAGGCCTCACACTAGACTAAAATAAGCTCGTACTAAATTCATTTATCAAACCATCGCATACTTTGTAACCAAAATTCATCTTGTCAGGGAGAGAATACTTGGGAGCCTAGACTAAAATAATCTCGTACTAAATTTCCTGATCAAACCATCTCATAAACCTAAATTCATTTGTCTGTTTAAATATTTGGAAGTCTCGTACCTACTACATTAATATAATCTCGTACTAAATTCCTTGATCAAAACCATCATATAATTTGTAACCTAAATTCATTTTGACTGTTGAAATCTTTGGGAGCCTCTTACTAAACTAAGTTCGTACTAGATTCATGTATCAAACCATCGCATACTTTGTATCCAAAATTCATTTTGTCTGTTCAAATATTTGGGAGCTTGGTATTAAATGAATATAAATCAAACTGACTTGAATAGCATGGAGTTTTGTTGAGAAATTAAAATCCTGTAGCTAAAGACCCATTCTGTAGAGAGTGTAATGACCGTTAAATCTGTCCAGGCTCAAAATTCTCACATTGGTGTGGTGAGAAAGTATGAGGAGTGAGGCGTCCGTTCAGAAGTAGACCCACTTGATCGAGGTTCAAAAAATTGTGAGGTCTGTTATTAACAGCCCTCGTGAAGCTTTTAAACACTACGTTCGGAGACAATCAATAAAATGTGGGGAACTTAATTAGCAAATGAATTTAAAACTTTGCATTAATTTTGAAAACATTGATTTATTTATATTTAAATTATTTGTTATATTTATCTTTTTTTATTTTCGTATCATAATTAATCTTATTCAAAAAAGAGTTAATATATCATTTGCGTAATATTATTTTTTTAATAATATTGCACAAAATATATTTATATATCAAAAAGATATCAACACTTTAAAATTCAATTCTAATAAAAAATGCAAAAAAAAAAAAAAAAAAAAAGTAAATACTTGAAATATAAAAGACCCTTTTTAACAACATATTAAAGCTGCATTAAAACTAAATAGGCATCTCAACAAATTTTCAAATGAAGCACTTCACTTTGGGCACTTTTAACACACATTTTAAACAACTATTTTTTATGAAACATTACAATATTTATAAATAATTTACATACTATTGCTTTGTCGTACAGTAACATTTACTGAGAGGGAGAAAAAGAGATATAACAATAAATATTTTAATTATATTTTGATTATTGAAAAGAAGTTTTAATTTTTAGGAATATTTCAGCATTAATAAAACAAATTACTTCTAACGACTCCTCTTTTTGTTCATGTTTATATAGGTATAAAATATTTGAAAATCATTTTGATTATAGGATTTTAAAAAAGATGCCGAGTTCACCCAGATTTATCAATATTTATCAAAGATTTTAAAATTTAAGAAAATCTGATAAAAAAATTACCCTTATAAGAAAATTATACTGTTGTGTTTGTTTCATTTGTGTAAGCCACTAAATCATCAAAAACATTATTGACTTCACATAACAGTACCAATTTCATAATTAAGATTTATTGAAAATTGCGATTGAGGTATTCTTCGTATTGGTTCATTCTGAAAGGCACACAAATATTGTTTTAATGATTAAATAACTTTAAATGATTTACTTTATTTAAATTGCTTGAATAAACAAGTGTTTCCGGATTTCAAATACGAACAGTGAAAACACAGTAGAGTTTGCGGCACTTTTTTTTTTGTCTAAACAAAGGATTTATTTAGTTAAAAAGTGTACTTTATTACGTAATTCGTTCATATGTAGAGTTATATTTAAGTTTTCCTCATAGTATAATTTTATATATAAAAACAACCAAATTAATAGGATTTTTAATTTCTTTATTATAGAAGATGAATGAGTAATCTTTAACTCCATTAATATAAAAAAGTATGCTTCTTTACAATATGTAATGCATAAGAAAAATAATTCAGTTTGTATTCAAATGTAGCTTAAGCTTCAAATATACTTTAAACTTAAGCTGAAATCAAAATAAATCATTTTCTCCTAAAAGTAATTCAGTTAGTTTTTTTAAATTACTACTAAGCATTATATATATATATATATAAATGCCTCAAGTTTATGAAACATTTGATTTTTAATTTAAAAAAATAAGTAGTTGTAAGTATTTTATTAATTACTACTTTTTTTAAAATGCGCCAATTAATGTGTGTAAATATATTAAAAATAAAATACATCCTATGATGTACTTCTAATGCCAGCAAGTATTAAATTTATTTTAATATATAATATTGAAATTAATTTAAAATTTAGAAGAGAATTTAAAAAATATTTATTTTGTGCTTAATAATAAAAAATAAAGCTTTTGGTACGACTTAATATCGATAGTTTTTTAATAAAAATTATAAATTCATCCTGATTTTCTTCTCTAAAAAATAATAATAGGTTTCCTTTCCAGAAAATTTATTTTTAGTTAGACCTTTTTTTTTTCCTTTTTCATCACTTTAATATTTATTTTAAAAATTAAATGTTTTGAGAAATTGATCCAGCAAACCAAAATTTCAACTGGCATACAAAATCTGGAAACACTTCTAATACTATTAAATTTCTGCAAATTACTTCTTCGTGAACATGTTGCTCTTTTTGCTAAATTATATACGTTTTTAAGTATTAAAGGGAAAAAAATCTCTTCATAATTTTTTACATTTATTAACTTATATATGATATTCATTTAACTTAATAAGATATCTAAATTATTTTTTAATATTATTTAATACTATTTGATAATTTAAAAAACTGATTAGTGTATAGTTTTAATTATGAAGAAATCGTAACTGGTAAGCCGTAACGGTAAACAATAATATCATCACAATTAAATTGTTTTTAGAATCCTTTTTTAAATTGTAATAAATTTATGTTGAAATCTTTGGATAATGATAAGTCTCGAAAAACGTCTTCGTTATTATTATTATTATTATTATCGTTCCATTTGGCACGAGAAAGTGCTTTTTCTAGTGACATGAAACACAAAACGCACTAAATTTAAAAGATCCGAGAAAAATGATCGTAGTCAAATTCTCCCATTAGATGGCGCTGCCGTTCTGAATTATTTCATACCTGTAGCAAATCTAACTCGGACGTCGACGTCGGTAGATGCTAACGATAGCTCGTTTTTAAAACGAAACATGTTTAAAATAGAAAATATTTCTGAGATGTAAGCCCACAATACTTATGTCCATTTTATTAGTAAAAAATTAACTTTCACTTTCTAAGTCATAACATTTTAAATAAATAGAAAGAATATTTCATTAATCATACACACGCGCATCAAGTTTTCTTTTCCATATTTAAAATATTCTTAATTTTTTTAACTGAAATATATGAATAAATTAAGATGAATTTTCCAAAATATTGTGAACATATCTTATTTTTATATAAAGTTTCTTTCAGTTCTTTCCAGAACTTACAATGGAAAAAAACTCCCCCTCCCCCCTTGGTTTTTCCTAACTGAACATTTTGCTCATAAATTAGTTATTTGAATTAAATTATTCCCATATCTAATATGGGATTTGATTTTTACTGTTGATACTAAAAAAAAAAAAATTTAAGTCCCGTTTTTTACTAGTATGGTAATTTGATACATATAAATGAAAAGTTTCGATTAAAAACATATACGCAGCCTGTTTTAGGAAATAAACTTTGTAATAATTGTAGAAAATATTTGTCTTTAATTTCATGGAGAGTTGCAAAATGTTTATTCTCATATTTGACAAAATTTAAAAAGATACTTCTGTTTGTTTAATTTTTTTTTCTTAATTCACCTTTCTAAGTTTACATACCTATTGAATAGCCAATGAAACAACTGCTTGTTTTGTAAGTAATTGCTAAGTAATTACTTCTGTTTGTTTAATTTTTTTTCTTAATTCACCTTTCTAAGTTTACATACCTATTGAATAGCCAATGAAACAACTGCTTGTTTTGTAAGTAATTCGTATCACTTGCTAAGTAATTAGCAGTTGAAAATTTTAACAAGATGTTGGTGCATTTAAACTTTTATTAATTTTTTTAGTTGGTAAATTTTTTTTATTACAATATACGGAATATTATGTCAAAAACATGAATTTTTTGTTACGTTATAAATATTACATTATTACATTATACTGTCATTTTAAAAAATTTATGAGAACAATATGTTTATTGTGAAATTGAGTTTCAGATCCAAACTCTCGAAGTAATTGTAGTCAAAAGATTTAAAATAACATTTATAAAAGTATTATTTATTTTTCAGTGCAATTAATATTTTACTTTTTTCAGAACAACTCACATTCGCGCCCTTTATGATAAAACTCCTATATTTATTAAAACATTTCTTTAAATTTCATAAAATTATAATTTTAATTTTGAAAATAAACTATTTGAGTCTTTTAAATAAGGTACACTATATACTGAAATAGATTCCTCAACATTTTGAGTTATAAGACTGATTCTACATATTTTCTAAATATTTTTACTTCTTAGAAGTATAATTTATGGAATTGTTTTTTCGCTGATCATATCAGTGATTTTGTGTTATTTAAAAGGGAATGAGAATTTTATAAACTTCATGTAATCTTCCAAACTGTGCTTCTCTTTAATTTCATTTATTTTACTTTTTAAGGAGTTTTTTATTTTAATTAAACTGATTTGAAGGCATTAGCATCTAACAAATTCAAATTTTTGAATTTTTGTCAAAAGTAGAAGAGATTTTTTTTTTTTAATTATCTAAAATTTATTGTGATGTTTCATAATATATATTACTTTTGTTAATTTTTCTCTATTTAGCGGAAAAAAGAAAAACATGCTTCACTTAAATTCAAAATGTATCTTAAACCAGATTACATATGCTTTTTTTAAATTATAAACAATTCCGAGAAATAAATTTTAATGAAATAAAACCATCCGCCGTATTTTGTGCCGTTGCAGCCTAGTGATCTCGTTCCCGAAATCATGCCAAGCGTTATTTCTGTTTAGTCATGGGTTCGAGTTCTGGTGCTACTAAAGACCGACCATGTAGAGGGGATGATGCACATTAAATTTGTCTGGGCTCAAACACTTCCTGTTGGCGTGACATGAATCAAACAATCAATCAATTGCTATTTTTTTAATGAAGTTGAATATAATTCCCATAGAAGATAAGAATTTCATGGAATTCACATAAGATTTCCAGTGGGATTTATAGCACAAATAAAAATTACGTTTAAAACATTCATTGGATTATCTGTGCATGTTTTGTAAAATAGCGACAGGATCTCGTTAATTTTGCTGATTTCTAGTTTAGAAATGTATCTTAATTTTTAGGTTTATGGGTAAAATATCACCTCAGCTAAGATAATTTAATCTATATCCAGAGAAACAGCACCATTATAGAGTGATATATAAAGCAGTGGAGTCCTAACGGTGGGTTTGAAAAACGTAATTCCAAAAACCATCATGCATCAGGAGCTGAATCACCTTAAATCCACTAAATCACATTGAATCCACTGAATCACAATGATTTCACATTGACGAATTCTTAAGTAAAGCTATAGTTTGAGCTAAGCGAACATTAGAATCGAGCAGAACTCGGGAACGCTCAACAAATAAGTTTGAACTTGAGATGTCTAGATTGTGTATCGTTTGAGGTGAAAAAATTTGTTGTTGCATGTTAAGTTTAATAGAACCTTAATATAGTAAGTAGGTATCTTAATATAGTACTCCCAATGTAGTAAAAATAGAGTGAGTGAATATTAAAAAATTTAAACTTTTTCCAAAACATGAAATGTTTAAAAACCCATGAATGTATAAAACCAAAATATCCATAATATGTATTTTAGTTTGTTTTTTCCCGAGAAAAGCACTTAAGCTAATATTGTAATGATTTTCAATTGTACTAGTATGCATGGGTGCTATTTTTTACTTTTTACTTTTATTTTCAATTACATGTCATGATTGCTTAGGTGGGTCAATAATTTGACTAAAAACTCTTTCCAATTGACATTAGAAATGGACCTCGAGAAGCGGAATTAGTGTTAGATCAAGAAAATGATATTTGTATTTGTACCCTATCCTTCTGTCGCCTTTATAAATTGGTTGATTATTAAAGTCATTCTATGAAGTTACATGATTGCTATGGCGATGGACCTCATAATTTTAAGCCATGGTAAAATAACGAGGACAATCCCTAGCTTACATCCCACTCGCCAAACTTTCACACCACATCAACTGGATTTATTGGAACATAAACATGTATCAGTTTTTCTAAATGGCGAATTTCTAAACTAATTTGCACATTTCACAGAGAGTAGAAGTGTAAAGACTGTGGATATGCTTCTGCGCATGTACAAATTCTAGGGTTTTTCCTTTAAAAGAAAAGAATAACAGAGGAATATTTTTTACAATTTTATTTATTTTACCTTAGATTTCTTTTTTAATATATTACACTGTTCAGCAATATATTTATAAAACTCTTGCAAGTTATCGGATAAGTAATTTCTGTGCTTAAGCACTCAGAATATTACATATTATTGAATTAAATTTTAGGATACATTATTTTAATTACATAAAAGATATATTTCTAAAATAATGCTTGTGTGTGAGGAATGCACAAAAGAAAAAACACACCGAAGCATTACAGTTGTAATTGTTTGCAATTTTTCTTTTGTTGCCCTCCCCCCTTTTAATATTATTTTAATATCTGACTGCCCCATTTTAGAGATAAGATGAAATGATAAAATATATTTGCTTCTAGGAGCTACTTCATCTAGCATTTAATATACAGTTGAAAGATTTTTAAGCAATCATCCATGTAGTAAAAAAAATCTCATTTTTTTCTTGTTGTTTTTGTAACAATATTTTGTATTAAAATGGCTGATGCTTTATTAGAGATTATACCATAGTTCAGCGGTTCTTAAACTTTGGTCTACTGACCCCTGGGGGTCCCTAGAGCTTTTCTAGGGGACACGCAAAGGTCCATTTAATATTCGCTCTTTTAAAGACTCTGAAAGGCCTCATGGAAAAACTGACAACCCTAGATTAGATCTCTCAATTGACCCAATGAAAAGATTCTACTAAAACTTATATTCTGGTCCAGAATATTCAGTTTTTTTTCATTGTTTGCAACTACATAGCCATTACCATAACATAATATTTTCAATAAATAAATAAATAACATAAGTGCAAAAATTAAGGACTGAATTCACCTCGATTTCCTCTAATTGAATTATTTAGCTTAAAAAATAAGTATAGAAACTGTCTAAAAAGCATAGAACTGGAATTGAGATTGCATATTTCAAATACTACTCCTGATATAGGAGGCGATGAATTCATCGCCATCTTCTCATTAACAGTCTTAATTCATACACTTAAGTACATTTTTTATTCGAAATTATTACTTTGTGATATTTTTAATTAGATATTTGTTTTCTTGAACGAAAAAAAGTTTTTATAAAGTTTGTATAAGTAGCAGAGACTTAGGAACTTTTAAATCACTCAGCCATACGTTGGGAGTTAGTGAGGGGTGTTCAAAATCTTGGGGTCGCAATGTCAGGCTGATATATAAAGGAGACAGTGGCGATCGAAAGTTTAAGAACCGCTGTCCTAGTTGATAAACAAGACATACAGTGTTAAAGGGGTGGAGAAGAGAAGGAAAAAAAAGATGGGCTTTTTTTGTAGTTTTTAAAATTGAATGAGCATTTTATTTTTAATTCTATGAGAACTTAAAACAAGGGAAATTGAGATTCAGGGGGAAGGTTTTCTTGCTAAGGGGAGGGGAATTGATTCTTCTACCGGTAAAAGGATTTTCAATACTCAGACTTTAACAAAACGAGAGTTTAAAAAAAAATGTTGGATTTATTCGATTGTTTATTACTAATAAGTTCCTTGGGTTTTTATAGCCATAGAGTAAGAGTAAAGAGAAACTCTATACATAAAATAATTTTTTATCAGTTTTTATTTTAAATCATTGGGTTTTTAAGAAAATCTTTCAAAAATAGGTTTTAAAAGGTCTTTTTCGCATAATACTTTTACATTGTTGTTACACGTATTTACTTTCATTCTTTATAGTAACTTTAATATAATTGGATGTATATTAATAATGGCTACCAATATATATATTTCTCATCTTTGAATGGAATAACAGTTATTTGAGATTAAAAATGAACAAGTCATATATAATATAGAAGACAAAGCTGGTTACTTTTAATATTAAGAAACCTACCGTTTTGTTCATTTCAAAAAATGTTAAATATATATAAATTCCATATTATTTTATTTTTATCTGACAGTTTCGTCATCTCTGAAAGAAAAAAAATCATTTTATTTTTTGAATGTTCATTATAATCCAATTATTCGAGAGAAATATGTTTAAAAATTATATTTAAAATGTTATAACATTTAAATAATTATCTGAATTTTAGTGAATTAAATTTTGTACTTAAGTAAAAAATAAGAAACTGTAAAAAAATATTTGAATATTTTTCGTTTAATCTGTTTTTAAAAAGATTGCATAAAAACAGATGAAATAATTTTTTCTTCTTTTATGACCCTTTTTCTTCCTAATTTGTTATTCCCTTTTATGCATTTTTACTTTAAAGACTAGTTCAGATTCAGAGATATCTATTTAAAATGTGTGATACTTTAAATTAGAAATAAAATTTACAAATTTTTAAACATTTAGGATGAACTTCCTCATTTAAAATTTTTAATGTGATAGTTTACGAAAACAAAAATATTCCATTTGTGTTGCACATTTGTGTTTGTTTATACATAAGAAGAAAATGAGATTTTCAAAAATAATTAACAAATTATTGTATAAAAAGAGATGGAGAGCTTATAGGTTTAATAAGCAAAAATGGGAATAATTTTTGATTTCCAGATTGTTTTATAATAATTATACTCATAAAATATGTCTCCCTGGAATGATATAAGAATGATATGTTTTTTTTTCTGTTTAATTGTTCTTTTTAGCATTATTTTTGTTTCGGTGTTATAATCATTATTTTTATATGATATAAAAATAATATTGCAGTACATTCACAAAATATTTTTGAATACATCGGATGAATGTCTATCTGTTTGAATACTGATTGAATGCCTATATTATACAGAATTTGCAAATTAAAATTATTTTTTCCTGACTAATTAAGGCAAATGTTTAACATATGTGTTTGGCCAGAAAGGTCTTTTAGCTATACTTCAATATGTATATAATTTATGTTTTAATTTTTTCGTATGTTTAACGTATAATATATTAGGTATAGTATCAATTTAATATGTATTTGCATAATTATTTATTTTCTAAATTCAATGTTAGAAAACTTGTAAAGGATAAAACTTGATCTTTAATAAAATGATTTATATTTTCCATTGAGGCCTTGAAATTCTCTCTTAATTTGAATTTATTTTTTTATTATGGTTTTATTCTTTTTTTTTAATCGATTCTTTATTTTCCAGTAAGTTATAGCATCCTTAATATAAGTGTGCTAGGAGCTGAAGTTATTTCTGTCGAATCGTGGTTTCTAGCCCTGGTGCCATTAAATATCCGGACCATGGTAGCCTAGTGGTCAAGGTAACGAACTCGTGGCAGCGGGTCATGAGTTTGAGCCCAGTACCACTGAAGACTCACCGTATAGGGGAGTGATACACGTTAAATCTTTCGAGAGCTCAAAAACGTCCTACCATTAGTGTTGTGTAATTGTTAGGAGAGGGAGGTGCCAGCTCAGGTGTCGTTCTCGTCACTTGACCATGGTTCAAAAAGACGAAGTCCATCACCCAAAGTCCTCGTGTAGCTGGACAGTGTGACGTAAATATTCACTCTCATGCCATTAAATATCCACCCTATAGAGGGGTTGATGTACTTAAATCTGTTGATGCTCAAATTTCTCTCAAAGCGTGATGTGAAAATTTGATGGCTCAGGTGTCATACTCATCCCTTTACCGAGGCTCAAAAATTACAATGCCCGTCGCTGACAGACCTCGATTTGCTTCACAGTGCGACTTACATTAAAAATGAGCATGCTGTTAATTCCAGATTCTGGAAATGCTAAAATTAGGTAACTTAAGATCCGACTTGAAATTCCTCTTTTCCTCGTGTCATATAAAAGACACTTAAAAATTTCTTTCATTTCCTTTTATTAAGGAACAAAAACGTTTATTTGCTCAATTTTTTGTTATTTGTTTTAATGGATTTTCTGGTTGGGAGGAGAAACGATATTTATATGATTCGTATCTTATGTTACAATATGGGTGGATGAAATGTCTGATATTTTATTTACCTATGCATTTTTAATATTTCGTATTAACCCCTTCCTTCTTCCTCCCGTCAAAATCACGGGGGGAAATTTCCCCTCTATTTCTCATTCCCGTGATATTTTTGGGCTGGAGTATTCAAAAGTAACGCGTTAAAAAGATGAATATTATATGTTTTTTATGCCCGGAAATCGTGTTTATTTCTCACTAGATGATAATACCAGATAATTAGTAACGTGTTTAGAGATAGTTATTTTATTTTAAATTAGATGCTAGTACAATCAAATATATATATTAGCCATATGTTTTTGTAATCTTAGCTCAGTTACTTAGTTCCACTCTTCGTGAATACTCGTGGGTTGCGTTCTGTGATAATATATATATATATATATATTAATATTGCACACATTATGGAGTTCGTCAGGAAGTGAATTGGATTCTACTTTAGTATAAATGAATCAGAGGGATTCTTAAACAATTGATTGTTTTGAAAGCTCGGTTAGTGAATCTGAGAGCAGTGATGATGGATCTGTACTGTTACCTGTGATGTTAGCCGTTTTATCTGAAACTTTGAAATTTGTATATTTCAAGAGAAAAAACTACTAATGTGTATTTGCACGAAACTTAAATGTAGTACAATTCTCCTTTAATGTTTAAAACACATGTTTTTTAATTTCCCCTTTGCTGGAAAACCAACACTCAGTCATAATAGCCTTAATGTTGGTTTTTCTTAAAAATCACTTTCTTGTATTTCAAACTAAAGAATTAACCAAAATTAAAACAGAATACATATATTGAACAGAATACATATACTGTTTCGTTTAATTTACTTGAAAAATATAGGCACATTTATGACCATTTTCTTCAAAATTATGTAGCCGTTAAGGGGTTAATGAGCTTGTCATAGTGAATTCCAACGTTTTTGAAAATAATGAAAGAAAAAAAAACGTTTGTTGAAATTATAAATGCGAAAAAAAAATGTCAAGCCATTTCATTATAACTTTATTTTACTATTACCACATTTATGTAATTTTAAAATCGTGAATTCGTGACCGTCATTGCTTTTGTCGATTCGTGGGCTCCAGTTCAGGGGCCACAGCAGGTCACCATCTAAAGAGACCCGTAAAGTACACGATTACTTTTCTGGAGGAGGGTTTTATATTTAAAAAAACTAGATGGAAGCACAAAGGCGTAATTTTTATGGTCAAAATTAAATATCTCTTGATGTATGTGAAGGGTTTCAAACCCCTTGTGTACGTCATGTGGTCAAGATAACTGACTCGTGGCAGACGTGTCATGAGTTCGAACCCAGTACCACTGAAGACCCAACATGTAGAATGGGCCGATGCACGTTAAATATGTCGAGAGCTCAAACGTCCTCCCGTTTGTGTGGTAGTTAGAAGAGGGTTGTCAACTCAAGTGTCGTCCTCGACACTTGACCATGGTTCAAAATGACGCGGTCCGTCACCAAAAGCCCTCGTGTAGCTGAACAGTGCGACGTTAATATTCACTCACTTGTGTACGCTATTGAAAAGGTTTGATGTAAATTATATCTGTCGAGACTCAATTCTGACATTAGCGCGGGGTGGAAATTTGGAGTGTGGTGCCAGCTCAGATATCCTCGTCACTCGACCGAAATTCGAATATCAATAGGTATGTCGTCATGAGAAGTTTTGTGACTTAATCCTCAAAATCTCCTTTCCATGATTTGCATAATTTTGACCTTATTTAAATTGCATCTCAAATATTAAGTTGGGAAAAAAGAAATCCATTATTTTTACGTGAACTTCAAAACTTTATTTAACATGTTTCGGATTATCAATTTTGGTCAAATATGCACCATTTTGTTCTGCAATATGTTGCCATTTTAAAAGTAATTTCATAATGCCTCTCTCATATAAGTCTTGGTCCCTATTGGCGAAAGACTGGTAATCGGTTTTCACAATCTTCTCTTGATGTCAATTTCTTATCACCAAGGAAGTTTTGAAATGCAAGAAAAACATGGTGATCACTTGGTGCCAGGTTCGGACTATATGGTGGATGCATCAAAATTTCCTAACCAACCTCCCGGAGTTTCTATAGATGAGTGTGGCCTGGTGTTGTCCTGATGGAAAGCAACAACTCTCCTTTTTGGCCAATTCTTGCCGTTTCTTGTCAATTGCTATCTAAAACGGTCGAATTGTTGACAGTAGAGATCCGAATTTAGTGTTTTTCTTGCATTTCAAAACTTCCTTGGTGATAAAAAATTGACATCAAGAGAAAATTGTGAAAACCAATAACCAGAGCCTTTCGCCAAAGGGACCAAAACTTATATGAGAGAGGCATTAAGAAACTACCTTTAAAATGGCAACAGATTATAGAACAAAATGGTACATGTTTGACCAAAATAAGTAATCCGAAACATGTTAAATAAAGTTTTGAAGTCCACGTAAAAATAATGGATTTCTTTTTCCCCAACCTAATATAATAATTTTGTAAAAAAAAAAATCACTTTAATGAATACCTGAATATTATAGATTCGATGAAGTTTATTCAAATAAGCTGTATGAAAACCTATGTAAGGAAATATATTTATTTTCCATTTTCGAAATAACAGAAATTCAAAAAAGAATATGAAAGTTGCATCTTAGCACACACACAGACATCTTCAAACAATTGCCCCAGTGAAACATGTTTGTTGGAAAATGAAGCAAATCCTCTAACAATATCGAAATTCCGCGCACTACATATTGGTCCGAAATGCTTCTTCTTATTCGGACGCCAATTTATATGCAGAT
Organism: Trichonephila clavata; assembly: GCA_019973975.1. Lineage (NCBI taxonomy): Eukaryota > Metazoa > Arthropoda > Arachnida > Araneae > Nephilidae > Trichonephila > Trichonephila clavata. The sequence continues at coordinate 220,742 of BMAO01003421.1, forward strand.
ATCTTTCAATCTTGGATTTTTCGGATCGCGTTCCCTACCTGCCTCCTTTGAGTCTGCAGAAGTAAGGAGGGGGAGGTACCACAATCTACCTCACCCCCTTTACATTTTTGTTCCCCCCTTCCGCCACTGTCCACACGACGCAAATTTACATTTTTTTCAATCTTGGACCGTCGAAATAACGGAATATTCGAAAACATTCCGATTCCACAAAAATTCAGGAATGACTCTCAAGGAGGAAAAAAAAATCCAGGAGCTTGTTTATCTCCAGACGTAAATCCGGAACTGCCCATCGTATACGCAAAAATAAATATTTTCCCGTTCCTCTTAAGACCATGTAGATGCGGGTCCTTATCCATAGTCCACAAAAGCTTCCAACACAGTCCTCGCCCACCCCCTTTCCTCGGAAGGAATATTTCAAATATCGATCTACATATACAAATAAACTGGACTGTACTATTTTACATTAGACATAATAAGAACAGAATAGCAAAGGCATATAGAGGAAAGAATCTATCCTCCTTCCCAATCTTTTCTTGCATCTGCCCTTCCTCTATATCTAGGATATGTCCATACCATGCATCCAATAGCTTGTTTGCGTAAATATCCTTTATCCTTAGGGCTGGACGTCTTATTGGAAATAAGCTTTTGAAGAGAAACCATTATAAAAGGAAGTTGGCAAAAAGAAGAGCAGAGAAAAAAAATATTCGACTCGGGGATGAGTCTTAGAATCATGTTATTTATGCACTTTTATTTTGGTTGTTATCGGTCCAGGCGATTGGTAACAGGGATTCCTAGAAGGGGGGGGGGATGGAATTCCTTAGATTAAAATTATGGGTTTTTTTCCCCTGTATGAGTTCAGTTTCCGTTTGTTAGGAATATGGAGTATGTGTGGTCTCTGTACATTCAAAGTGATACAAGACAGTTTTTAAACTTTCTGCATTAAAATTATGTATTTTTGTGATGCATCATTTTTTTCGATACTTATATACTATAACGCTACAGGCTCCTCAATACATAAAACTCTAAAATGGACAGTAATTTTTACATATTCTTCTAGTCGATGAGTAATATGTTCCACGTAGAAAAATTCAAAAGATGAAATTCATAGAAAGATAAATTTAAAATAAATATGTTTTATGTTTTAAGAATATAAGAAACATTTTAATAATATGAAATGATGTTAATATATACATATTACTGTATCACATTTCGCATAAAATGTAAATTTTTGAATACTTTGAGTGATATACAATGATGAATGAATGAATGATTATATACGCCACATTTTTGTAAAGCAAGAATTGTTAGCCCCCTCTTCAAACTACCATGTGATGCCAGAGTGAGTACTTTGAGCCACGACAAATTTAAAGTGCATCAGATCCTCTACACGGTGGTATTCATTGGTACTAGGGCTCATGGATATACAATAAACTAGCTTATTTATGTTTATTTTTCTTATGAATACATCTTAAGAGAACTTTTTCTAATAGTGTGTCCCCCTGATTAAAAATATTAACTCATTTACCATGTGTTTTTCTTAGTTTTGAAATAGAATTATTAGTTATATTTGAAAAATCAAAACTCAAATAAGGGTCATTATGCATCCTTCGCAGAAGGGAGTCAGCTTTAAAAGTTCTTCACTACAGACTTACATTTGTATTTAATACTTATTGCCCCCACGCATTATCAATATTTCCATTATTATTCAGTACTTTTTGAGAAACCTTAAGCACTGACTAAATATTTAAGATAAACCTACTATCAGTAGGGAATAAATATCTACTAAAAAAATAGAATCTAATTTTTTTTAAAAAATTTTATTGCTTTAAAAGATATATGTTCGATGTATTTTAGATATAATAATTAGTTAGAAATGTATCTTGTACGTATCTTAGGATGTTCTCGTAGAAATTTAAAACCATTATTTTGTCATATTTTATAAGGTTCCAATGAGAAAAAAATATACAAATGAAATATCCAATAAATAAAAAAAAATTAGAATAAGTATTATAATATGTTCTTATTTCTCTTTCGCTTGTGTAAAATACAGAAAAATCATGTACTTAGGAAATACAGTTTTAAAATTAAAAAAGCTCTATATTGATAATATAATCTATTCCCAGTGAAACTCTTACTTGGATAGCTCTCTCTTTGCTCGTATTCTTCTTAAATAATATGAGATATGGAGTACATTTTAATACAACCAATGGTAAATATTTGTGCATTTTTGTGTCCATTTTAAGATAGTGTTACGTTTTAATCATTACAAAGCATGCTCAATTTGGATTTACTTTGTTACTTTATCACAATATACTATAATAAGTTACGAATTTATAATATGAAATTGTGCATCATGGTGCAGAATCTTTTGATTCTTTATGCAAGGAATGCTAAAATAGAAAAAATACGATAACATTTTTTTTTCTTTATTAAAACGTGATATACTCTAATAAACAAGTTTTTTTTCTGATTTTACAAGATTCCGGGATTTTTATCTCTTACATTTTTTTTGAGGCTCCATTAATAAATAAGGTTATAGGTATCTGATTCTAAAATCCTGTATGCTTTCACTCGCATAAGTTTTCTCCTGTTCTTCTAGGAGATGTTTCCCGTAATACTGTACCTGAAAAAAAAAACAAGAGTATTAAAAAGCAGCATAAATAATGTTACACATTAATCATTTTAAGATACATAATATTAATGTTACAGATGTAATGAATCGTATTTTGTTTAATTTTAAATATATTCAGATGTATGAAACATCATTTACTTATACAAGGTTTATTTTTTTTAAAATTTCCCTTTTATAATTATCTCCGGAACCAGAATTTCTTAAATTACTCCTTTTCTATAAATAATATTCTCATCATCTTAGAATAATGAGATTTAATTAATACATCATAAATATAAATAATTATGATTATAATGAAATGATTTTATGTTTATATACTTAGTGCTAAAAACTGATTAGAATTTCAGAAAATTAGGCGCTTATTCAATTCCTACTATTAGTTCATTATCTCTTCCTTTATATATATCTTGTTCAAATTTTCAGTCGTTAATAAAATAATTTCTGTTAATCCATTCAAGTTCACAAATACATTTTTTAAAAACTTGTAGTGAATGTCACTTGATGTTAATGCATTTTTTTCAACTATTAATTCATTAATTTAATTTAATTAATAAATAGTAACAAACAAAAATAGTAGTCCAACAGCATAAAAGAAGGGAAAATCGTTCTTCATGTCTCTGTAGCACAATGGATAGCGCGTTGGACTTCTAATTCAAAGATTGGTTTCAGATCCCACCTGGGATGGCCTAATTCCTGAGAATGTGATATCTTTTTCACTATACTATTTTATTAGAATAATTAAATTTAATTGATGAATAAATAGTAACAAAAATAAAAAAAGATAGTACAACACCCTATATAGAAAAGAAAAAAGGAAAATTTCAAGGAAAATCGCTTTCTATTTTGTCACTTTATTTTGCTATTCTGTCATATGTATATACATATTTTTATTAATTGTAATTATTTAATAAAAAGTAATTAAAATAAAAAATTTCTTTGTTGACCTAAGTAGAAATTAACTTAATTTTTTTATATTACTTGATTCCTTATTATGTTCCTCAGAAAGTGTATTTTTGATATTTATAAGTTAAGTTGAATATAAACTCTATGTTTAAGAACTAATCGATCGAAAGATTCTTTGGTTAGTAACACAAAATTGAAACCTAGTGTCGAAGAATAACAAGAAGCCGAAACTTAAAAAGGAAGCTTCAATTTTTAACAAGAAGAGTCTGGGGGTGAAAAAGCAGAGGAGCATCAGAGAAACAAGGCACAAAAATAATTTTAAAACATTACTTTTCGCTCAACGAAACACTTTTTCGATATTTCAGATCCTACTTTTTAGATATCCCAGAGCGCCTATAAAAATGAGAATTTATTTCATTCCTGGATATCTAACGATAATGTGCTAAGGGGAGGGGGGGAATCTTATTTTTTTGTACGTGAAATACCACGTATTGGCATGTCGTACAGGCTGATCTATTTCTTACAACCCGGTGCGTTTCTTTTTCTGTTTTATTCGGGGGCTGCTCGTTATTTAAAAATATGAGGACTGCCGAGTTTTTCGCTCGGACTTCTTTCTTTTTATACTTTCATTTGCCGGAATCCGGTTTATTAGGTCATATTTTACGATAAAGTTTGAATCTTGTCAGGAGAGAAATGGGACTTTGAAGCGTATTTGAAAATTGATCAGTGTAGGGCGTGTTTAACACCATTAAGGAATGCGGTTCAATTCCTATCTGGAGCTCCAATCGCTAACGACCTTCGATTAGTTCGGGATCCGACGTCCGCCCGTAACACATCTGAAAGCTTCTTCCTCGGATAGTTTGGCTTCTTTTTGCTTTGATTACGATGAATGATGAGTAGTAATAAGTAGGAATACTTTTGGGCATATGTGTGAAATTAAGGTTAGTAGCGAAATACAAATTATGGGTAGATAAATCTTAAAAAATGTATGACACTTTTTTATGATTAAGATGAATCATTTGATTTTTATTAACATACCTGAATTTGAAATAAATAAACAATTAATTGTATTTAAAAGTAAAAAATATACATATTAAATGTGTCCCCTCTCCGGTAGCTTAAAGGTAGCAGGCCCACTTCGTTAGCCTAAGAATGCGGGTTCGACCCCGGCTGAAGTCGATAGATTTTCTGGATGCGAACATCGTAGGCAGACATATCATATGATTATGTGCAGTGGCGTATTAAGCGGGTGTCGGATCTGGTGGCCGCCAGGGCCCCCCAGCGCTGGTAGGGGCTCCAAGCTTGATGAGTGCAAAGGCCAGCGACAAACCAACCACGTCATGTTGGAACAAGAAGTGAAAAGAAAGCAAAGATACAATGAAACCCCGCTTGAAATTTATGGAGATGCAAGAGAAATCCTAATGTAGAAAAACTTTTGAAAATATTTGTAACAATACCGAAATCGAATGCATCAGGTGAATGATCTTTTTTAGTTTTAAAACGTGTTAAAAATAATTTAAGAAGTACTAGGGGAAAAAAGACAAATTGAACAGCATGGCCATATTATATAGAGAATAATAGATATGGTAAAAATAATTGATGAATTTGCCAAAGAGAAATCAAACTGTATAACAAAACTGTATGCTCTTAAGTAAGGTTTTTTAATTTTTTTTTATACAGTTAAGATTTTTCTTTAGCTGATGAGTCAAAAAACTAAATTAGTGAAAAGAGTCGCTTACCTTAAATTCTCTACATAAAATGTATTGCTATAATAAAACTCTTATAGCAATACATTTTATTTTGAGAATTTAAAGTAAGTGACTCTTTTCACTGTTTTAGTTTTTCGAATCTTAAGCCCATGGGTTTCAAACCTTTTACCACCAGGGGCCTCCAACTACCTTAATCCGCCTCTGATTATTTGGCATGTAAATGATCCCTTTGAGTATCAATTTAGCTCTGGTACTCTCGGCAAAATTAAATCATGGCAATATTTAGAATCAGACAAGGGCTTGAATTAAAAAAATTAATTAAAGCGTCCGAATTTGGTAACAAGGCCGCCGCTAGATGGTACCTCCATGAAATGGTTCTCAAGTTTGGGGGCTTGCCATGCCTTCCAAGACTAAGTTGCTAAAACGCAGCCCCATTGGGAAAAAATAATAAAATTAAAGCTTATCAGGCTCGTCTCTTGAGATCAAAAGGAAACTAAAATTATTTGAAAGTTAATTTATTAGAAATTTTCAATTTATTAGAAACTAGTTTAATCGCTGAAATGTATATCAATTTAAACCAATCGTTTTAACTACGAGAAAAACCTTACTTTTTTCTATAGCCTATTTTTTAAACAACAAAGCTCATGAAAATTGAATCATATTCACCATTATCATTATATATTAGTTTTATATTCAAGTATACAATTCCAGTATTCAATTCAGTTTGTTTTCAAAACGTAGTTGAATAGTAAAGTTCGGTAGACCATAATTAAAAAGGATTAAAAATTATTAGAATAACATTAACACTTTACCAGGCTAATTTTTTCTAGCAATGGTACCTTAAAATATTCTGGTGGACGAGATTAATTAAGGAAAAGGAAATAATTTAGCTTATTACGTAAAATTATTTAATTTTTAAGATTCCTTTAATTATTGGGAATACATTTACCCCGACCCACTGTGTGATATTGGAAATCATTTACATACATTTTGTTTCCTTTTACCTCTGCCTACTTGAAATTTCTAAAATATGTTTTGTAAACGCTACAACCTTCAAAAGAAACAGTGAATTAAAAATATTTTATATTCTTAGATGATAATGACAAAATTAAGAATTACTATATATTATTTCCCGTTAAATTTATGAAAACAGATCAGGACATAGAAAACTCAACAAGTGTATGAAATATGTTTGGAAATACCACAATATGTAACATGAATTGTAAATTAGACCGATGAAGATGACTGATAGAAAGATTAAATTGATAAATTTGAAGGTAAGCTTATTTACCACGGCATGGTAAAGGATTAAATGACATAATAATTTTGTCTCGTAATTTTAATGGTTCATCTTGAAGCTGCACGAATAAATTCCAGAACATTTTAATGAGACCATTACTTTAAGCATGATTAAGTGTAGCTGTCTCAAAAAGCTACAAACTAATTTTAAAATGTATTCAAGTCTTGAAAGCAAAACAGTAGTAATATGTCGCCAATTATATTATTACATCGCAAATTATAATGAATACTATACACGCCAAATGGAATTTTGAGCAATATTTCCTCGCCAACTTCATTAAGTAGCTCATATTTCAACGCCCCCCTTCTGTAGGCACTACTGAGCTTCCATCGACGCGCGATTTGGAGAGAAAAACACATATTTAAATTACAAACTCCCAAGATGCAGCGCGAGTTAACTGAAGCACCCTCCCCGCCCACGACACCGTGTCGAATGAGATATCTTGGAAAGAGAGAGAACTCTGCAAATAATAGAGAGCGGCGCTCCAGCAAACTCTTTTTCGAGAGAGAGAGAGCTGTTGAAATAACAAGTTATCAAAAACATCTGTCAAGAAAATACGCCCGGTAGAGGGGGCATCATTATCCCTAATGCACGGGATAGATTTAGATTTTACAGAATGTGCCTGTGTATCACGTGACCCATATCTCCCTTTGTAGTTTCTTACGAAAATCCTTGTGCCATCCTAAACACGCCTGAATTATGATGACTGGGAGCGCTAGCAGTTTCCTCAATAAGGGGGCATCTACCTATGCAAGAGGTGGATCGTTTGCTTTTACAACCATCCCCTTCTACTCAGTTCTTTATTTATAAATAATTATTGAGTTTAAATATTGAAATTTAATGGATTCCGTCAAGGACTCCGTGCCCTATTACAGTTTTTGACTTTTAAAATGTTTACTGTGCCTCGAAAAAATATTTTAATGCATTGTGAAGCTAAAAGTCGGCATAAGTTTCTAAAATATTTAAACTGTTCCCAAGTTTTTAAATCCTTATGAATCTTAAACTTGCCGTTTTCTTTAAAATGATTTTTTTCTCTTCGAAACATCGTGAGATATAAACCTTTATTATTTATAAACTCTTAAACAACGGTATATAAGGTTCAAAACTCAATTACATTTTAAAACCATGAATTTTTTTAAAACAAAATAAAAACTGAATCTATAAATAATTATAATTTGTAATCGATTCTTAAAGTAAATATTTATCAAATTTTACGATGAAAAAATTTTTAACTGTCACAACTGTTCCATTCCTAATAGCACGCGTAACAAATAAAATGAAAATAGATATCTTTACTCTGAAAAAATATTTAGTAATGATAATTTATATATTTCCAAACATATTATTTTTTATTTTCACAGAAAACTGATACTTTATACGTATTTGTATATATGTGAGCAGTTCGAATTCTAAGATAGTTAATAGATATATATATATATAATTATAGATAGAGTATGTGTTCACAGAGAGATAGAATAAAATGATTATTTATGAAAAACTCTTATCCATAAATCTATATTCAACTTCAAAAATGATATTAACGGGTATATAACTTTAAAAAAGAACAATGCATAAATTTAACACAGATCTTATTTTTTAACACTAACTATTTGAAAATATGCAACAAATAATTAATTTTTAAATCATATCCAAGCAAGTTTTCTTATAGATATTGTGAGCATTACACAACATATATTTCATGCATCATATTTTTTTTAAAAAAATAGCTACTCTATTGTTTCTAATAGAGTAAAACAAATAAATATTTAGTTGAAATTTTGATTAATCAACTTTCTTGTTAATGTTTTTCCATTGTGTACTAATTTTAGTATAATTTATAGCGGATGCTCTAAAAATGTCCTTTTACTAACTATTTGAAATCAAAATATAAATGTCAGAATACAAGCTGGCTTATTTAAATTTATAATAAACCAGACAATAAGAATATATCACAAATTTTTTTTTCCAAAGAAACACAGAAATTAAGCTCTAATATTTTATCATCAATCTATCCATACAAAATTGAAAAATAATTTTAGTACTACTATTTTTTCACACGTTTCATAACTAATCCCACTTAACTAGAATTGAATGCAGACCACATAGCTGTTTAAGTGTTTTTAATAGCTACTATTTTGCGATTATTAGAGCCTTGATGAAACTGTAGAACTTGTCATCAAAATGAACCAGAATGGAAATTTATAGCAAAGTACTCTCTCGTAGGATAAGACAGCATTTCATTTGCATTGCTTAAGGTATCCGACTACCCTAAAATAGAGAATTTTGCCAAAGATTGACAAATTTTTTAATGATTTTACTTTATAAGCCATCTTATTAGCTTTATAAAAATATTAAGTAGGTTATTTTCCGTTCACTAGAACAAAAACTATAAGTGTTTTAGTAAGAGCAGCTGTCCTTACTTTAAGCAAGATGTCACACTTTAAAATGCGTTTTACTCGAAATGTGTTTTTTTTTTAAATGCTCAAACGTGGACATCGATGGCTCAAAAAGTTTTGAAAATAATGAACTGAAATTTTTTGTGTATGCTCTGTTAATAGTAGAAGTATTTTAAACTTCAGATTTATCAATCACTGTTTTATTACAAAATTTACAGTCCCTTATGTTAATATAATCACTGTTTTTTTAAAGCAATTTCCTATAATATCTAAGATAAAGTGCTCTAGTTTTTGTAAAAATTCAAATATCGCTTATCCTGAAGGTCATTTCAAAAATAATTAACATAGCAACATATCAGAATCGAAAATTTGTTTAGAAACTTTTGGTTCAGAATGGGCTGCGTTTATGTGTTATCTTTTGTACATTTTTACCCATTTTTTTTCCATTTTAGTTATAATAATTTCTTTTTCTCTTCTCAATTTTTGCATATTTTCTTAAAATGTTCTAAATAAATCCAAAAAAAACCCCAAAAATTTCCACATATCTATTTTTTTTTAAAAAGTTGTCGCAAGTAGTTGGATACCTTAAACATAATTAAACGATCCGTTAGAGAAGCTTAATTTATATATAAGAGCTCAGTTGTGGAAAAGTTTCAGTTAGAAGATGCAGCCAGATATTACTGAGAAAATGAAAGTAAAACCAACACCCCACTGAAACAAAACTGAAAGTTTCTGGGGGTATTGTCGTTGGGAAAGTTTTATGGAAGGCCCCTTGCTTAGCTGTCATGCGAAATGTTGTGTCGCTACGATGATGTCTGTAGAAATGGCGTAATTTCCTGCTCGACATTTATGGCAGAGTAAATTTTCGCCTCCACAAACTCACCTTTTCCAATTTTCACACGGGTACGAGCTTCCTTTTAGGCACTTTGACTCTCTCCTCTTCTGCCTCGTTGATTTACAGCAACTTCTTTGCCAAAATATGTTTGGCTGCCTGTCACGAACGCTGGCAGCCTTTTAAATATTTTTTTTAACTATAATGTCACTTAGTGCATCCACAATGAAGGGACCCACGCTGAAACAAAGGATTCTGGGATGGCCCCAAAGATGATTACCTTTCACAGTTGCTTAGAAAAAGAGGCTTCACCGTAAAATTGGGTAATGGATACTCATGCATCGATGATGTTGTTGGGAAACTAATAATGCAGGGGAATGTTCGGATCTAAAATATTAAATGCACGAGTATGTGTCTGAAATTGCTTTTATTTTATAAACAAGTGCATACATGTGCTCCGATAAGATTCTAAATATATTGCATGTTAGATGAGTAGCAAGTTTAAAGGAAATGTAAGTAGAGCTGCTTACTGTATATTTAATTCCGGAAAACAGAATTTTTTATAAAGTTTAAAATTTAACATAGATAAATTAGTTTCGAAAGTTATATTGAGGTAAAAGTATATACCTCCTTTGGAGTATATACCGAAGAAAACTAATTTTCAAAGAAAAATTTTTAGATTTTGAAATTTTTTTAATAAAAATATGTATAACATCGTGAGTTAGGTTTATATTTTTCAACACTATTTTCATTGAGGCAAATAATTAAAATTATACTAAAACCCAAAAAATATTCAATTTATGTTGGTATAATCACTGTACATAACGAATAAATATCTAATTTGTACTGTACATAGTACATCAATTCTAGGAATTTTTCTTTCTACTAATATAGATATACTTCTTTATTTGCTATTCTTATTTACTTTATTTATTGGGAACGAAAGTGCTGATTAAGGATTTCAAACATTTTCCAACACTGACCCCTTTTAAATAAAAAAAATTTACATAGATCTTACATTTTATATATATATATATAAAATATTTTTCCGGCAAAACTTCGTGATTGTATGTAAGTGTAGAAATAAGTAAACAAAAAATTTGTATAACACTTTACACTGAAATCCCGACTGCAACATACAAAAACAGCTGAAATTTATAAAATGGGTTACATACATATCTTGTTAAATGTAGGTTGCTCATTAAAACAGTTCGGATCGTCCTCGACTTACATCAAAGATTGACAGATAACTCGACACATCATTTTGCAGATTAAAAACCGATTGTAAATGTGTTGCATTTTGGTCTCATTATTTCTGTAAAGAACTGCATATTTCTTTTATTTCTGTGAAAATGGATTTCTAGAATAAAATATGTTCCATGCTATGCTCCTATGTTATAAAGCTAAACTGATCTATAATTATTAATTTTTTAAAGAAAAATGTATTAACAAAGTATTTTTATAATTTTAAAAACGCAATATTCTAAAAAAAACCTACGTTATGTTAAAATTATAATTTTTTTTTAAACCGCGAGAACGGTCTCGCGGGGCATAGAGTCGGCTCACGAAATTTTTAATTCTGGGAAAACTGTTTATTTGTTACAAATGACCTTATCAGTATCCTCCTATAAGACAGACTTCATATACACTCTAAAATGTATTTGTCACATATCTCCCTCTTTTCTGGGAATGGCAAACGTTTTCTTACAATCCCAAGCTATTTGGGGTGACTGAATTTCCATTTTGTATCAAAATATTTTCCAGGAAAAGGCTACATTTTCCCCCTGTGAATAACTTCTTGGTTTTGATAGCTGTATTGTATGACATATTATGTTTCATAAATGTAAATGAACAGAATATAAGGAATGAAACAATTGGCATCTGTGTAATCTCTATTTGGTGAAGTTGAAACTGACCAAGCAAGAGTAGAACCTGATAAAATAACGGATATTAATCCTGATAGTGAAAGCAAATTTGAGAAAAGTGATGAGTATGAAACGTTTTTGAAACAGTAAAGTTTCAAATGCTACTTAAAAAAATCTATCAAATCAATCGTCATATGATGCCACAAGTGTAACACAACACACACTGCGCCCTGTTAAAAAGACACAAACAAGAAAAAGTTCTACATGCTATTTGTCAATTACAAAGGACAATAAAACAATAATAAGTTGAACCAAATATGACAGTTTTGCCTGCAAAGTGGCCACCTTTTTGAGAAGAATGCTACTATCTTATATGCCACTATCTTTGTGTGTCACTTTAAACTTTTCCAACAAACAAAAGAATATGAAAAAGTGAAAAAATTTTTAGCAAATAGGCACATATTTTATTATTTATTCAAACCTATGTAGTGGAAATTTAAAAATAATATAATAAATAAGACAAAGTGCGCAAAGTTAAAATTTTCTTTTCTTTTTTAATCATTTTTGTTAGGTATAAAATTTAAAAAAAAAGGAATATAACCAAAAGAATTTAATTCTAAATAATTATTAAACTGTCTATACTTTCTGAGTGTGGTTTTTATTTCGCAGATTTTTTAATGAGTCATCTACATTAGGATAAGTACTCGAAAATACTAACTGAATCGGATTGTTCTCGGTGTGCATCAGTTTCTCTTTTTCTCTCCAAAATCGAGACAAAAAAAGCCAAAGTGTGTTCACAAAAGAAGGTGTAAGATCAATCAGGATTGAGAAAGAACAATTTTTTTCCTTGTAATCTTAAATTTATTTAAATGTGTCTTGTAGTATAGGTAAGAAAACCTAAATCTCTCAAAACCTATCTTCATTCTTGAGAAAAAAGCACTCACTAGGCAGTTCATTATTTTCTTCCAGATACTTTAAAACACACTCCATCAAATTCTAGAATCTCACGAATGCACTTCCTTCGGAAAACCAACACACACACCAATGAAAAGGAGCGTTGTCTACATTATAGTTTTCTAGTGTTATTTAATTAAGTGTATTTAAAATAGATTTTGATGTTTTGTTTCGTCTGAAACCACCACCTTTCAATACAATAGTAAAAAAAAAATATTTATTATCTTTTAAAATTTTTTAATCTTTCAATAAGTCTTCACGTGCTGCGGGTTGACCACCCCTGTTGTAGGGTATCTGCGTTAGAGTATCATCTACGATCCAGTTAATCTGCATCCCTGTTTGTTTCAGAGAGATTTTGTCCCTTTTTAATCGCGAGAGAGAGAATTGCCCCCCCCCTTAAATTATTAAATTAATCAGTGAGAAGTTTAAAATTTGAGATAAGTTTAGTCTAATGTTTGTAATTTGTTATAGCTACGACACCTACAACTACATCGGATTCGATTAAGGATATCTCAGAAAATTTTGAGTTACCAACATAGTGTTTGGGTTACCGTTACAAGCTTACTAAAGACAAACAGCTGAAGAGTACGTTTTCTTAATTTTTACAGAAAAACATTGCGTTGAAAAAACAAACTGAAAACTCTACATAGAAATTACATTTTAATAATCTTATTTAAAGGAATAATCACAAAGCAACTAACTATAATTGCTTACATTCCTATTTTACATTTTTCACTAAAGTACTTTTAAAGATGAGAAGTATAATTTTATTAGATTTAATTTTTATCTAATTAATTATAGTTTTGTTTATTTTTTTTTTCTAAAATTTTCTTATTATATAGTTTTTTCCTTACTCTTTTTGATTTTCTTTTCCTTTAAAAATATCAGATTACATTATTACTTGTGAACTAATAGTAAAAATAAAAAAAAAAAATCAAAGCAAAAATTCCACTTCAAACTCCTAAACCTAAATTATTAATTTTAGAAAAGCATTCCAAGTAATTTTTGAAAGATAAAAACTCAATAATATCAATCGACATAAAAAAAAATTTCATTGATTTATTTCTCTCTTTAATTCATTTTATTTTCACAATTTCCAGCTTTTCATATGATTTTACTTTCTCTCAGCACTGATTTTACTTTATGACGCCAACTCTTTTTCCTGTATACTCGTCGCTTTGATAAGTATTTCAATATATTGAAAACTTGATGAATTAACAGATATTAATTCAAAGAATGTTATAAAAGAGTTATATATAGAGTAGTTAATTTTTTTAAACTTCATTTTAAATTTTTAATTCATATTTTTGCTGTAATTGTAAATATTCAAGAATGTTGGAATTACTGCCTTATACCGGCGTTTACCAAACTGTGGGGTGCGCCCTCCTCGGGGGGGGGCGTAATAACACTACGGATGGCGAAATTATATAAAAAAATCGAAAATAAAAGGTTTTAAAAAACTTTTAATTTATTGAAAAGAACTAAAACCCAAAATACATAAAATAATAATAAATAAAATACATATTTTTACATTGATATACTATACTTATAAATGTATCAACACCGCACAAAGTATTGGTAAATTAAATATCAAATACAAACTTAAGAACAAGTTGTTTATCATAAATACTAGTGACTTTTCCTTGGACATATGATATAGAAAAATGTATACAAAATTTAATGTTGAATGTTTATAATAATTTTTAACGTTTATAGTTAAGGTCGTATTGTAGCTTCAGCATAAAAATATATTATTGTTGCATTCAATACATTGTTATTGCATGGGGGGGGGATGAAAATTAGGATTGAAAATTGGTCGCAAATATTAAAAGTTTGAGAAGCATTGCCTTATACTTAAAAAGCTAGTGATGATAAATATATAAAAGGAAGCTAAGAATAAGGTAAAATAAAAGTTGTAACAAGATTAAAATATGCCATTATATGAAATATTTCCCTTTTGTATTAGATCGCATCCAAAAATAATGTTTCGTTTGCAAAACTACAAATGATTACATTTTCTTAAAGAAAAAGTACACAGACTGTTCACTCTCTCTATGTAAGCTTGCTAAATATCTCTGTTTGTCGTACGAAACAAAAATTTCATGTCAGCTCTTTCCAAACTTACGCCAACAGCGCTCGCAGAGGACAGCAGCCCAACAAATACCTGAGTTTTCACGAAAGAAGAAATACAAGAGCACTGACGCAAAAGAAAAGTTAAAAAACGAACCAACTGGACCATTTGAGCAAAATGTAAAGCGTTTCTTGAAGCATGAACGCTGGATTTTCTGAAATTCACGATCCTTTTGTAAATTCTGGAGAGACGAAAGAAGGAAAGGGAGCAAGAAAGAAAAAAAAAGTTGGATTTGTGAGTACATAACTCGGATTCAAAGCCCCACCCCCACCCCTCTTTCGGAGTTGGGTTCTACATGGAGTAGTACCCTGGTGGAAATGTAACTGATGTAAGAAGAGAAAGTTGGGATTTTTTCTTGCGAGTCTGGGATTGAGATACGGAATGTTTCTCTTTCAAAAGCTAGAAGTCTGTTTGTCATGTGCTTTGTCATTTACACACATCATTTCGTTCACTGTTTCATTATTCAAATATGATCGCAAAGGTTCTGTCAAAGTCAGACTTGTAAGATAGATAACAGGCATACAAAAATCGTTTATCAATGTATATTGGAAATTATTTTAGATAAATAATGAACTACTATTTCTTAAAAATCAAATGAATCAGGAATTGCTTTGTGAAGATTGGTTACTTTAAATTGACATTGTCTTAGAAATCAGACGATGGTAAAGGACCACAAGACTAAGAAATTCTATCAAGTAGCTGTTGTGAATTCTATTCTACCTACTTATTTTAAATTTCACACAGGATCTGGACAAACATTGAAATCAGTTCCAAGAACAGGTCTTAATTATTTCAGAGAATTCTTTTATTGTGGAAACCACAGGATATCATATTGGTAGAAGGCAGTGGCGCACACAGGAAGTTTTCAAGGGGTGGGAGGGTCTTGGGTCGAAAGACCAAAATTCTCGTACCATGCTCCAAAACGCCGCCTAACACATTCTTTTGATTCTGTCAATTTTCGGGAACAAAAAGAAGTAAAAACCTTAATTAAATAA
This sequence comes from Trichonephila clavata, assembly GCA_019973975.1. Taxonomy (NCBI): domain Eukaryota; kingdom Metazoa; phylum Arthropoda; class Arachnida; order Araneae; family Nephilidae; genus Trichonephila; species Trichonephila clavata. Next base: position 236,459 of record BMAO01003421.1, read on the forward strand.
ATATTTAGTATTTATTAATAAATAATTTATTAATAACAAATACTTCATTAAATTTTACATACTATATACATAGGATTATAATCAATCGCAAAAAAAAAAAATTCAAGGGCTATGGGGAGGGGTCCTGATCCGAGGCCCCCCCCTTGTGTGCGCCCCTGGTAGAAGTGCTTCAAGATCGCGAGCACTGAGCTTTCACAATCATCATTACTGCAGTGCAATTATAGTTGCTAAGTAGTGTAGTTCGTTTGGCATTGGCCTTGTACAAACATGTTTGTGGCTTTGACCCCGGCCCAAATCGGTGGATTTTTATGATGCATAAAATTGACAGCGGCCATATCGTATAATTATGTGGCATGTTAAATATTGCTAGAGTGCTTGTTTGGTTTGGGTACTCTCGATAAAATTAAATTCCTAGAACAATTTCGTATCATCACAGCTCAGGTGCCTCCTTTAGGGGAGGAAACTAGGTGTCAAAATTACGTTGTGGCAATTGATATTAACCTATACGGTGCCTCACTAAAAATGATACCAGATTCGGGAAATGTACTAGGTCTGCTATGGTAAATTCCAATCTGCAGGCCCATTGGGCAAAAAATTAACAAACACTATACAGAACTATAGAATCCATTATAATTGATTTATTTTGCACTTACATTAGAAAAATATGTTATATCATAAGAAAATATTTTATAAGCAATGAAGGGGAAGTATTCGTGCATGATTCTATCTCCTGGATTTTAAAGTCATTAAAACAAGCTGTTGAGTTATAATATCAGTACGTGTGTGATTAGCAGAAAGTATTTTGTTAGACCAGGATATTAGGATCCAGGATGCAGGATTTATTTTTCATAAAACAAATTAATTTAGGGAATTAGATTTTATAAATTCGAAATACAAACTTGACAGTCATATTTTACATTTTGTTTACATTTCTTTCCGTCAAATCTAAAATAACACACTTTTTAAAGGTTGGTTTAAATAATTTTTAATCTGGTTATTTCCTCCGAAATTCTTTATTAATCAACTCATTTTAATGTATTATAAATATAAATAATTAGGGTTTTTAAAGTAATTTACCTCAATAGATCTTTTCTAATTGACTCACATATATCGACATTTCCAAATCTTATTTTTACTTAAAACATCATATAAGTGATTTACTTCCTGGAAACCCATATCAAGCACCCCAAGAAGATGCGAAACCCTAGTTCAATGTACATTTCCGTAAGTATTTTTTTTTCTTCCCCTCTCCTTATCCTTGAGGTAACAGAGCATGACTGTATCAGCCAACCCATCAGAAGTGTGGTGTCAAGATCTCTAATCCGGCTGGTTAACGTGTCAAGATCAGTCTGCCGGCGACAAATTCCGTGTTCTTCTGGGAGGAGGAGGAGGTGGAGAAAGATCCCCGTTCAAAGTCAAGGATGTTCGAAAGAAGTGCAACGACCCCGTGTTAGGGGGTCTCTTGTTGGCCGTTGAACATCTGGGGATCTGGAAAAAAATGTAGGTCAACATTTCAAATTCATTCCCTGCGTGCTCCGTTTCCACTGTTCCCTACTTTCGAATTGGACACTATAATCCCTCTTGTACTGCATGAGTTTGCCATGCGTGGTGTTATGTAGGATGTGTTCTACACCCCCTTGAAATATTATATCCTCGTTTGGAGTTTTATTTTCTCCCCTCCCTCACGAACAAAGCAATCCAGGTTGATAATTGCGAGAACTCGTCAACCAAACGGGATAGTTGTCAATTTTGTTTTATTCCATTGCACACAACGACGATTCACATTTGAATTGTACATTAGGGTCGATCGAAACATTTTTTTTCCAGAATTTCAAAACCTACTTATGTGAGGGGGGATTTTCTCTGGTATATGGATGAAGGAAAAAATGAAATAAAGAACTAATTTTTATGTTAAGAACTGCTACAAAGGAAATGAAGCTTGCTTATTTGAGCTTTTGTTATGGTAAAAGGTCAAAGTAGTTAAACAGATATTTTAATACATTTTAATATTTATTGTGATGAGGACACCTACTAAGAGTTACTAAAAGTACCACACACCGTTCAATGTACCTGATGTTTTTTCTTGTATTAAATTTAAGAACCTATACCAGCGATACTCAACCTGTGGCCCACCGAGCCTTTTCTAAGTGACCCGGTCATGACCCATTGCTCTGAGAAATTCTCTTATTTAAGACAAAGCATTAAAAATTTGGAGGGGAATTCTTTGACAAGAAATAAAATATATCAATTTTGCTTTCTTACTCTCGATGTCGTACTGCAGCGAATTGATATTCTTTTTCTATTTGTAACGGTTACGGTTAGTGATAACGGACTAGCTACCATTTTATAAGTGGAACTAATTTTTAACTATCTTTCATACCTTGCAAGCGAAAAATATCCGAAAAAATACATCGTTTCAAGACGATTGGGAGGTTAACTATTTTGCAATGAAAAACAAACTTGGATTGGTAATTGTTTGATTTATCACGAAGTGCTGCATTTAAAAAATACCAATGAACAGGGATCATTCATTGACACTTTTCCTCGAAGATCTCTTTCAACAGGCAATAAATAGACTTTCTTGAATAATCTTTGCAACAGCAACAAAATGTTTTCTTGGTGGTAATGGCACAGCTTTAACAAAGACATCTTATGAAGTTTGTTATATTATTGGTAATCTTAGAAAACCCCGTTTACTGATGCAGAAATTGATAAGGAGTGTTTCTTAAATGCTTCTAATTCAGAGTTAGTGACAAAAATAGAATATAAAAAATAATAATTAAAAAAAGCAAAGCAAAAGTTGTAATATTGATCGATTTTACATATTTTTAATTTCCAATTTTTTCTTGTCCTTAAGGCATCCCCCCCCCTTTTCTTTTAATCTTATGTTGCGGCCCGCGTGAAATAGCTAACATATGTATGCGGCCCACGTGAAAAGATTGATTTCTGTGTGGGGCCCAGCAGAAAAAAGGTTGAATACCTCTGAACTATACTGACGAAATGACAGTACACGATAAGGCAGAAGACGCGAAAAAAAGCTTGTATAGAACTGATTGGACGGTATGTGGGAAGGGAGAGCTAATAAGATTTATTATTATTTGCTCCTATTATATGAGCTTCAAACTAAATGCTAATAAAATATGATAAACACATCGGACAATTAATATGGAATGATCTAAAGTAGGGGGACTACAAACTTTCACGCTTGAGGTTCAAGTTAATTAACTGAAAAGGATCCGCGGGCTGCATCAATAAATTCAGTGGTTCGCGGGCCACATGACTGTCAAAATTATTGTAGTCAGGAAATTTATATAAGAAAGGGAGGTTTGTGTCTTTTAAGGGAAGATATGGTGTTTACAGATTTGTATATAAATATCGAATTAAAAAATGTTAAATGTTAAAAATGTCGAATTAAAATATTTTGCAAACCTGTTAACTACCTTTTTTCCAAAAATTTCTGAGGTTTTATGCATAGTCAGATTTTTTTTATATTTAAAGCACGGTGAAATTTTTCAAAAATTTAGCATTTTCTGAAAAAATTATCTCAAATGAATATCAAACACATCAGTGAAATGTTTTAAATATCACAAACAACAGAAGAAAAGGTGTTTTTTTACAACAAAAAATAGACAAAGTTTTTTTATTTAAAAAAAAAATTGCTTCAAGTTCAAATGAAGGGTTACTAAAATGCCTTTAGTGGACCATTCCTGGCCCGTAGACCCCTAATCTAAAGAGAGCTTCTTTTTAAAACTAACAATACAGGAATAATACTTGCATCAGCTACAATGAAACAATTACTGAGCAATGACTGTTAATATGTGATTCCGCTTTATATACATGTATTGTCGTTTAAAAAGATAAATATTGAACCTCACACAAGACCAACCAATGAACAAAGTTCATCTCAAAACATTTCCAACAATCTCGTGTGTACTTTAATCTCAATATAAATTCTTTTTTTCATTTCTAATGGACTGTGGATTGATGTTTTAACATTGCAGGCCTAGTACATTCCCGGGGGGCTGGTATTTCATTTTAGTGCGACACAATATAAGCAGATATCAATCATCGTAGGTAATTTTGACGCCCAGTTTCCTCCCCAGAGGGAGGCACGTGAGCTCTGACGAAGCAAACCTATACTAGGATTTAATGTTGCCAATTGCACTCAAGCCAAACAACACTCTAAGGAACTTTTACATGCCTTATAATCATACGACATGGCCACTGTCGCTTTTCTGCATCATGAAAATCCACCGACTTAGGCCGGGGTTGAGTGAGTGAGAGAATATTAACACCCCCTATACACGAGGGCTTTTGGCGACGGACCTCGTAATTTCGAACCATGGTCAAGTGACGAGGATGACACCTGAGCCTTTCTCCTAACTACCACACCACACCAACATTTGAGCTCTCGACAGATTTAACGTGCATCGCACCCCTACATGGCGGGTATTTAGTGGTGCTGGGCTCGAACTCGTGACAAGCCAGCTACGATCCGACACTTTGACTACTAGGCTGCCGCGGCCTGGACCGGGGTCGAACCCGCAACCTTAGGTGCAGAAGGCCAGTGACAAACCAACCACGTTACCCAGCCGGCTATATATAAATCCAAAATAGGAGATATAATGTGTGATACATATAGAAGGAAAATATATTCCCATAATACTGAAATTACTTCTTTAATAAGTACTTAGAAACGTTGGAGCAACAAGAACTCAAGGAGTTATACGAACAAAGATGGCTGCGGGGTAGGATTCTTTAATTATTTTTTTAAGAAAATCAAATAATTTTATATGGAAAGTTGAGTAAATTAGTTTCAAAACAAGATATGGTATAAACAACTCACAATAATCTTTTTAATTTCATTTTAAATTATTTAAATTGTTTAAGTGAATCCTTTGCGAAAAAAAATCAATAAAAAGTCAGATTTTGCGTGATATTTCATCAATTCATATGTTGTTACCATTGCAGACCTAGTACATTCTTCGGAAGATGGCATCGGATACAAATTGCAAACAATCAGAAACTCGATTTGCAACACAAATTTTCATCTTAAAAAGAAAAAAGGATACTATACTTGAGGATTTAACAGCATATTTCTGAACACACACATTTCTCAAAACCAGTTGAGTTCCTTAGCTTACTTAATCATTGCCGCCATGACTGTCAAAGAAGGCGGATCATTTGAATTGTAAGGTAACCATGATTGAATACTCGCTAAAGTTTCTTGAAAAGTTCCCTAAGATATTCCAAATGGCCAATTTAAAACTCCTCATCTGCTAAGGGAAAAAGTGTGGGTGAAAAAAGAAAAGACCCTAAAGAAAAGAAGAAAAAAGGCATCCGTTCTGATCTTTAAAAGTGAAATAAAAAAAAAGTTGGACTGATGATCCCCAAATCACGTTCATCTGTGGACGCCGCATCAACACTTCCCAACCCCTAAGAAAGACCCCCTCCGTCCACCCCCGGAAGATTTCTCCCAAACAAAAAAGCCCGCATTGGCGATTTTCAAAATAAAAGGAGCAAAAAAAAATCTGGATATTAACGACTAATGGCTATCTATCCAAAAGACATGCAGCCCATTTCAAAGCTAGGTCTGCGATCAAAAGAAAAAGAATTTGGCAGGATTCATTTTCGGGAAAAGTGGCGTGAAACGGGAAACGACATCCGATACTTCAACTTAGGGATCGTTTCCGGCACCAAAGAATTAAGAGAAGCTTGTGAGACGTAAGATTTCGGCTTTTCCGAAATTGGAAGGAATTTATTTTCTAAAGGGGAATTGTTGGAGTGGTTGAGTAAGATACGTATTTTCCCCCCTGCTATGCCAGTAGGTACAAATGTATTAAGAACAATTCTTTCTTTATTCATATAAGGTAAACTTTCATGGAATAAATTTTTAAATCCTATTACCCAATTAAAAAAAGGGAAAAAAATTATAAAAACATCAGGTTTTTATAAATATGTTTTTATAACTTGAAATATACACTCGAATCATGGGTTTGTTAACATCAAAAGAGTACGAAGGCTGTTTTTTTATTTTATAGTACTGATAAATTAAACAATCTGTTTCAAGAATACGCCGACTGGGTGGCTTAGTAGGTTTGGCGCTGGCGTTGTACACCCAAGTTTGCGGGTTCGACCCCGGCCCAAGTCGGCTGATTTTTCATGTCGCAAAAAATCGACAGCGTCTATGTCGTGTAATTATGCGGCATGTTAAAGATCCCTAGAGTGCTTATTTGGCTTGAGCACTTTCGACAAAATTAAAATTCCTAGTACAATTTCGTATGATCAGAGCTCATATATCTCCCTCTTGAGAGAAAACTGGTTGTCAAAAAATCAAAATGCGCATAGTGACGCACTAAAAAGTGATACCAGCTCCCGCAAAATGTACAAGGTCTGCAGTGGTAATTACCAATCTGCAGTTCCATCGGAATGAAAAAAAGTTTCAAGAATACAAGTAAACGCGCGGGCGGGTGTGTAACATTATTTAATTTTATGATATTTATGCACTTGATTATTGCCTTTAATGTAAATCATCAAATTTTATGTATTTAGATTTTTACTTTTTCATGTCCATTTAGAATATCAATACAGCCAAAGTAAAGTAAAATAAAAATAAATGAAAGTTGTTAAGATTAAATTTATAGTAAACTTCCAAATTGCAAAAGTAAAACTAAAAAAAATAAGCTAAAAAAAGTATTCCATAAGTTACTTTTCACACAAATACACGCACACTCAAATGCATATAAAATAAATTGCTTTGAATGTATAGCATTACAAGTCCTGCTCTAACAAAATAAAAAAATATATTGATTCCTGTTTTCAAATTCCATACCTTAAATTAATATATTATTAAAATCGAACAAGAATATGTTCTTTTACTAATGCGCCAGAAAACACTATGCTAATAGTGTTGGAAACTGTAGCAAAGTGCATCTTTTTTAAAAGCTTTTTTATTCATTTTTGCTGGAATGTATGAATCATTATTAAAATGAAGACTCAATGATTAAACTTAATATACCGAAAACTTTAAAAGCAGAGTTTCTTAAACTTACAGAGCTTATAAATTAATAAAAAATAGCATATAAAATATTAATTTACAAAGTCAGTAAAAGTATTATTCTTCTCTAAATATTCCTCTACCAAATTCGCAGAAATTGATCCATTATGGTAATCTGTGAAATTTCATTCTTTTTATAATACGCATCCAATAAATTATGTTTTTAATTTATGAATATGATATAGTTATATAGAGAATCTACATTAAAAAATCCTCAATAAATATAAACTTATAAATTACAAAACATGATAGTATAGTTATATTTAGTCTGGTCATGTATTTTAATGCTGTTTTAAAATAAATTCGCTTAAGTAAATTGATTTTTTCATACAATAGTTTATTTTATTTGCTTATTTAACTTATTACAATTTCACACTATATTTCTATTCAAATATTGTAAAATTAATTTGCAAAGAAACTGTAAGCTCTTAAGAAAAATAAATTCAATCTAAAAATGATTAACAATAAAAGTTAAATACCTAGCTATATTTATATGTTTTATACATGGAGTACAAATAATTCACAGATTAAATAACAATCCATAGTTTTTTTTTCAATTTTTTTTTCAATTAAATTTTGTAAATTTAAATGTAACATATAAACTTATTTTAATCATAACATTAATTTAAGTTATAACCTTAACATTTTTTTTTAAAATTTATAAATTAAAAAAATATTTTGTATTTAATTCCTGACGAATCATGACTAAAATAAATGCATCGGAATTTCAAACTAATTTCAATTAATTAAAACTATCTCGAATTGTCTTTAAAAGTTTACAAGATATCGCTAAAAATTGAAATTAGAAGCATTGCTGTTTAAAGATGCATAAAATTGTTAATTTTGCCAAAAATTGACAATTTTTTTATGATTTTATTTTATGTGCCATCTTATTAGCTTTATAAAAAAAACCAAGTTTATTATTTTCCATTCACTAGAACAAAAACTACAAGTGTTTTAATAAAAGCAGATGCTATTACTTTAAACAATCACTGTTTTATTACAAAACTTACAGTCCCTTATGTTACTAGAATCGATGGTTTTTTAAGCAATTTCATATAATAACTAAAATAAGGTGCTCTAGTTTTTGTAAAAATTAAAATGTCTCTTATCCTGAAGGCCATTTCAAAAATGAATAACATAACAAGACATCAGAAATGAAAAATTGAAAATTTATTTATAAACTTTTGGTACAGAATGGGCCACGTTTGTTATTTTTTGTAAATTTTTACCCATTTTACCCATCTTAGTAATAATAATTTCTTTTTCTCTTCTTATAATTTTAGCATATTTTTCTTAAAATGTACTAAAGAAATCTAAAAACAACAGAAAAATCCCCATATCTCTATTTAAAAAAAAAAAAAGTTGTCGCAAGCGGTCGCATACCTGTTCTGTCCTATCATATCCTCCCATAATAATTATTTATAAATACTAATCAAAATAAAGAAGTATTGTAAGAGGTAAAACAAAGTTGTGAATATTGACTGTGTTGAATAACTTGGAAGAGTGTTTAAAGCATATAAACTCTTCAAGAAACTTAAAACCTGTGGTTAATTATAATGCCGGCTGAAAACGAAATTTTGAATTGTGAATTAGCAGTTAAAAATTATGCATATTACTCACTAGAAAAGTATGGACAATGGGGGTTAAATTTAGAGGGAGGTCGTTTGACCTACTTTTCTATCGAGCGAGGGAAGGGGGCCATCACGCAAGGTGAAAACGGTTTTATCATATATCACCACCCTTTTCGGCGGTGGTCATAGTGGCTAAAGTGGGGGTTCGTAGGGACTTAATTCACTGGCGCTCCCAATCATTCAGATCAAGAATTTAAGGGAAAGGGCCAGATGAGGGGCGAGTGTGGGGGGCTCCAAATCTTAATGCCTCCCTTCTTGAGAGTCGTCATGGAAACGATTGATGACGTCACGGGGTGGCCGTTTGTCATCCGGGTTACGGTTCGGTGACAGTAATCGCGCACGCTTGACTGCCTGATGGCCAACCGGCAAGATGCCGTGACACCTTGCGCTTTGAATAATGCTGCCCAAAGTTCTTTCGATAACTTTTGGACCGGGAAAGGGATACACTTTTTATTTTTACTTTTTCATTCCACTGACTTTTTTTTTTAGAAAGGGACGTCTTGATGTCCAAGAAATTGATGCCAATGGTGGGCGATGGCTATTATTGTTTTTATTTTATTTTCATTTTCACTTTTTTTTTCTTTCTACAGCTGTAATGATTCGTCGGGGTTATTTATGTATCTTGCCCCACCATGCGGCAGGGGTGTCGCGGTGGAAGTGTGCAGTGCATTCGAATGATGGTTGCATGAATTTTAAAATCATTACTTCTCAAGGTTCTTCTGGAAGAGGGGAGATAGGAATGGGATGTATGCAGAGGCATGTCCAGTGGTCTGCAGATAACATCTAGACCATATATCATAAATAATGGGTTCGCGAATGCATTGCTTTTTTCACATGATTTTAAGTTATTGTTGCATGCATAGGAAATGACCATTTATTGAAGACTCGCATATTGAAAATGTCTTACAAAATATTACTTAAATGAACCATCAAGCAACCCTTGAATATCCGAAATAAAATATTTTAACTTTTTTAAACAATTTCATGCAATTTATCACCTTTATATTTTTTTTTTCTCTATAGAATAAACCTAAGGTAAAAACCCAATCAATAGGTCGAGATTGGACAATGTATGGTTTAACTTAATTGGCGCAATTCATGACGGTCACATGATAAAGACAAACACGTGATAAATTCAAAACAGACATCAAACTAATTGTACTTGTTCTATTTGTGAAACTTGGGTGAAAATTTCAAATTTTATAATTGAGTAAAAATGTTCATATGTTATAAAAAATATACATGAACAGATTAGCTGAAAACACATGGTTGCTTTTATCGTGTGGCTATGGCATCACATGAGTTTTTGAACTGATTGGCTTAAAACACGTGGTTATCATTATCATGTGACTATGACGTCACATGAAATGAGCCCATCAGGGGTTACTCAGCTTAAATTTCAAGCCAAATTTAAAAAGTAGTATCAATTCAAAAGTTGCACAGATGTCATAAATTTCTTTTTGCTGGAAATTAAGATGCATTTTTTCTGTCCAGAATTGTCCTAAGTTTGAAAAACAAGGATCGTTGAGATTGTGTATGGGCTTGTGCAGAATGATATTTTGGAAAAGTTCAGATTTTGATTTTAACAGTAATTACGATTGTAATTACGCGTGAACTTCATTTAATCTTATTTATTTCTTATTTGGGAAATCTTTAAAAATGATTTAAGCAAGTTAAAATTTTTAATTAATGGTCAAAAAATTATTTATTTAGTACAATAGTTTTCAAGAAAACTACATAAATGAATTTTAGCAAAAAAACTTAATGATTGAATTTCTTATTTTTACTACAATTTTATTCTATCTGAATGTTTGGTATTATTTTTTATGAAATCCAAGCACACATACATTTTCTATTTTAATTAATTTCGCTAAATTTTTTTTACACAGAAGCAGTTTGGGAAAGATTTCAGAAAATTCATATATAACTAAAAACAAATACAGTCTTGAATTATTATCTAGAATTGAATATTTTATATTAAAGTTACTACAGTAAAATATTTCCCATTAAAATAGTATTAACAAGCATTTTATCGTATCTACAGTGCGAATTCAATCTTTTCTTAATCATCAAATTTTTTATAAGAACACTTAAAGTATATAAGCAAAAAATAAATATAAAACAATAAGTCTCATACTAGGTTTTAATAATAAATTTTATATGTCTAATACATTAAGTAAACTACAATATATAATAAACATAGAAATAATTTATATTACAACTGATTTATCGAATAAAGAATATTCTAGGTTTACTTTTTGTAAAGATAAATTGAACGTAACAAAAAATATACCCTTTTTTTATTTAACAATTTTGTATTTTTCAAATGGCAATAAACTTTGCGAAAAAAAAGAGTTTCCATTATAGAAGGAAGTTTCTGAATAAATAAAATCTAAACTATTAAAATTTACGAGTAAGCAAACGTATCTATCAATATGAGGCAAACTTATCACGAATCGCGGAACGTAAAAACACACAGTAAGTACCAGAAGATGGGAAATTGATCCTAGGAACTTATCTTGACCTTTTAAATTCCGTAATTGCTATAAGCTAAAAATATATTAATTAAAATCTTTAAAATGCATGATTGGTCTACCCCTGTATGCCATTTATCGCGCGGAGTCACCGACAGACGGCAGTAGGAAGAATTTCCAACGTTTCTGTCGTTTTTAAAACTATCACTCTACTTTGCGTATCGAAATCAGACAAAAAAAATTCCCTAATCGGGTAGACATTTCATTTCCCCAGAACATGGTAAAAATTTTCTTACAATATAACGATATCTTGAACTTTTTGCGATTTTTTTTTTTTTTTCTAAAATGAGTAAATTTTGATGCATTTTTAAGATGAGAATTCTTTAATCGCTCTGTATCTCTTTCTCATAGAAAACGCATTTTATAGCTTAAATCATAAACATATTTTTGTAAATGCATGCTACTTAAATGGGCTGAAACACATCCACGTAATTTAAGATACCAATTTAATTTCTCAGATAGTGAAAAAGGTGTATTGCATAATAACTTAATTATGACTCTTAATGAGCGTAAATTACTGTTAAGTTTTATATCGTAGCAAAAAAAAAAAAAAAAAATTACAGTTCTGAAATAGGTATGGAATATGTATTGTTAAGGAGGATAGTCATCAAATTTATTGAGAAAGGCAATAGTTTTTATAAAGTAGTAAGCTATATTAATGAACATATTCTCTTTTTACTGAAAAATTCGCTTATACTGAACATATATCATCAAGTAAATGGCAGCAGGGGTGGGTCTACAAACCGGACAGGCAAACTCCTTACAACCATACGATGTCCTGTGTCAGCTATCTAAAAGGGGACAGGGGCAATGAGAGTTTTTGGTAGGCCACATGAGATATTTTATTTTAGTCTTAAGCGAAGTTACTATTAGCTAAAATAAATGCTAGCGATAGCCACCATCAGTAGACTCTTTTTCAAAGAAATTGACCTGCTGAAATGGACAATTCCCTCTTTTATATTTTATTCGTTTAAATTAATTATGCTAATTATTGCACGGTAATTATGTTCTTTATTTAGAATTATTTTGTGTGTGTGTATATATATATATATATATATTGTTTTGCTGCCTTTCTGTTAGCAAGAATGTTCAAGTTTTTTAGGAGTGCATCAATGTAAACAATTTATCTTTTTTAATTATAATTTTTTGCTTTGGAGAGAGGGGCGTCATTTTCTATTTTTGTCCTGGGCGACAAAACTACTAGAGCCTTGATGGCAGGGACGATGATTTAAATTCGAATTTGATAACTTTTAATTTTTTCTTCTGATAACTAAAATAAATTCTTAATTTTTTTTAACTAAATTTTTTTTTATTCTCCCACGAACTAATAAAAATACAACATTTGAACAAGCAAACAGTAAATTGAAGTATTAGGCTGAATTAAATTTCATATAATAGTAAGGTATTGGCTGATATTTTGAGTAATATCTGAGAATTTTGGTTAAACTCTGAAAGAAATATATTTATTGAATCAAAGTAAATCTATGTTATGATAATTTTAAAATAAGATGAATTTTATGCTAAAGTGCAAAATTATAGATTTGTAAGAAATATGCAAAGATGAAAACTATCATTGACATAAAACCAACAACAGCTCCATCATAGAAACTTTTTAGATTCTAAGACTTCAAAATTTTAAATGGTATTTCAATTTCATTTGCATTCATTGCACAAAAACCATGGGATTTCTTTTTCAAAAATTACATTTGAATTCTGATTCGATTATAAGATTTTAGTTGCAAATGGTTAGTTGGGGATAAGAAAAATGACGTTTATCTTTCTCTGACTATTGAAAGAGAGAGAAAAATATTTCGGTGTGTGTATCTAACAGAAAGTTTTCATACCTTTTCAAACACCACCACACGTATTTTGATCCGTAACACGAGAATTCCCGATCTACTTCTCTGTCCAGAGCTAGAACTAAGCTTCCAGGTTTTTACTGCTCAGAAATTCCCAGCGGATAAAAAATACGGCCTTCAGACTCCGCCGAGAATAGCCACTACTACAGCAGCAGCAGCAGCGAATAGAAGAAGAAAAAAATAAAAGAAGCGGAGGGAAAAAAATAGTCTATATATAAGTTTAGGCCAGTAGTAGACGAAAAAAATAGAAGAAGGAAGCCAAAGAAGGAAAAAAAAATGGAGAAAGCAGACGATTTCTGTAGGTCAAGGCCAGGTCAGCAGAAAAAAAGAGGTCAAGATGTAAGGTCAATAGCACGAAGAGAAAACGAAAGTAAGAAATGGAAGGAAGAAAGATAGGGACATGGTGTCGTGGGAAGAAGGGGGTCTGCTAGCCTTGTCCAGTGGGAACACGTGTCTGCTATTGATGGTCAGTCGGAAAAAGCCCTGTTGAGTGGATGTATTAGAAAGAGGGAATCTCGAGACAGTTTACGGGACGCGCAAAAACCTTTTTGTCAAAGGATAGTGAAGAGCGATATTCCTCTTAGGGTTTGCCAAATGGGACACCATAGCCAAGTTCGAATTTAATTTTTTAAAATTCAGTTTTACGTATGTATACGATGAGATACAATAAGTAAATGTTAAAAATTCCATGTACTAATAAAATACTTCAGTTAATTTAAGGATTTATAAAGTGATTCTGTGTAAAATAATTGGTTAAAAAAACTGTAAAAAAATGTAAAATAAACGTTGTAGAAAATCTATTACTTGCGGTCATGAAAGATTATGAGCGTTTCTTATAGTTGAGGAAGCATTGAAGCCCAAAAATGCAACTAAATTTATTTTCAGTTCCCCTTTTATATTTTTTGAAATCTATTGCAGATTAATTTGATTTAAAAGATTAATAAAGTTATATTAAAAATTAATGAATATATAATGCCAGAAACAGGGGCGTATACAGACCTCTTTTATGGGGGGGGGTGAGTGAGTGAGGGAATATTAACGTCCCACTGTTCAGCTACACGAGGGCTTTTCGGGACGGTCCGCGTAATTTTGAACCATGGTCAAGTGACGCGGACGACACCTGAGCTGGCGCCCCCTCTCCTAACTACCACACCACACCAACGGGAGGACATTTGAGCTCTCGACAGATTTAGCGTGCATCGCTCCCCTACACGGCGGATCTTCAGTGGTACTGGGATTGAACTCATGACATGCTAGGCACGATCCGATGCCTAGACCACTTGGCTACCGCGGCCACATGGGGGCGGGTAGTCTAAAAAACACGCAGATAAAAGCACCAAGGGGCAATCTCTATAGTAAAAATTGAAAATCTGTTTTTCTATGGTGGGTTGTACCCTCAAGCCTCTATCCTTGTGTACACCACTGCCCAGAAAGAAATCCAATAATTGTTTTGGCTGTCAGTTTGATTTAAAGTATTTTTTAATTTACTGTACTTCTTGTTAGGAAAATTAGCAAAACATATATTACTTTCATTCTAAGATTATGTTAAACTATTAAAATACTTATATACACTCTAACCTCCATATAAAAAACCTCTCTTTTACAAATTTTTTGTTGTGCGAACTTTTTCCTGGAACCAAGAGCCTTTTTCTATTTTCTTCGTAAAATAATCTCCAAATAGCGAAGTTTATTTTATATTTAACGAATTTCTTCTCTTGTGTGCGTGATTTGAGTTTTTTTCTCCTTATTTTTAAAGTATTTCAGGATATTTTTCGAATTATTCTCGCTTTTAGCACATTTTATGGCATTCAATGACCTTGAGTTGGTTTTACCGAGTGCTTAACTTATATAAAGCAATAAAATCACCGTAATTTTTCAAACAAAAAACTCAGATAGAATTAACAGATTTTATCTATAATTAAATTTAAGGACGCATGAGGTAATGTATGCTTAAAATTCCTGGTTATAAAATAATGTGCGTTTAAAATTACTTGTAGGTTTGAAATTAAAAAAATGTCACTAAAAGGATCATTAATTTTAATGTAAAATTATTTTTTAAGTTCAAAATACAGTGTATCCTTGTACATTTTTTTTTCTTCACAGATTTCTTTTTGATGGGTAAGATATATAAAATAAATAAAACTTAATTTACAACAACAAAAAAATGTGTGAATAATTTCTATTTTTAAATACATAGTGTTTTTAAATTTAAAATATATTTTATGTGGTTTCTAAAGTGTATTTTAAAAGATGAATCTCTATTAAACGAATTTTCCACGTAACGAACTTCGTTAAATACAGGTCCGACTATATATAATAAAGACAAACCATTTCTTTATCTGCTCCTAAGATTCATGTAATAAATTCTTAATGTGATTAAAAATTAAAAAGTTAAATCAGAATAATATTTAAATCTGGAATAAATACAGTGAAAATTCATTCGAAACTATTTCGATTTCAGACAGAAAAATGTTTTTAGAAGAATCTTTCTACTAAACGGGGTTTGATGTCGGGAGGGAGGTTTTGTAGCTTTTAACTCTTATTGGATATGATCTTTTTTAATTTTTTTAATTTTGCTTTATCTTGGTTGAAAAATAAAAGACTTTAATAATATTCTTATCAGATTAATTAGACTTCCTATGTAAATGCAAGAAAGATCTTTATTAAACTAATATTGCGGTAATCACAAAAAAAAAATTTCAAGTTAATCACCGCCGGATAACTTTAAGATTGTTTGATTGAAGAATATTGATCATTCTTCTGTTTTTTAAGTATAGAAATTTATATGTTTCTCCTAGTCGAAATAATTCAACAATGTTTTAAATATAATTAATCTTTGAACAAACTATTTTTCTTAATTTTTAGAATAATTTTAAATTAATTCTTTCCCCTTATTCTTATCATATATGTTGATTTAATTATTAGTTTCTTATTTTATTTTCGTACGAAGCCAAGGATACTTAATTTTCTTTTATTTTCATACAGTATTTAATTCCACACATCCATGAAATTATTTAAAAAGAAGAATCATAAGTTGATATTTGCTGAAAGGTTTTTGAAATATGGTTTTGGGTAGTTTTGACGCTCTACTATTTTAAACTACGACTTTAACTTTTTGCTCTACTTAACTATTTTAAATTTGAATAATTAATAAAATGTTACAGCTCAAACCAGTTTTCTTCGGTTTACTTATAAAATCTTTCAGTAAAACAACAAAATTTCTGCTTAACCAATCTATGGATATACTTTTTAGGCAACATTTTATATTTCGAGATGTCCATTAAAAAATTTTTGAATTCTAAAATATTAATTGGTAATTTGGTACAAAATTTTAATTAAAATATATTACAACTAAGACGTTCGCGGAAAAATAGCTCAGATATATTATATATTCCCATATTAGTATGAGAATAGATACATTATATATTTAGAATTGATCTTTTTTATTACTAATTATTTTATTAAATCTAGAAGTCATCCAACACACTGAGCTATTATCAGCGATGAAAAACGGATCAGATAAGTTTCTGACTCTGCAAATCTAAGCATTTCTTTGAAATTTCTTGCCTATTTTAGATGAATGCACATACTTTAGATATGTTCAACCGTTCATATTAAATTGACAAGAAACATGCTTTCATGATTTTATGTTGAGCTGTTCCAATTTTTTGTGGTTCTGATGAAACTATTTTATATCTTTTTTCCATATTAAACTCTGAGAAATTTTGCAGACTGTTTTAATAAAAAATAAAGAACAACTTGATTCTTTTTTGTAGTTATTAATTAGAAAGAAATTACAAAAATCTTGTAGCATTTTTATAATAAATTGTTTTTCTTGACTTTTGAAATTTAACCAAAATTAATGTTCATATAATTTCATTACTTTATTTGATGACTGAGGCTGAATATATCTTAATATTTTATAATATATTGGTAAAAACTATATATTTATGTTGCATAATTATGTCGAAATAAAGTTTTTTCATAGGACAGAGGTTCCAGATATATAAATAATAAGCATCACTGAACCTTCTAAAATCAGTACTGAAATTTAATGATTTTTTAAAAATAGAATTTTATTATTTAATAAGTAAAATAATATAAATTTTGCTTGTGTGAAAAAGGAAAAATTTTTAAGAACTAATTAATGTGTAACTTAATGAATGTAGTTTTTTCAAAAAGTAAATTGTTTAACTTAAAATTGTTTAAAGAACATAACACAAGATGCTACTCAAGACGCAAGATTCATGCTACTGATGTAAAAAATAGCTTATAATCGAGGAAAATACATTTTTCTATTCTGAACATTATTTACTTCAATATTTAAGTTTATTAACATATTAGCATATAAAATATTGCTTCCGAATTTTTCTTCCCAATATATTTTCTTTACTTTTTTTAAAAAAATAACTCGTATTAAAACTTGAATTTATGTAAAGTTTTGAAAATGTGTAAGAATTTTGCTTAAAGAATAGAAAGGTTCCCTTTTTATTTAAATGAATTAAATATTTCTTTAACATCAAGTTTAGAAGGATATATATATATAATGCCATATTCAATTTGCAATACACACTAGCCAGTTTTATTCAGAAACTTTAAAATAAATCAAAGATAATGATATAAATGCGTATATATTCACAAATATTACAACATATTAATCATGCTTTTAGTTATTGTCATGTATTCTTAGTTGTAGCAAGATAATACTTATGAAAAACGTATATACATATGAAGAAATACATTTTTGTGTGTGTCTTCCATTTAACATTCTAATTTTTTTTCAATAAAATGAGTATAATTTATCCAGGACTATATTTCAATGATTAATTTCAATCTTTTCAGCTATTATTTTAAATATCATTAATCACACCAACTATACAAAACAAGAAATATAAAAAAATAAGTCAATTCCTACTTAGGTCAACAAAGAAAAATTTTATTTTAGTTACTTTTTTATTAAATAGTTACAATTAATATAAATATCTATGTACATATGACAGAATTGCAATATTAAGTGACAAAGTAGAAAGCAATTTTCCTTGCATTCTTCCTTTCTATATAGGGTGTGTGACTATTTTTTTGTTTATATTTATTCATTCATTAAATTGAATTGCGATTTCTACTTTATTAGAACAATCTGAGAAATTAAGCCATCCTAGGTGGTATTCAAACCCACGACCTTTGAATTATAAATTCAAAGCGCTACAGAGACACAACAAACCAGTTTCTTTTCTACACATACTGCTGGACTATTATTTTTGCATGTGTGTGTGTTTGTTCCTATTTAATCATTTTTCAATTTAATTAATGAATTAATATTTGAAAAAAACTGTATTAACATCAAGTGTTATCCATTACAAGTTTTAAAAAATGTATTTGAACTTGAATGGATGAATAGAAAGTATTTTGTTAAAGATTGAAAATTTGAACAAGATATATATATATAGGGAGAGTGAACTAATAGTAGGAATTGAAAAAAGAAAGAATAACAATAATAAGAGTAAAAAAATTCTTAATATTCTTCTACGCACAATTGTGTTTATAATGCATCCTCTGTTGGTTTTCATAGAAACTGGCAGATTTGCATTTATTTTTGTACACATAATAGGTATGTTCAGCAGATATAATATGTTTTAACATAAAAATCAAAATGCATGTATCTAAACTTGCATGCTTTAAATTTTTGTATCTATAAATTTGCTACATCGGCTGCTCTGAATTTGTATTGTAAATAAGATTAATTAATCTCGTATGGCATATTATGAAAACAAACTAGCTCAGGAATTTGCATTTAGTGTAATGTGTAAAAGATAACATAGTCAAGCAGATTATTCTTAAATAAACGCTTTCAAAATTAAAAGGTCGTGCTTTTCGGCAAAGATTTCTCCGTGTACTTTATTTATTCCCCTTTCAAAGAAACCTCCATTAAATTTTAAAAATCCCGGATACTTCTTAAGGTACAATCTTGGAAACTTTTCTACCCTTAATGTGATACCCAAGTTAAGAGTACCGCCATTTTCAACGGAATGTCCGGACTCTTTATTCGGCGGAGCAATACACAGTTACGAAGGCGATCTCCGGTAAGTAAATTCCAGTTCTTTAGAGTCCCCAAGGCTTCTAGTTCGTTACCTTTTTTTTTCTTCTCTTCCCTTTTAAAAGCACTATTTATTTGTTTGTTTATTTTATTTGTGTTTTTTTTTCTTCCACTACTAACGGAAACGCAATTTCTCGGATTGAAAAGTTTAAAATTTGTCTTCCCTCTACTTCGCAATCAAGATGGTGGGATGCATTCGTCAAAGAAAGTGGATTCTGTATTTTTTTTTAACTCCCTGCAGTTGTTATTTTGAAAGTCTCTTATGATCGCACGTGTGCATCATATAGAATGTGATGTGGACGCTAAAAACTAAAACAATATTAGTAAAAGGCGCTTTTGATAGAGAGGAACTCCTGAAGGCTGGTAATTCCGTCGAATAGCTTTACTTTTTTCTCCCCCTCACTCTGGCTGCTGCGTTAGTTTTTTATTCTTGATCTACGAGAGAGGAAAAAAAGGCGTCTCAGTGCTTATTTCGCGAAATTCAATTGGATTCGGAGTCACATTTAATTTTATAGCTCTGCTAGAATTTTAAATTGACTTTTCTCTTAAATTTGGACGAACTCATCACTGGTGAAATTATTTTTCTGCATCAGAGTTTGTCATGGAGGATCTAAAAAGAGAAACATTCGTTTGACATTTTCGGGATTGATGTGATTGGATTGGGGTAAGTTTGGAAAAAGGTGATCGGAATAGACAACTTCTCTATTGATTTTTTGAAGTTGGAATTAAAAGTATTTTCAGTGTTATTTGTTCCCCAGAAACTTCAGTTATATCTAGTAATTTATTTGCAATTCATAAAGAAATTTGAAATTCGCACAGAATTGAATTCCAAGATGGGGGATGCGAGATAGCATTGCTTATGTTTCTTTTTCCTTTTTATACACTTATAAATTATCTCCCCTTTGTTGTATGTGTATCAAAGAATAAGAGGATAAATGATGTTTTAAAAGATTATTTTAGATATCGATATATCAGTTTTACGTGATAATTTTTAAAAAATCACATGAAACCTTGAAATGTGTAGTTTTTAACGAATTGACGGCTACCAGCAAAATTTATTGAAATTTTGGATGCGTTAAATCTCCTTGAATAAACCATACTTGTATCTTTGAGTAATTTTAAGAATCCTCCATCAAGTTTTGCTGCATATGTTGTGTATTCTTTTTTTTTCCCTATTATGCTGGGAAAAAAGAATACACAACTTTTCATCTAAAAAATTAACATAAAAAGAGGTTGTTGTTTTTTCTGTCTTATTCTTCACATTACGTACAATTCAAGTGATTCTTTCTTTTTTTTTTAGCTTTTAAGAACACGATAGAATACTAATTTTAGGCGGTAATTCTTTTTAAATGCACATCCTAGGGAATAATTTTGTAATTATTTTACAATGACTATTTCCTATTTTATAACGAATTAAGTTACCTAGATATTTATATTCATCGTAAATATTATTGCAGAACAGAATGCCACAATTAGAATCTTTCAAGTGTTTCGGAAACCTTTAAATTTTAAATATTTTAATGCAACTTTTTTTTACGTGTTACCGCTTACTAGTAATAAAGGTATAATAGATCTGAAGTGTCTTCGAAGATTTTATAAGTGTTAAATAATTTTAATCTGTATCTTTTTCCAGTAACACTGTAACTCCTGAATTTTCTGGCTATATTAAATTTTTTTCAATAAAGTTTCAAAAATCGACCACCCATCCGGCATAGTGGTTAGTGACGCTGACTGTGGTGCCGTTGGGACTGGGTTCGAAACCTGGAGAAGCCATGGATGTTTGTACCTTCCTTCTTTCCTTTGTGCTGTAGGCCCCTGTGTGGTACATTGTGAGGAGCACGGGGCTTATAAATGTTCTCAATAAAAAAAAGTTTCAAAATAAACAAATTTTATAGGATTACTGTAGGGGAAAAAGCTGTAGCTAACCACCGAAAATTTTATTTATTAAAATTATTTTAATTAATATACAAATAATTATTAAGTCCCAAAAAATAAAACATTTGGTGTTATTATTGTAATAAACTATATGATTAATTTCTCTTTGGGTAAAAATATTTTAAAAAAACGATTTTCTTTTATTTACAAAAACACTATATTATATACAGTAGAATGTCGTTTATCCGAATCAATTGGGACCGAACACTGTTCGGATAACTGAAAACCAAATGTGATCCATACAGTATATGAAACCAGACACTACACGAATATTGAAAATTATCACATACGGAAAACGTGCTTGAAGAAAAAGCAAAATGGTTGCAAAATGTCGCAATTTTACCTTTATTGTGGAAAATAATCGCTTATTTTTCGTTGTACCATTGTACACCTTCGTTTTTTCGCTGCAAGGTGTAAAAAAAAACTGATCCGGATATTTGACACTCCGGATAATAAACGTTCGGATAAACGACGTACCTATGTATATATATATATATTATAGTACCTTACATTTTTTTGCTTCTAAAAATAATACATAGCGTATTTTGTTTCTTCACACAAATTTTTTTGTTAATTTTTCCCCTTCATTTTTGAAGTTGGTTGTTAGCGCGTTTTTCACGTAGTGGAACAAAAGCGCTATTAGGACGCAAATTTCGTCTTCGTCTTCCTTCCATATTTTGTCGTACCTTTTTCTCAGCCAATAAGCAACCCATTGACCTCGGGTTTTCGGCATTGGGTCGCATTTGTGCCCTAGATGAGCCGAATCCTATTTAAATTTTCCCATAGTTTTCCCGAATTTTCCTACAAATTTTCCTGAATTTCGCTAGTTTATTACAAATTTCTCAAATTTTACCTAGGTTTCAACAAAATTGTACCAAATTTTCCATAAAATATTTCGAATTTTCCTGAGTTTCCATAGAATTTTCCACAAGATTTTCCTCAATATCTCGGGATTTTACCAAATTTATCCCAAATTTTTCTGAGTTTACACAAAATTTTATTGAGTTTACACAAAATTTTCCCGAGTTTTCCTCAAAATTTTCCCCGAATTTTCCACAAAAATTTCCTGAGTTTTCCACAAACATTTTCTGAGTTTTCCATAAAATTTTCCCGAGTTTTCTACAAAATTTTCCCAGAATTTTTATTTACAGCTCAATAGTAGTACATTTAGAGGAGTACACTACTTTCTGTTAGTAAAAAGTTCATTAGTTGCATTATTGTAAAATACAACATGTGAAAAACGCGCTAAAATTACTTGGTCATGCCAATGATTGATATCTTGTTTTTCACTTAACACTCACATAAATATAATCATTAAAAACGCTAAATTTAAATATATAAATTAGAAAATATATCTTTGTTAAAACAGTGTATTCTCTCTTTATTTTCATTTACGTGAATCAAAAAGATCTGAACTTTTGCATCCATTAGATTTCCTCGCAGACTTCTGTGACAGACGAATATTTTCGTCCACATCATCCTCACTAATTACTAGTTCCCTACATTTCACTCTTTCATCGACATTTTGGAAAACCACCGGCGCTTCTCCTCGCGCAACGATCGCATTTTAAAATAACATAGCTATTTTACTTGTCACGAAGTGATATCGCAGAGTGGTTCATTTTATTGCTTCTTTTCCTATGCTCCAGGCACTTTGCTTTTTCTTCTTCTCTCATCGCCCTTTTTTTTTCTTTATATATTTTTATATAAGATTTTTTTTTCTTCAGAGCTGTACGAGGATCGCAATTTCTCGCCGATGACTGGCGGTTGAAACAAACAATGAAGGAGATAACTAGATGTAATTCTGAAAGCAATTTTCCTGAATCGCCCTTGTCTTCAATTTCTGGGAGGTTGATGTGTAGCGTTAAGTCAACACGGGATGAGGGGCTGTCCACGGACTGCGGAGCTCAGTCCATGATTGGGAAATTTCGTAGTTACACAAGTCCTTGAGAAAGTGAATGAAAATTTTGTCCCTTTAAAGAATTTATTAATTTTACTGGATATTTTACGTAACTTTTTTGCCTGCTCTGTTATTATTTATTTATTTCCGAATATTACTTTTTTAATCCTTGATAAAGACTTTGAAACACACTTTAATATTCATCTATAGTATTATAACGCAGTACAAGAATAATGCCTTACATCAGTGGAGTAGAAAAGATGGGGTATGAGGGGTTCAAACACTTCCCAAACCCCAAGAGATTATTAATTTTTAGTATAAAAATTACTCCTCGTTTCTATCATTTATGGGTTTTTTAAAATGTAATCCCCTCCCAGAATGCATCCCACTGCCTTACATATTAAAACTTTTTGTAAAACAAATTTCATTTTTTTTCATATAAAGTAGTTTCTATGCATTCTTAAATGTTGTGTACAATCGATATTGTACAACAATATTTCATGTGCAAAAATACTACTATGGTATCATATATAATTTATGTATATACTGTGTTACATTTCTTTTAGAAATAATTTTTATTTAGTGATTTTAATAGACATGAATTTGCAGGGCGTACGCTTCCATAATTCTTAATCATTTTGTACAACTATTTTATAGCCTTTTCCTCGAATACATGACATGAGAAACTAATAATTAAAAACAGTTTATACGCGTGTAAACTAAGTGGATAGCATTAGAAAAGGAAGCTTTTAATTTATTTGCATGTTTTCTAAAAACTACTTAGATCCAGCGAGAGAGTGAAAATTTCAAATTAATATTTCGATCTATTCCTTAATCGTTCTAATTTATAATAACAGCAAATATTTTTATACAATATTTTAAAGGTATCGAAAAAAACTCGGTAATATTATTTACCAATTCTTTTAAGTAAATTTTTCCCCACACCTAATAGATTACTTTTTAAATATTAATAAGTACAAAATAGAAAAATTACCTCATTTCTTTGTAAATAAATTTTTTTAGGTATTGGATTTTAAATTCTTAAATTTATTTATATTTTATCCACAGTGCCATAAACAAGGATGAGATTTGGGGATTCAAAGCCATCCACTGGATGAACAGACTTTTAATTTCTAGCATACAAATTAAAAATTGGTACCTTCTCTTCTACCTTTATATTTCTATATTTTTTTTAAATATATAAAATGTTCTTCGTCTGTATATATATATATAAATATCTTTCGTCTATATTTGTTTAAGAAAATGTAACCCCTTCCATGAAAGAAACTTGTGTAGACAGTTGATTTTTTTAACATAATTAGATTGCAACATTGATCAGCTTAAATGAATTCATTTTCCAATTAATACTTCAAAATGGTTCAAACCCTGTCTAAAAATGTAAGAAATAACAAAACAAGAGTATTTAAGAGTAAAAAGCGTTTTTCAAATGCATATTTGTGTAGAACCATAAAAGAGTCAATGTACTATTTTTTATTTTTTATTTATTATTATTTTTCAAGACCATCTTCAGGATCACTATGCTAATAAAACTATTGTAAAATGGTCACGTATTAAACTAATTTAAAATTGTCAGCGCATTTGAAATATTTCTCTTTCTACTATTTTATATTACGTTTTATGTATTTCATCGCATAATAAGGTTCAAGCCATTTGAAAATCTATTGATCTCACAGTTTAAAATGTAAATGAAATAAGTGAACTGATTGATCCTAAGTTGTAAAACTCTGATATCTAAGCTGGTGTATAGTAAATTTCAAAATAAGGCGAGTATACTTAAGAAAAATAGAATTTTTAATCCTCCTAGGTGATAATAAATCAGTACTTTATAAGGTGTTAAAACTCCATCGAAACGGAACTAAGGTGACAAACATTAGCAATTTAACAGGTTCACGATGCTAAATTTTAACCTTTTATACATCGAGGCTAAAAGTCAAAAGACTTTCTATAGTTATAATTAAAGAAAAGATTTATTTCACAGCTTTAAGCAATAAGAAGCGATAAAATCGTGTCTCCATAAAATATTAACTGTTTTTTCCCCTTACGTAAAAACTGGGGGATTGACTTTTGTAGTTCTAGAAATAAATATTAATGTAAAAGGTCAGTAAATATTAACCTACAATAACATTTATTTAATCTTTTTTTTTTATCTTTTAGCCTGTTGGAATTCGATTTTGTATGAAACTAACCCACATTTGTAAGAATCTCTCTCATGATAGTTTCTGCAAAATTTATTTCATCTTATCTTATTTCAAAACAATGATGAATTGTGACAAGTAATTTAAATTAGAATAAATGAATAGTTATTTGTAATTTTTCTTTGGAAGAAGTTATGACAAAATTTTCGGCTTATAATTTTTAATTATCACTAGTGATTTCCAACAAGTGTAACTTTAAATTGTATTAGAAAATTTTATAAATTAAAAGAAATTGATCTCAAAAAAAAATTTAACCTTCATCTTCTGATTGAAAATGTTTGAAAAATTCACTTTTCAATAATGAAGGATTTGGGAAGAATAAAATATACTTATTAAACCCCTTGATTTATTTTCGATTTTCAAAAATTAACACTTTAATTTACTAAAAGCATAAGGATTGTTTCGTGTACTAACTACTAATTAATTGTGAGTAAAGTTTAATTTAAACGCTTGTTTAAAATAAAATGACATTGCAATTGATTTAAGAATAATTTGATGAATTAATAAAGAATATTGTACATTGTTATTTGGTGTAATAAATAATAAGGAAAATATTTAAATTTATTTAAATTCCTTTTTATGAGAAAAATTTTTAAAAATATTTTGTAAGTAAATAATTTATGTTTAAAAAATTATTCATTTTAAAATGAACTTTCGAATAAATGATTCAATATCGATAAGTTTACGAATCAGTGGTATTCAATTTATCTCCTGTTTTGATCATTCAGCTGCTCTTTTAAATTCTATATTCATTTCATTCAATTGTACTTATATAATGTTGAAGTAAAATATAAAGGATACGCCAATTTTTGAAAAATTATTTTCGATGTAGAAATTTTAGTTTGCCTAAGATTAATCAGTGAATTCATTCAGAAGCGTACACAAACTTCTTTTAGGTGAAGTATATTTTAAAAGCCAAGTAGAAACGAAAGTGGCGAGGTATGATTCTCACGCTAAAAAATTAAAAATTTGTTGGTTTATGGGGTAGGTTAAACTCCCCCCCCCCTTGAGTACACCCCTAAATTTCTTATAAACAATATGAAATTATTTTTATGATAATAGCTTCAAAAAATATTTGTGAAGTGGAAATTTTTAAAAAAGAAATTAGGACGTTTAAGCTGTGACGAAGATAAAGAAATAACAATTTAGCCTAATAGTACATGTTTTAATTTCGACAGAGCCGGATCAATTAATGTTATTAAACTTCGAATTTCACTGAATCCTTCTTAAAAAGTCTTCTTGCGTTAACGCAAAATAATATTTATCTTATTATGTTTTTAATTAACTAAAATAACTCACAAGTTGAATTTTTCTCTTATGAAATTCTTTTTCTTATAGTTGAATTTTTGATCAGTATTAACTGATAGTTTTGCATAAAAATTTCATTCTCATTCAAAAATTCGTATCTTAGTTCCTGAAGAAATAATTTCTTCACGGATATGAATATTATCTAATGACAAGTGAATGTGTGATACAAAATTAAATATTGCGAGGTTACAGATAATTTATTCCTGAGTTTTCCTTACTTATAACATTTAAACTTACGATTTATTTCCATTACCACATTTACCATCATTTTAAAATTTAAATTATTTCATTTTCTTGGCGGGGCTTGAAATATTAAAAATTAAAACTACATCTCGAATAGCAATACTATATTTTTTTTTAAAAAAACCCGTGCTACGACAGATAAATATTTCATATACACTGACATAGTCCACTGTGTTTTCCTTAATGTCCAAATAGATTAACGGAATTTAAAAACAACCTTCATTTAAAAATTTGCATTAAAATTTGCTACTATTTCACTAAAAATTACATTCATGAGATTTATGTTTGTAAAACTTAACAAGGTTGTTTTTGTAAATCGAACCTTATACATATATATAAGAAACCGCGATCCAGAAAAAAAATAGTGAATTGTCAATTTTACTCCAAATGAACAAGAAATTTCTTAAAACTATAGAATCAAATTCTTGGGTTTTTTACCACAAAAAAAAACCCCAATCAAGTGCGTTCAATTTCACGTATTAGATAAATACTAAGCAGTTTTGTAAAAAAATTAATAATAATATTGCTTTATAGAAAAAGTTCAAAACGTAAAAATAGTTTCAATTACTTGAGTTTTAGTCAAAAAAATTTATAATGAATTGAAAATAATTATATATTTAGTTATATCATTCATTAATTCCTACTATTAGTTCACTCTCTCCCTATACATATATTTATTTATGCATCTTGTTCAAATTCTCAATCGTTAATAAAATACTTTCTATTCAAGTTCAATTACAATTACAATTTTTTAAACTTGTAGTGGATGACACTTGATGTTAATACAGTTTTTTTCAAATATTAATTCATTAATTAAATTAAAAAATGAATATAAATAGAAACAAACAAAAATAATATACCAACACCATATATAGAAAGAAATTAGTTCGTTGTGTCCCTGTAGCGCTGGATAGCGCTTTGGACGGCTTAATTTTTGAGACTGTGATTTTTTTTACTATACTATTTTATTAGAATAATTAAATTTAATGAATGAATAAATAATAACAAGCAATAAAAAATAGTCCAACACCCAATATAGAAAGGAAAATGGCAGGAAAATCGCTTTCTATTTTGTCATTTAATACTGTGATTCTGTCATATGTATATACAAATTTATATGAATTGTAACTATTTAATAAAAAGTAACAAAAATAAAAATTTTCTTTATTGACCTAAGTAAGAATTGACTTAATTTTTTTAATATATTATTTGTTTTATTACTTAAAAAAACAGATGCCCAAATTAAACTTTCATATAAGTAAAAAACTTTAAAATACGTAAAGCGCGTCATTGGCTTATATCCAATAAACAACAACCTATAACAATAAATAACTTTTGAAAATGTGAGCCTATTGCAGTAAAATAAATAATTTCATTATTACATTACAATTAAAGTTATATCCGTGTATTGTTAAGGAATATGACCCAGACTAAAAATATATTTTTTAAAATAGGGAAAAATCTCCAACACTAATATTACTTTTTAATTCAGCTATCCGATAGAGAGTAGCATATTTCAGTATATGGATCATTTCTTCCAAAAATTATCCAGTTTTTCTGCCAAAAATCTTATTTTTATTTCAACCCCTTAACTTCAATGCTAATTCCTTTAAAACGTTATTTTTAAAAAATTGCATTTTTATGAAGCATTTTGAAAGTTTAAAATTACAGTGTTATAAAATAGTACTAACTATGTGTTACATCCTTATAAATAAACATATATGATGAGTAGGATATATTTCTGCCCGAAACTGTGTGCTTTGATACAGGTTGCTTAACACAAGAGGAAAACAGCCTTTAATGAGATTAAATATTATATATTTCTGTACAGGTGCAAAGCTACCGCCGTATCAAAGATACGGGGCCCTCAAGCTTCAGGGGCCCCAAAATGTGTAAGAAAAAATTGTAAAATGTTGAGGGAATGGTCCTCTAAGGAATTTTGATACAGAGCACACTCAGGACTACCTATGCCAGTGTTTCTGTATCAAACTTCTTTATTATCATTTTTCGAATAGGAAATAATGCACGAATGGGATTTTAGTTCTTGATAAATTATTTATAAACGAGAATTTTATTTCTCTACAAGCTCAAACGAGAACACGGAAGGATGGATACTTCAATTTCTTGCCTGTAATCCCCAGCATCGCGTGAAAGCTGATATGACGCCATCCTAAAACGAACTGCAACCACTTTTCTAACCGATCCCCGATGTAACCTTTTAAGAAAAGCCGTGCTTCCTCCACTTAGTAGTGGTCGGCGTACGTGTTGGTTATAGCAATGACACCACGTAGATATCCCTCTCCCACCGCACAGCGCGTTAACAGGAGGTTGCGTCAATTCTTGGCACCCCCTTTCTCCCTACACCCCTCATAATTTTAGCGCCTTTCTTTTTTCCCCCTTCATTCGAAACGATTTTGAGTGCTCCCTTTTAAGTATTTTGATGGCATGCTCTTTCTCTGAGACATAACATCCCAGCCTGAAAAGGTTTGCCAAATGGCTTTCGAAGGGTTTTTTTTATTATTATTTATTTTATTTTGTTTTAAATCCAGGATTTTTTTTTCTATGACAAAGTCATGATTTCTCGTGAATTGTCCTTTTTTAATGGTATTATTTTTCTGTTTTTAACAGCCGGCTCTTTGAAGTCGTTTTCCTTTTTCTCGAAACAGTCTCGAAATGTTTTCATTAAAGTAAGCTGATGTGTAAAATTTATAACTTTGAAATTAGATATTATGTTAATTTACAAGGACCTTGCATATTTGAGGGATTGTAATAATTTATTATAATCATATAATAGTTTAAATTTAATTTTTTTTAAAAAAAATTCTTCAAAATTTACATTTTTTAAATTTTAAATAATTTCAAGTTCACGTTTTTTATTTTATTTCAAGGGGTTTTTTACTGATAAACTTTTAAATAAATAGCAATTAACTCACGAGAAATACGTCTATAAATATTTCTTGAACAGAAAAAATTAAATAATTGTGTTGCATTAATCGCTTAAATTTTATGTGTGTGATTTGTTATGAAAGGTATATTTCCTTTCTCGTAAGAGAGAAAAAACCCTCATTCAAAATACATCAAAAACAAATCGAGATATTTCGCGAATCAATTTATGCTATTATCAATTGCAATAGATTGCAATTTTAATTTTAAAGATAATTTATCAAACATTTACAAATAGCTGCTTTAAATATTTTGAACATCTTCGTATTATACTATTAATTTGTCATTTTCGCGTTATAAGAATAGTTATTCCCATTCTTTAAAAATTATTCCATCAAATTAATATAATCATTTAGCTATTTGTTACAGTTGTTATCCAATTTTACTCAATATTATATAATTACTACGTAATTTATACAGATAAGTCATTTTTGAGAATACATATTTTTTTAAAAATAATAATGTAAGGTTTTTTCATGTAAAGGATTTGCTTTTCTATGACTTAAGAACCCTATATTCTAAAATTTAAAATAAACTCTTTCAAAAATCTACAAACTTAACAACATTTTAAGTTTGAAAGAATTTAACTATGAGCTATACAAGTGAACGGAATTTAAATTGAATAAAAAATATTTGTCACTGCTATAAATACATGTACCAAATAAATAACTCTATATTTAAAAAGAAATAGTGCTAATTACTTTGCCTGTCTGGGATGAATGCACTTTTATAGCATCTTACTCTAAGATTGTAGATTAAGTACTAGGTTTGTATTTTTTTATTATTTTCCTAATGTTATGAAATTAATCATTTTACATTTAAAATCATAATATGTTTAGAAACTGCAAATTATTAATAATTTTTTTCGTAAAAATATTAATTTTTTTTGTAATTTAAAGTGCTTTTTAACACTAAATTTAAATTTCTAAAACCCATTTCAAGGTCATCAATAATATTATTTAAACAAAGTAATTAAACATAATCAGTAACAAAATAAACATATTTGAAGCAGATCGTTTTATCTTTAACTTCCACAAGTGTTTGAGGGGGGGGGGATATTTTAATTTTTACAAAGTCATCTGGGAAATCCCAAATCGAAATGTTTTTCCAACATTTATTTCTCATAAATATGTGATAAATATTTTTAAAAGCAATGTCTTATACAGAAGCAATACTTTATTTCAAAAATGTATGATGGTTCAACACTATCGGATAAAAAATATCCAATTAATTTGCATCACAAATAACGGGCTATTTATTTCAGTGACAATGAATTTCCTATATTTCAAACTTTTGAAAAACTGACAACAACACAAGTAATTGAGGATATGCATTACAATACCGATACTACAAAAAATACCTTTCAAAAAAATTATTCAACTCATTTTGTCTCTAAAATAGATGCAATAACTTTAAAAAACATAAAAAAAAATATAATTCAAATTTTAAATGAAATTTCCAATCTTCAATATACATCTATCTCTCGCAGTCTCTCCCCTTTCAGAATTTCACAACAAAAATAATCCCCAATAAAAATGCAAAACTCAATTTTGACTGGTAACTCTGACATTACAATCCAATTCTAAAATACCGAAATAAAATTGGACTATTTCTTCCGTAAAAGATAAAAATCCAATTCCGAATTGTTACATACTAAAAGAAAGGCAAAACATCCTTCCTCCTTGTCTAATCTTAATATATATTTTACATAAATAACACAAAAAGAGACGAGAGAGAGAGAGAGTAATACTGTCTTATCTTTCCCGGGAATCGGGGGGAAAAAGGGCAAGTATTGCAGAGAATAATGGAGAAAATCTTCCACGGCGTAGTATTCCGAATTAATTTCATTCTTCTTCGGGATAGATCTGGGTACATGCACGTCTTCCGAAATATATCGGCTGTCTCCATATTCAACTTTAGGGCGTAGGTGCAATAAAACCAAATAAGAAAAGATAGAAAAAATAAAATAATAAAAGTTAAAAGAAATGCCTATAAAGAAATGTTAGAGAAAAAAAAGAGGGGCAAGTACAAAGATATTAAAAATCATGTCGCGTCGCTGGAGTGGAGTTGTCTTTCTCCTGCTTGACGGAGGAGTGTTTCTTAAGAACTAGGGGTCCCAAGGCGGGTTCTAACCAATATTCAGGAAAACTGGAGAAAAAGATAGAAGGGTGGAGGAAAAACAGGAGGGGAAAAAAAGGAGTACACGTCAACGCCACGTGTAGATCATATTTCCGCTATGGAAGCTTAGTTTATTACATAGAAGGGCTGTCTTTTCGAC
Source organism: Trichonephila clavata (assembly GCA_019973975.1). Lineage (NCBI taxonomy): Eukaryota > Metazoa > Arthropoda > Arachnida > Araneae > Nephilidae > Trichonephila > Trichonephila clavata. The sequence continues at coordinate 268,460 of BMAO01003421.1, forward strand.
TTGGCAGCTGAGATTTCAAATCAAATCAGCATTACTCGGGCCAGGCCTTCTATTCCTGCCCCCTCCTTTGGCACTATCGTCTGGTTGTGCATTTGATTTTATTCAACATCGATAAAAAAAAAAGAAGAGAGTAGGTGGATTTCTTTTTCTTTTATGTGTGTTACTCCGGGATATCTTCCTATAGAACTATCGAATCCTCCTTGTGTGAGAATTTATTCCGGAACCTGTATGTAATCCTCTCTCCCTCCCTCCCCCCAAATTTATTTTCTCTCTTCGATTGTAACACATCTTCCCCGAGTTCAATTTAATCCCAGGTGGTCAAATTGACAATTTTTAAAGTTAGGATGCAGATGCTCGCTTGCATATTGGAATCGTCACCCCTCTCCCCTGCACAACGTTCTTAAAGAAACTGAGAACTTCACTCCAGGTCCCCCCCCCCTTCCTTGTAAAATTCAATTTCAGCGATACGAGTATTATTAAAGACTTCGTGCAACAGATTTCGTATAGGAAAAAGGTTTAATATATTCCTAGAATTGTATCCAAAAAATGTTTCGGAAAGCTGTAGAAATGTGTGTGATAACTTTTTTACTCTTTATATTCAACGATAAATTTTAGGAGATACATAAAATAGATTAACATTTAAAGCACACCTGACTAGATTGGGAGACTAATTTTTCAACAATAGAGTTTCAGAAAAATTTATTGTTTTAAAGAGCACAAATAGGCGAAAAAGGTTGTAATTATTAAGTAAATAACATATACATCATCCTTTGGTTTAGAAAAAGTTTTATTTTTATGAAATTTTAGCAAAATTTTAAAAAGTTAAGAAAAATGCCATAAGTAAAAATGCATTGGTCATAATACAATTTTAATTTCATTGATATACTTCTTGATCAATCTGAAGAGTTACTAAGTGCAGGGTAAAAATATTTTAAGAAATATTTTATAAGCATTTAAATTTGATGTTAATGATTTTTCGTCAAAATTATTGTATGTTCTAATTTAAAAATGGCTGTAAAATGTGATAAAATGTAATTATCTTAAAACCTAAGGTTTGTTACACTCTAAAGGGCTCATAACATACATGTTGTACATTTCATTGAGTTTGATTGGATTGTTTTGTAGGTATCCCGTTTTTTGTGATCATTTCAATTTTTGAAAAAACATTTTAAAAATATTTTTATAACTTCGATAAAGTAACTGGTATATAAACAACTTTAAAAACTCTCTAGTTTTATTTTTTATTCTTTCTTCTTCAATATTCTTTCTTCATTTTTTCTAATGGCCCTAACATTGAACATCTAAAAACCACTCTTTCAACCTAGTCGGTTCCTTAAAGTATTTGAAATAGATGCATGGATAAAATAATCTTTCGCACAATAAATCTTATTTTAAAATAGTTATTCCGCTTTCAGTCTCTAAAATAGCTTATGTAGAAAGCTTCAGTCATTAATTTTCTTCTTAGTACTTCGTACCTTTTATTTTCAGTTCTCTGAAGTAAATATTTGACTTTCATTTCGAATATAAGTATAGTTTTTAAACTCTGGCTTGTAGTTAATTTAATAATAATTTTAGCTTCTTAATTTAAAAACCTTTATTATTGAATAAAATTTTCCGATTTGAGTCTTTTACAACAGAGATATATATATAATAAACCAATTTTTAATTCCAGTTTCACTGAACTCTTTAAATTAATATTTTTTCTGTTAAGCAGATAGATTTTTTATTTCTTTGAGCTAGGAGAAAAAAGTGTTTAAAATTATTCTGCTTAAGTCTAATATCAATTAAAAATTAAGACCATTTAAATAAATATAAAGACTCATGTGTGCTGTGGGAGATCCTAAATTTGTTAAGATGAGAGAATGTTTAAACTATGTGTGTAATATTTAACCCAATCTATGTCATCTCCTATAATAACACGAGGAGAAGAGTCTAACTGTCATTAGACACTGAAACCTGTTGGACTGAGTACTCCTCCTTTTCAGTCAGTTGATATCAAGCTATGACGTCGTAATTTGATGTGATGCAAGTCACATAAAATGACTGATGTGGCTCTCATTTCTTTTGTAATTCAATTTTAAATGTTTTGTCCCTTCATGTGCCCTCTCTTTGTTCTATTAAATATTTTTAAATGACATTTTGCTTGTTTAAATCCAAATTTACATTTATTTGTAAGAAATAACACAACCTTTATATTGTCAATGGTTTATAAAACAACATTCATGAAATGGTGTAATTATGTCCTTCAAATGATTTAAAGGTGTGTGTTGATATAATATTCATACGGAATAAATTATTAATTTTACCCCTGCTATATCTAAAATAAAACTAGTTAAATTAAATAAATTGATACAGAAAATTTTGGTTAAAACCAATTAATTAAAAGAAAGTTTCAAAACATATTTTTCCCCTTATTTTTCGTCATCGTATTTTATCCTGTATATTATTGTGTACTGTATGTTTTATGTTCTTCATTTTGCCTTTCAAATATGAGATATATAAAAGTATTAGCTACATTAGTTGTTAAAAATGACTCAAATCTCTGATTTTATTATAAAATACGAATAACAAATCTGGTTCTATAGCCCATCTAAAATTCAATACTTCAGAAAATTTTAATTTTAAAACGTGTTTAATACAGTAATGACACTCACTTCCAAAAGTTAAGCACGAAGATGTAAAATGCAAAAAAATCAACAAATACTGCTTTGATTGACACAAAATTTGGCAGTATAAGTATCATATATATTTATACATAAAACAAAATCAATAATTATATACAGAAATGAAAACAATATTAAATTTTTGTAAGTTATAAGATAATGTCATACTGGAAAGTTAAACAGAATTATGTATAAAGTGAAAATAAACAGCATAAAATGAAAAAAAGGACATTAATAGGGTATGTGATACCCCTCATCTGTATGCAAATTTTACACCTTCTGACCATGCTTTCAATTAGGTGGTCAACCACCGCAAAATTAAGCAATCGCCATTCTTCTTGTAGAGTAGTTTCCAGCTCAATAAGAGTGGCTGGAGGTGGGAAACGTGAAGATACAGCATGGCCGAGAGCATCCCAAGAATTTTCAATGGGATTAAGGTCGGGCGAATATGCTGGCCACGCCATACGCGCAATCCCTTCACTCTCCAGGTAGTCATCGACGATGTCAGCTCTATGGGGACGTGCGTTATCGTCCATTAAAACAAAAGTCGGGCTAACTGCTGCAGCGTAAATCTCACAATAGGTTTTAAGACTTTATCTCGATACCGGACAGCCGTCACAGAACCCCGTTTAAAGATGTGCAGGTCAGTGCGGTATCCTAATGAAATCCCTGCCCACACCATAATGCATCCATCTCGAAATGCGTGATGTTCGGTGATGTTTTGGGGCTGATTGCGTGTTCCTTGTTTACGCCATATCCTTTTACGCTTGTCATCTGGCTCCAGAGCAAATTTTGACTCATCAGTAAACATGACATTGCCCCAGTCAGACACAGTCCAATTGTCATATTCCCGGCACCACTTTAATCGTGCCCCTCTTGATTGGATGGATAGAGGAACACAAACTGGAGGTACCCGGGCATACAATCCATTCATATGTAATCTTCGGCATATAGTAGCTGCAGATATAGCCTTACCAATGGACGCTGTAACCATAGATGTCACACGTGTGCAGGTCGCTCTGCGATTCCACTTGGCTACAATAGCAATATATCGATCTTCCGCGGGGGTTGTAACCCTTGGGCGACCGCCTACGGGCCTTCGGATCACTGTCTGTGTGGTTTGGAATTGTTTCCATAAACGTGAAATTACAGAATGATGAACGCCGAAGAAAAGAGCAACATCTGTGATCGACTGTCCTGCTTTAATGCGCCTCACAGCACGCCAGCTCTCAGAATCTTCCATTCGTTTTCTGGAAGTCATAGAAGCACGTATGTCTTGAAAACAAATTGTACGAAAGTATTATACACCTTCTATCATCACTTACAAATCACCTTCTGTAACCCTTCATAAAGCTGGCTTCTTATAAGACTGCCCTTTTTGCATATTTCTTGACATGAAATCACGATTGGCTGTTAACTAACATATTTGCATACTTCCATCTACCTCTGCAGCGAATTGCATTCTCTTCAATTCTGATTGGCTTCCGGAAATTAGCATTTTCCTCTCTGTGCTTAACTTTTGGAAATGAGTGTAGTTTCCTACCCAATTTTAGGCACCATTTTAGCTCATGTAACTGGTTTGATCTCAATTTTACCCATTCATCATCGTATTTTACTGGGTCTATTCGTGTTCTTCCTACTAATAGTCCTTTTGGGGGAAAATAGGTCTAAATGGGGAAAATTTATTCTATTGAAAACTTTCCTCCGAAGAAGAAGATGTGACTATGTAAATTAAGACTTATATATAAAAATTAAACTTCCGAGTTATAAGAAAGAGGTTAGACTGCTGACAGACAGCAGTGATTTATTAACGTAAAACTAATCGAGAAGAATTCGTAGCTTCTTTTATTAATATTAAGATTGATGATTTGGTCGATTAACTATTAAATTGGGTTAGAACGATTTGAATTAGAAGGTGTATTGCTCAGACGTAAGTGATCCAATCTCGTCTGCCTCGCGAATGCTTCCCATATTTAGTAATTGATGCATTTCTTGGTTTGAGTTGTTGAATTTGTGCCGTAATTAAGAATTGTTAATAAATAGAATTTGTGTATTGACAATGCAAATCTTCCTTCCAACAATCTCACACTAATGGAGGGCACGGGCTATCCATTAGAGTATTATTGTTTTTCTCCCTTCTATTATACAGTATCACGCTATCATTCTATTTAAAATAGTAAATAGTTTTAAAGATGTGACATAGGGTTTTTATCCTCTGTTTTATTTTAATAAAAATTTGCCTAAAAATCGAATACTGGTTCCATTTGGCTAAATAGCAATCATAATAGCTTCAAAATTAAACATATTTTACATGAAATCAAAAGAAAATTAGAAAGACTTACTTTTATACTCTTTTTCCGAATATCATATAACTAAAAAAATCACATTTTAATGTAAATATTGAGCTCAATTTCCTTTTAATCCAGCTATCTATTGATCTGCGTGAAGGACTTCAATCACACATGCGCCTTACTCACAAAAAGACGAAAAAATAACGGAATAAGTCTTAAGAACCTTTAAGTTATAGGTGTTCGATAAAGCAGGGAATCGCACCTTCCTCACAATCAAGGCAGCAGGGGGGGGGGGGGTAGAAAGTACTCAGAAAAAATGAAGGGAAATCTCAAATCGAAGATTGCCATAAGATGCCGTTCTGAACACCCCTCATCTCGCCCCCCCCTTCATCTTTTGATCCCCCTGCTTCATCAGAGGTATTTTTTAAGCCTTGCAGCTGCATACGGCCAATTGAGAGGGCATTGCTTTGCTCCAGAGCAGCTAAGAATTGACATTTTGGAGCCCTTATTTACCATTCTGGTTTGCTGAAGTCTGAATTTCTGGGGAAAAAATGGTCGGCTCTAGGGATAAAATCGATGGTGTGTGTGGTGGTGACTATACCACACGGCTGCATTTTAAAAGGAACAAACTTTCTTCATAACGAAGGCGAGCGTTTTGAGTTGGAACTATTGGAGGTCTTTTATTTCTCTCCCACCCCCCTTCCTTTCTGCTGTCTCCTTAGATTTTTCCTCTTCTTCCCAGGGTATAAAGGAGATTTTCTTTTGTACCTGAAAAAAGTTTAACCCCTTTCAGGAAAATTGTTCCAAAAAGTTTCCCGAAAATTTCATATTGCCTTTTTTTTTTCTTGTTTTGTGAAAGAAATCGGAACGAGTTGCTTTGGGGAAATATATCGGATCATTCGTACAAGTTTTTCCCCGGAAGCACTGGATTTGTAAACGACTCGCGTTCGAGATTACGGAAGAGAGATCTGGATAATTATGAGCTTCCTTTGTTCGTATAGTGCATCATTTTGATTTCCAAGAATTTCCAGTTGTGCGAAATTATTGGCTCAAGCATATAAAGCGATTAAATCGAGATAACTTAACACTGGAACACACTAAATGGAATTAAATCAGGAATTCAAAATTTCTGTCGAGAGATTTTAATTTATAATGATCTTGAACCCTCAACGACTTCACGTGATAATTAATTTGTAGTTTTACCCACCTAACGGGAAATAACAACTTTATCTCCTAAAAAATGGAAATACGCGTCAGCGTTTTTAAATCAGGATGATGCAATCTTACTTTACTCGCGTACTCAGACCAATCAGAAAAGCTTTTACCGGAAATCATATGATTCTAACAGCTTCCGGTTTACTAAAATTACACAAAGGGTTGAAATCTTGGGAGAGAAAAAGGAAAACTTTTGCATGTTGCTAGCATGTCTACGTTTCTGTTTGTTGTGTTTGTCATGTGCTTTTCGTGTCACCACTTTACCCGTGTTAAAATAGATACATTTTATTTTAAAACAGCAACATGTTTCCTCATCAATTCATTCAGTGACTGCAACAATGAAACTGTAATTGATTCTACCAGAAAAATGTCCCAATTCAATTGAAATATTTTCATTCATTTATAAAATAAACACACTAACTAACACCTCCTTATTGTTAGAACAAAATATGGAAGTGGATGCATCACAAACGAAATCATATTACCAGCAAATTTGAAAGATGTGAAAAAAACATTTCATTTCGAGAATTTTAAGAAATATTTTTAAAATAATTGTTACAAAGTTGTAGTCTAAATCACAGTATTAAAAGTAATTGTAACAATTGTAAGACATTGTAATAAAAGAAAAACATACTTATTTGACAAACCGAGAATCTACTGATTTTTCTTTTGCGGGAAATATATCTTTAAAAAATATCAATAATTTCTGTTAACTTAAAAATACAAACTTGTAGAAATATATTTTCTGAATGGAATAAAAAAATATAGGAAGATTTAATATATTACGAAGTTAATCATATGAAGGAAAAGAAACGAGAAAAGGGGAAAACGTGTGAAAAGTGGGAATTGAATTAAAGGAACCAGTTCGCTAAAATTATTTTATTTCTAGACCCAGTCCCTTATGAACAATTTTCCAAGACTTTTTCAATTTTTCCTTTCTAACATTTTTGTTCCCTGTATTAATGCGTTAAGTTCACTTTCATCCTGCTTCTGAGATTTAGCTAACTCTTGTGTGTCTTAGCCCTTATTTTAAGGGAAATCTTAAACAAGTTATTGCTTACTAAAAAAGAAGATCTTATTTATTTTTAGAAGAATTTATTAACAACTGGAATGCATCTAAAATGGAAATTTATGAAGAAGACATCTTTCAATTAAAAGTATTTTTTCCAAAAAAAATATTTTTGGAAAAAACTAAAAATTTAAAGGTTTTTTTTTTATTATTAATTTGGTTCGCCCAAAAAAGTATGGTATAACATATTAATACGACTTCTTGACCACAGTACTCAAAAAATTTCAGTTTCTCTTAATGCCTTTATGCTAATTCTAAAGCAGGTAATAAGATTTTAATTCAAATTTTAAATGTTTAATTCCTTGTCCTATTAAACATATACAGGATTTTGCCATTATATTCATAGATTAATGAATTCAACAAATTACATCATATTTACCCAAGGAGTTTAATTTTTCAAAGTCACAAATTGACCCGAGTATTTATCTTTCCCTTAAATAATAGTTGACAAATTAAACAAAAATATTACAGCCATAAATAGTTCAGAAATTTCTTCTGAAGAAAAAAACTGTTTTCCATCTTTATTAATAACAGTAATCATATAATTTATAAAAACATATAAATACAGTATTCCTTCAACATTATTGTAAAAATGCAACGTTATTGCGATGTTTTGTTCCTATATAAATCATTGATATAATTCAATGATTTCAATTACTTTCAATAATGAATTCAATAATAATGATTTTACAAATACAAGTTTTGTTTGCTTGGATTTTTACTTAATTTATCAGAGTTTGGAACTTATTTGCTTAAATATTTTATTTAATTTCTTTTAAAATACTTCTCTTTAAAATAATCTAACACTATCATAATCTTGTTTCTCGTTTAGTGCCTAGCTTCTTTGTATTTATGACTTTCAAATCGGAACTTTTAAAATAGGGTCAAATGAAATAAATAAACAAAATCTAAAACCATTTGGCGAATAAAAAAAGTTTAATTGATGAACCTTTGGGATCTTGACATCTTAATTTAAAAATTAGATAATTCTGAGAATTGTTTTATTTATTATTTTATAAAATATATATATATAATTTAAAAGCTAAAATTATTCATTGATTAATTTATTACACAACTATAAAATGGAATGGCAAGTATTTTAAAGTAGAACAAAGTGTTTTTTCCCCTTCATTTGGCAAGTTTGAAAAGAAGTCCCTGATCAAATGTGGATGGAATTGATATTTGATCGTGTACATTCATGCATATCTTGTATCTTCATATAGTTTTTTTTTTAAATAAAACAATCGAAAAGAGTATATCAGTATGCAAAAGATCATTCGCACTTTATGGAAACAATTTTGCACTTCATTTTCTCGGTTAAATTTTGAGATCAAACTTTGGCAACTTTAGAATAATCGTCTGCTAAGGTTTTCTTTTGATTGGAAAGTAAAATAAAGTTTTATTTTATAACTGACTCCTAAAAATAATGTATGGCTGGAAGGTTACGTAAATTACGCTTTTCAAGGAAAAATATTCGTATCAACAAATTAAAAAGCGGTGTAAAAATATAGGTTATTGTACATTTCAATCAAAGGTTTTTATAATTAGAAGGGAAAAAGCGTCTAGCAGAAAGTAAAAATGAAAACATGACCACGAAACCTCATCCAAAGGCTGTTGCAACACAGGCAACTATCAAGAAGTGAAGTCTTATAATCCTAAAAGAAAATACACCGACTGAAAGATTAATTGCATCGGAACTGTAATTAAAATTATTCATAAGGATTTAAATTTAAAGCAGATGTTTAAGCCTAAAGTTCGTTTCCTTTTTTAAAACATATTGCTGAAAGAAAAACAAATTGTAGAAAATTATGTAAAAAACATATAGTTGCAGAAAAATGGAAATTTGTGGTAACACTGGATGAAGTATGGGTACATTTAAGTTACTGTAATAAAAGAACATCAATTTTCTATTGCTCAACTGTCAGAAATGAATGTACAAAACGGCTTCGTCAGTGTACAGTAAAGTTCAAAAAGGGATTCATGATAGTTATAGGATTTTCTAACAATGGTTAATTAAAAATCAAAAAAGTCTCGAGTAAAATCAAAATTAATTCACTTTACTATCAACAGAACATTTTAGAACCTAGTTTTAAAGAAATTCTACCTTTATATGAAAAAGACATCGATAAAGTTGAGCTTAAAATAGACAAAGCCTTTAGTCACACGTCTAAGTCAATTGCCGCTTATTTAGCAAAGAACGAATCAGAAACAGGAATAAAGTGTATCCAATTTGATGAAATACCTGTAAAATTACCTGATGCTTCTCCATTGTACTCTTGTGCTGTCGGTTTATTAAAGCGAGCCTTAGGAAAGCGGCATCCAAGAACACTGAGCGGACTTTGGAAAACAGGTGACGAGGAATGGAATAAAATCGGCATTACAGTGCTAAGAAAAAGTTTACTTTCCTGAAAAATACGATCTAGAGCTATTGTCAAGAATCATGGCTATCAGATGGAAGCAAATTTCCACAGAAAATTAGGTATTTATTGATAAAAATTAACCATCAAAATCGTTTCCATAAAGGGTGAATGACCTTCTGTATTCGTCTCAAAATTCTTAAATGCCTTCTAAACTACATATTGCTTTTCTTCAATACAGTATTATGAATCAATTAAAAAAATTATTAAATATTAATTAATTCAATCAGTTTTTTTATCCTGTTTTTCGCATCTAAAAGGATTTCTTGTAATCCATTTTCTTTCACTATAAACATTATTTCATGTCATACACGTGCCATTTTTGCCTTTTCTTAGATTTAAAAAAAAAAAACGTATTGAGATTAGCATAAATTTATTTCGCTCCCAGCAAATTATCCAAAAAGGCAAATTTCTCAAAATCTCCTTAAGGATACTTAGATATTAACTCTAATGCTGAGGCAAATGACACTTAAATTTCACCTAATAGCTCTCTGATGATAGCCAAAGCATCATGAACTCAAAACCGGAAATTACCCAGAAACGATCCAGAAAGGGTTGATTCCTAATTATGCAAAATAATTTCCCTTCTCACCTAGTTGTCGACACGGCGCATGTCGCGCATGCGCCGGAGACGAAAGGGGGTAACGACTCAACACAATCTGCAAGAAAACATTCCCGTTAAAAAGGAAGATGCAAGAGCGCGGGGCTGAGAAGTAAGAAGAAGAAGATGAAGAAAAACTAAATCCGAATCCCGCGTAATTCTTGGCGAAACTGGTTTATTCATAATACTCGTCAGAGAGGGAAAAAAATAAATAAAAAAAGGGATGGAAAAGGGAAAAAAGCAAATGAAAAAATTCTACCTCTAGGGAAACAGATTAAAGTAAGAATAAATATCTTCTAGGCCGACCGTTGCTTTTTAACAGGGAGCGCAGGAAGTACTAGGCGTAAGCATGTAGGACCGAGAAAATTGCGTTTTTCTCGATTGTAAATAGAATGGAAAAGAAGCTGTCAATCTTAAGCCAGGGTTGTGCCTTGCCTAGTACGTCCCCCCCCCCTCCTTCTTACAGGGCCTTCGTCCGTTTTTGCATGGTTTCGTCCCTTCCCCCTTCCCTCCCTTGATAGAGATTGTTATCCTTTAAGAAGAAGAAATGAAATTCGAAATGAGAAACTCGTGCGTAACAAGGAAATTTATTTTACCACCGGTTTCTGAAGGATTTAAGTCTGTCCCTTATTTTTTTTATTTCAGTACTTTTTGCTTCTTCTTAAAGAGTTTGTAAGGAGATGTGTATGGTTTAGAGGCAAGCACACAAGGACGGTAGGGAATTTACTAGGGATTACGTTTGGAAATTCGATCAAGATGAGAATAGTCAGCTTTTGCGTTTCCTGATTTTTGCTCTTCTGGATTTTTATTATTATTGTTGTTGTTGTTATTATTTGAGGCATCGTAAAAATGTATAAATAAATAGTTTCAATTCATATTACACTAGTTTTAAAGAATTTCTTTTTTTCTTTTTTACGGCCAAATTTACATTAAAGTATACGTACAGATATTCTTTAATTTCATTCAAATAATAAGTTAATAAATTTTTATAGGTGAAAAGCATTTAGCTAGTTGTTAATAAACGAAATTTCTGCAAGGTGTTTTAGTGGTAACGTACCCTCTTCGTAAGCCTAAGGTTGCAGATTCGATCCCAACAAGAGTCGATAAGTTTTCGATGAATGTCATTTGATTATGTGGCATCTAAAAGATCCCCTGAGTCTCAATTTGGATCTGGTACTCTCGTGAATAATTAGCATTCGAATAGCTTTAATTAAATTTAATTCAAGCGTCAAAATTTGGTAGCGAGTGTCACCAAAAGATGGCGCCACCTTGAATTAGCGACCCATTTAGGGACTTGACGTGTCTTCAAATGCTTAGTTATACATATGCAGCCCATTAGGAAATAATAATAATAATTGGAAGTTTAAAATAATTTAAGGTACTATACAAATATTTTTTTTTACATTATACCCGAAAAATTATCATTAAACATGAAATCGCTTTCTATTTCTTATTAATAGTCTTTCGTTGAATTCATTGATTATTTTTAATTTCGTTTTTTGAAGCTATAGGATGACTAATGACTTCGAATCTAGTAATTATAAGCCTGTACTCTGCAACCCCATTCTCTAAACTTCTACTACCTCGCCAGCATTGTCGTTGAAAGTGTCCGATTTTATAAAAAACTAAGACATAATGGTTAATTTAAAACATCAAGTTTTTACACCAGTTTTACCATTTATAAAAAATCTAACGAGAAACTTTCAAACGAAATTTCAAAATCCTTAAACTTCAATCGGGCAGTTTAAATTAGTTGTACAGTACGAAAGAAAACTTTTTAAAATAAAATGTAGCATAAGTAAAATCTAAAAACTATAACAAGATTCCAAATGAACGTTTTAGATTCAGGATTGAAAAAAAGATTGAGCAGGTAAAAAAACTAAACGATTATTGAAAAATAAATTTATAGGCATTAAAAACTAACGATTAATACTGGGACAAAAATTACTTGAAACGAAATTTCTTACACATAATGAGAATTCTAATTGTACATTTTCCAACCATTTTTATAATAATTTTAGCTATTAGTCAACCTCAATAGAATTTTAATTCATTTTGTTACCGTAATTCTATTCTTTAAAAAAATATTGAAATTATTTCTATGTGTAAAGACATATTTTCTTAAATATTGAACTTTTTTGTTATAATTCAGGGTGTTCTCTTTTAAATATACATGACTTCACACGTAAAAATAGTTTTGTTCAGTTTTAATGACGTGTTAAGCATTTAAAATCAATTTATTTAGTCATCAATGTTGTTTTTTTATAAAATATTCGTATTATCACAATTCATTGAAACCGATTGCATAATTTCCTTGTTTAAAGCTTTTACACAATGAAATAATTATTATTATTACCACAAATTACAATAAAGTTACTTTTGACTTAATAATTTGCACAAAACTATTAATTATTTTACTTAATATGAAGTTACTGATATATATCGAAAAGTTAAAAATATCAATACTTTAAAGAACGATATATATGTTTAAAAATCTTACATTACATATGTTGTGAATTTGAAATAAATATTACACTAGTTCTAATTTCAAAAATAAGTTAATTTTTTTTAAATAGCCAACGAGAAATTCTTTATATATATTTCACATCATTTTACGTCGTTATCAATATATTTAAAATTTATATTAAACATCTTATTAGCATTAAAGCTCTACAAGATATTTTTTGCAATACTGGGTCCGGAATCCATTTTAAAAGTTAACATCCAATGGCAAACATTATAAAAAATAAATTTTATTCTTTTTTGTTTTAAAATAATAATTTTGTACTACCTAAGTCACGTCAAAATAAATTAAATCTTAAAAAAAATCAAAACTAAGATATAGTCCTCTTTACTTTACAGGAAAATTTCATTTTGCAAACTCTGAACAAAAAGCAAACTGATCAGAAACTATTAACTTACGTCTAAGTTTCCGTGACATTAAACGGCTTACACTAAAAATTCTTAAAAGCACTTTTCATTAGTTAGCCCCCCCCCCTCCCGAAGTATTCCATATTTCCCAGGTATAGATTTATAGCTTTTTTTGGAAAAAGAAAGGTAAAAAAAAGCAACACAAGAATATTTACGGCTTTTTATTTTCCCGCTGATTCCTCTTCCACATTTCTGGAAACATTTCCCACCATTATCCTAATTCTTCTCCGCCTTCCTTTAATGGCAATACAAACACAAAACACCCTGCTTGCCTATTTCTGTATTCATAGTTTAAACTATGGGCAATACAGAAACTTCTTTTGCTCATAAGACTCATTTCTCATACCTTCACACGTACTTTACATTAGCCAGCGCCAATCCGGACTGCCCTGAACACATTACTTTATGAAAAATTTATGGTTTAGAATCCCCCCCTTCTTTTTTGCCCCCACTCACTCCCTCTCTCTGTGTAGCTAAGCCTAAGCGGGGATAAATAAATATAAGACGCTCCGGTCACTTTAATGCAAAAATAGGTCGGCAAAATATCGCTTCTATTACGGGGGTAGCGCTTTCTTTGTTTGGAAAATATATATTTACCGGTATCTGGCAATAACGGTAAGTGCTCCGAGAGAATATCAAAACTAATGAATGTTTTGCACTGGAGGAAGGGGGGGGGAAATGCCTCAATGGCCTTTTGCAAGTAGAGAGATTTTCGCCCCCCCCCGTAGATAAAATGTCTTAAATTAAATTTATAGATGTTTGAAAAGTTGAATCGAATAATGAAGTGTCTTTCCATACTGGAGTCGTTGTTGAATTATTCAGAAGCTTCGAGTAGGTAAATAGTCAAAGAAAGCGGGTTCGTTCTTTTTTTGTTCTTTTATGGTTTGTTTTAAGCAGGAAAAAACGTCCCTAAATTTATTTGAGTTATTCGCACCAGATTCAGCAGAAAATAACGAGCTTACATAAGAAATGTGAATTTTTTTATTTTATTTTGGTGGAGTGGTTCGTAGAGCCTTAAGAGGTGTGTTTGAAGAACATTTCATTTGCAAGTAGTGTTTGCCTCGGTCTGTTTGAGGTCAATTGGTCAGTTTCTTTTCGTTAAAATTAAAACAATACAAAGAACAAATGGAAATGAAAGCTAGGTTACAAGAGATTATCTTCTGTTAATTATAAAGATCACTATATATGAAGTATGAATAATATATTTATTTTTATGATGATAGAGTACCGTTATTTTTTAATTTTTTTGTCTTTTACGAAATGTAAGCAATAAAAATCTTCCATATCTTAAAAATAAATTTTAAGACTGATTTAAAAAAAATTATTTTAAAATTTATACTTAAATTTTGCATAAGATTAAACAGATTATAATAATAAGAAAAATTTCTTCTTATTATTCATAATTACTGAGCAAAATCAAGAGTCAAAAATTAATCACAAATTAAACAGAAAAAAAACAAGATTTTAATATGCAAGATTTTCCTAATAAGGTAATACACAACCGGTAAATAATTTTCATAACTATTCTTAAACTGTTAATTTGAAAATAATTTCTTGCTAATTTGTTATGAAAAAGTCACATGTTAAAATTATTTATTTTTATTCAATTTGTGTGAATTTTAGATGGAAAAAATTTTCATATGTGTTTATATAAATCAGAAAAATGCTTTGTAAATGTTGAAAACTTTTTGAGCTGATTAAAATTTTCAACCTTTTTATAAGTATTTTAAATATTTTTTGTTATTTACAATTTAAACTAATATTAGTCTAAACTAAGCTAAGAATAAAATTATTGCCGATATATTGGCATCACAATTCTTCGGTTTAATTGGTAAAGAATGGAGAAGTAATTAAAATTTGGAATATATGTTTTCTGTATAATTTTTACATATGAATCTCTTAAATTATTTCTCAAAATAATTAAAAGTTTATTTATGATTTTTTTTAATAAAAAATACAGTTTTAAATATTATGACTTTCAAGCAAAGTTTGAAACGCAAGGAATATTTTAAACACAAAACTTTTTGAACAGTTATATGGATTCAAAATAATTTTTATGACAAAGCTACAAAACAACCGAAAATAGTTTAATTTGAAACACTGCAGTAGAGATTCTTTCAACAGATAATTGCTTGGAGTACTTTTGTTAAAAATAAAATAAAAATTCATAAATTTAAGTTTTTTGTGTCCCATCAAGATATTTCGATGAATGATTAAATCTTAGAAAATATTATTGAAGGATATATTTTTTAAATTTTTTTTCATATCATTCTTAAAGAATATTTCTTTAGGTAAAGGTAATGTATTTCAAAGTAGATTATTTAGGAATATATGGTGTACAATTTATTGTGCATCAGTCATATTTTACATAAATTTATATTTTTAAATTAAACCGGTTAATCCACAAAATTTAATTTTAAAAAATTTAATTTTTAGTTTACCTTTAGCTATTATAACTTTGATTATGGCGTGACATATAGCTTCGATTGTTAAATTATTAAAACCATTTCTGAAACATTTTTAAGGAATTTAACAATTTCTTGCATCTACGAGGTTTTTTTTACTCCTAGTATCCATCAATATCCTTGCATATTTAAATATTGTCAAACATCATATTCTAGTAGCATACATGCCATAAAATAATTTTAAAAATTACTTTATTATAAAGTCAATGTTAATCATAATAATCGTCAAGTTTAAAAAAAATTAGTATCAATAATTAGGCTTTTATTTATATATATATATATAGGACAAATATTTTTATTTTTCATCTTTCATATAATAATTTATGAAAATTTAAAATTAATAATCAAGTGTAAAATAATTAAATGAAAGCAGGTAGACAGATTCTTGATACAATATGTAAAACTAATTAATTGTTTTATTATATATTCCTATGGTGCTTTGGAATGATGAAAAATGAAAAATATGTTTTAGAATCTTGTACCGATTTCAATTTTCATGCATTAGGAATTAACTACTTTTAATAAATTTCCAGTTTATACAAAAATGTTTAATTTTTATTTTCGTGATTTTTTTAGTGATGTTTAATACATTAGTGTATTCGAATAATAAAAACTATGAAACAATAATCAAATGCATAATAATGGCATACATAATTAATAATATTAAAAAAAAATGAATCTGAACTTTATTTTCTTATAAGTAACAACTGCTTCCTTTCAAGAATTTTGAACTAAACTAGGATTTTAAGTACGAACTTCATGAATAAAACTTTATATATACGTATAAATAAATACGAAAAATTTTTAAATAAAATTTTGCAGGAGGAATTCTATTAAATTTTTACTTCAATAAATAAAACAGTGAATTTATGCATATTTACGTTAGAAAATTTTCAGTCCATAACATTGTAAAAAAATACAAGATATTAATTATTATTAAGTTCTGTATCAATTTTGAAACAGTTTGATAACATAAAATTTCTTAATTTTAAATAGGACTCAGAGGACCATTAAAGAAGCTTTGGATAACTACCACAGCAGAGCAATTGAGAGTTCCAGTGACATTCTCCTGTTCTCAAACTCTGGATCTGCACTCCAGGCGATTCTGGAGCAATTCTTAATTGACCCAGGATATAATTACCTATATAAACAGAGCAGTTGGAGCCTAAAAAACTTACATTTTGAAATGAATACCTGTGCACGGGGACATTTTCGGCAATGAGCAGGCTGATAAACTTGCCAAGGAGGCCCACAATTCCTTCCAACTTTCGAATAGTCTTACCCTTACCCATGCTGATGTAATAACCAGACGTAAACTCAACTCCCATCAAGTTAAGAAGCACTTCATTCCATAATTTAATTATAACCACGAATAGTTTCAACCACCACACCAGAACTACATACAAGAAATTTTAAAGCAATGATACCCAAAGTAGTCTATATGGAGCCTTAGGGGTCTGTGACGACCTGCAAGGGGTCCACGCCAGCCAAAAAATAATTTGGGGGTCCATGAGGTGTAAATGGGGGTCTACTATAGCCTAAACCAGATCATGACATTAATTTTAAAAGAAAACTTAATCAAGTGTAAATCAGATTTACATATTTAACAACTTTATTTATTTTAAGGCGACAGCATAAATTTGATTACAAAAGGGCCATCAATTCAGTTTTCATGCCAGAATCTAGCTGAAAGAATATAAAACTGGAAGCCACGAATTTTAACAGTTTCTCAATATTTCATAGATATTACAGACCAGAAAAATGACGTTTTAACCTATGTTCACCATTTCAATGCCCTTTATTCAGGTTTTAAAACTAGGTTTGGGAATGCTTTGACTGTATGGTAATATGACGGTAATTAATTCCTGTTGTATGTGAATTAAAAAATCTCTGATTTCAAAAGGAACTGATTTTTATAGCCCTAATGAAGATCTTAAAGTAAAGTTTAGAAACGAATGTTAGTAATTTTGACTTTGAAAAGATAAGCATGCTATCCGAATTATGGAACATCTCAAGAAAGTTTTTAATTGCTTTTCGCAGAGGGGTGGAGTTTCAGCGCACTTGTCAATCTCCAAAATAAAAACAGAAAGAAAAAAAGAAAGATTGGATACTACTGACCGAGGAGATTTAGGATCAAACCCGAAAAGATTAAAGCCAAATGTTGAAAATTTGTTATTGAAGCAACAGATTCATCTCACCCATTAAAAACATGTGTTATTTTATGTAACAATTATTTCAAATATAATTAAATTTTAATTCAAATAATTCACATGTGTTTTTTCTTAAACAATCTACTTAACTACAGTTAGAAACGTAAAGCTTTTAAAGTAAGTAGGGTTATAACAGCTGTCAAAAAACATTCAAGTTGATAAATTTGCAAAAATTTAATATTAGGTAAGTAGGCGGTCTATGAGACAAAAAAATTTGGGAACCTATGCTTTAAAGGGATTAAACTATCCCCTGATAGCCAAAGAAGTTACATCACTTGTCCTCACTGTCCTGACATTCAACTTTCTCCTAATCATATTTTTAATTGTCCTTCTATATTGGATAAACATAGAACTAACAACATAGTCCTAGAACCATCAACTACTTCATTCGCCAAAGGTCTTCGACATTTCAAGGGCTGTTTTGGACGCCTTCCGTGTCTTTTGATTTCTCTACACTATTTGGACAAAACAACAACAACAGCAAATAAGATTTAAATGACTTCAATAATTACGAAAAGATTTTTTTTAATAAAAAAAAATTGCTATAACCATGTAGATAACATTTTTAATGCATCCTTTGGACTGAATTTTACATCCATAGTCCCGAAGTTGTTACAAATTTTTAAAACATTACTCTTTCGCACGCAAAAGCAGTATCATTCATCATTTTACACCGGAGAAAGAGAAAACGCAACAAAATCACACCTTGAACAAATAAGGCAGCAAAATGAGTTCATCAAGGAATGCGGATAGAAAAAAAAACACACATACATTCCCCTTTCATGTGGGAAAAGAAAAATCTGCAATAAAAACCTCGCCTTAAAGGCTACTTGTAAGAGGAAAAAGAAAAGCAAAATTGTGCGAGATTAAGGAAGAAAAGGAAGCTAAGGGCATTTTTGTTGTGGGAAGATTGACAATGCAGGGAGCTGCGTAAAAGGTCTTCCCAATCACAATGGGAGAAATCTCGCATCATCTTCCACAATAAAGGAACATTATTCAACTCCTCAGACTCGGGGCGCCCGAGAAGAGAGAAGCTAATTACCACTGCGACTAAAATATGAATGAGAAAAGTGGCTGTTTCAGAGAAAAAGGGAAGTTTTTTTTTTCGTGATGCACATTACGCTCCGGATAAAATGTTCTTTTCCATTCACTAGATGGAAAAGAGAAAATAATTACTGTGTGTGTGTTTCACTCACTTTATTTTAAAGTTAGTAATCATTTAATGACTTGGTTGTGAAAATTTAATAAGGACTTATTATTTAAAATATCTTACCTTTAATTTCTCTTCTAAACTTAATTCCAAAATTTTACATTCTGTTTTTTAGCATTGAGAAAGGGGATGATTTTATCAATCAAAAAAGACTGAAGAATAACCATTCTAATGAACATAAATGAGAGTGATCTTAGTGATGGCAGTGTGTGGGAAATGAACTACACGTCAAAGGCGTTAGCAATCTGAGTTCATCGATTGCTTACTCCTTCAATTCAATTTCATATCCAATATCAACTTGCTAAATTTACAAAAGTACTGGCGGCACAACATATATATTTGCATATACACTCATGTCCATATATTAAGGATAATTAAGAATCACACAGAAATTAAACTCTAAAATAAAAATTTCACCTGTAGAATTACCACACACATCTTGAAGAATATGCAAATTACAGGAAACCACCAGATGGCGCGGATAGTACATCCCAATGACGAGAGTGTAAGATAGGTGTATACAAGGAATGGTGGCAAAGAAGTAAAATTGTTCACAAGCGCTTTAAAAGCCTTTCAGTGCAAAAACCAAATAATTATGGCACAAAGGAAGCATTTGGATGATTTTTTACGTGATAGAATTATCGGACGACTGGAATGTACCCAGCTGGAAGTATCCGAGGAACTTGGAATCGCCCAGAGTGTCATCTCCAGGCTTTGGCAACGATTCCAAGATGATGGTAATGTGAGTAGATGTTACAGCACAGGTCGCCCCCGAGTTACAACACCGAATGAGGACCGGTATTTGGCAGTTACTGCCAAAAGAAACAGACGGAGCACAGAATCAGACCTGTCTCGTCAGCTCTCTTCAGCTACCGGTACGACAGTTTCAAGGCAGACCGTGTACAGACGCTTAGGGCACATTGGTCTATATGCTCGTAGGCCTGTCAGATGTGTTACCCTTACCGCAACTCACTGTCGCCTGCGATTAACCTGGAGTAGAGAGCATGCATTGTGGACACCGCAACAGTGGTCTTGTGTGATGTTTTCCGACGAGTCCAGGTTTAGTTTGCAGTCTGATTCTCGTCGGACTTTCATATGGAGAGCGCCAGGTACCCGTTACCACCAAGAGAACACCATTAAACGACACCGTTACGGTGCTGCAGGATGGCTCGTTTGGGGAGGAATTATTCTTGGTTCCAGAACTGACCTGCATGTTCAGAGTGTTACGATGACAGACCACATCTATCGGGATGTCATTCTGGAACAGCATGTACGTTTGTTTCGGGGTGCCATGGGTGCTGAATTTCTGTTTATGGATGACAATGCCCGTCCTCACCGTGTAAACATTGTAGACGAATGCCTTCAATCGGAGGATATCATCCGTATGGATTGGCCAGCATACTCACCGGACTTGAATCCAATAGAGCATGTGTGGGATATGCTTGGCCGACGAATTGCAGCCCGTCCACCCTCTCCCATCTGTCTACCGGAACTTCGGAGGGCATTGCTTGATGATTGGTGTAATATTCCCCAAGATCAGATTGATAATTTGATACTCAGCATGCGTAGGCGTTGTAAGGCCTGTATTGCATCGTCCGGGAGACATACTCCGTATTAACCATCACACTAACCATGTTATACTGTTTTTTGTAAATAGGTTCTTTTTTGAAATTTGCTCCAGGGAGTAAAAATCGCAATTTTTATTAATTATATCAAACATATAGCATCTTTTTTGCTCTTTACCTATTGTTTAATAAATAGACTTTACAAATAAGTCAAATTTGTTTTGCTTCTGTCTCTTTCTTTGCCTGAACTTCATTATCCTTAATTTATGGATATGAGTGTATTTTACAATTGCATCATTTAAAACATATAGTAAATATATTTTTTCTGCAATTTTAATTAAATACCTTTTTTTAAACTAATGTAGGTCATAACCACAAAGCAGTACCGATTTAAAAGTTTAATATCGATTGGAAATTTTAGAAAACAACACCCATTTCCACTCTATCTTAGTTATTATTATCATTAAGAACATTTATAAATCCTCGTGCACTACAAAATATCACACGAGGCCTACAGAAGTAAATATGAAACACACATTACAAAGTAAAGAAGAAGAAATTATAAAATCCTGAGGGATTACTATCATTTTCAATACATTAACAAAACTTTCCAAACGCTGGTGAAAAAAATTCGGTGAATATTCGGAGACCAATTTATATTGATGCCCTTGCGAGACAGTCTTATTATTTTTCTTTCTCTGACAAACTTTGAACACAGAAGGAGCCCTTGTTCTACATTTTCCTCACAAATAATATAACAATCGCAGTAAGATGACGGAACCAATTTAGTTTTGCGAGTAAATTTCGAAACAAAGAGGGAAATTTCGTAATTATATAAACATTTCTAAAAGTTTATGACTTTCCTACCTTCTGTTGGTTACAATAAGGTTGATTATATAAGACTAATGATTATATAAACCATTACCAATATTATTCATATTAATTACACTTACTTTTATTAAATGACTGTCAACTCGTTGATTATAAGAAAATATTCCTTTTGAAACAATCAGTTGACTTAAAAATCTGCTGATCTATGGGGATGAGGGGTACATTCTAAAAAAACACGTAGTAGACGAAAATGCAAAGGGGTAATCTGTAGGGTAAAAATTAAAAATCTGTCTCAGAAGGGGGGCACCCGATCCCCATCCTTGTTTGCGCCACTGCAACAATTTTCTGAATTCTGAAGGAATTAAACACATTGAAGGGTTTCTGATATTTTTACAAAATATATTCAAATACAGGAATTATGAAAAACTGCTTACTTACTTTACCTTTCCCGAAAGTAAATATAAACTGAATAATAAAATGTGTGCAGGATGGTATTTCGAAAACGCGTTAAAAAAGGTGTTTAAAAATATTAATTAAGCTTAGTAAAAAAAAAACTATCTTACAATGTAAGCTTCTTCTCTAATATATGCAATAGTATATTATTACAAATAGAACTTACTCAACAATTCAATTAATTGTATTCAATGTGTTTGGTACCTGATAGACTATCAAGCATCAAGAAGTATAAATAAATGTCAAATAATATTTCTTAATTATCTTAGTTCTTCTGTAATTCATAAAATCGTATATTATTTAGATTAATTATTTTTTTAAACTGTTAACCCCTTTCGATAAAATGACAAGGTTTTTCATGCCGTACATCACAATGACGACCTATACTCATCATGCGACTTAATTTCTGTTGAATATGATAATTTCGAAGAAGTCTCTCTAGTCGATGTTGACTAGCTTTGAGATGGTCTAACGAAAAAAAGGATGCATAATATATATACTTAACAGTAAACATTGCAATGCAGACATCGTGGATACAGGAAAAAAAGAGAAAGAGGAAAGATGGAAAATGTTTTAAAACTAGGTTGTGTTTGATCGAGTACAATTATGGAAAAAGAGGCGTCGATAAA
Source organism: Trichonephila clavata (assembly GCA_019973975.1). Taxonomy (NCBI): domain Eukaryota; kingdom Metazoa; phylum Arthropoda; class Arachnida; order Araneae; family Nephilidae; genus Trichonephila; species Trichonephila clavata. Next base: position 291,010 of record BMAO01003421.1, read on the forward strand.
ATTGATCAACAGTTGACGTATTTTCCGGTAGGCGAAAATATATGAAAGGGTATAAAAAAATTTTTTACATGTTTAAAATTGCACTCTACAATTCATACGTTTTATATAAAAAATTAATAACACTAACAAAATCAGAATAGGGAGCTTTCGATTGGACATAGAAGAGCAAATCTCACAAAAAATTACACTAATGGATTATAAAACTCGTGGGCGCACGTCCCCGGCAAGGTTGCAGGCTAAAAGATGACAGCATTTTTCAAGAAAACATTCCTTCAACTCAGAATAAAAGAAAACCAACTAAGAGGTGCTGTGTGTGTTACAAGAATAAAATTAGAAGCGAGACTCCGGGGCAGTGTAAACAATGCTTTGCACTTTCCAGAAAGTTTTGAAAAGTACCACACCCTTGAAGACTATTAACTATATACCTTTTTAAGGTTTGGCTTTGATTTTTTTTCTTAAATTTACCGTTTTTTATATTATTTAACAATATGTAAAAATGGATATTAATTAAAAATATGCAAAATAATAAATAAGACAAGTTTTTTAAATCAAAAATTAAATGTTTATTTCATACACAGTGCTTGATTATTAAATCGTACCGAAAGGGGTTAATTCAAATTTTTTTACCTTAATTCAATTCATAAAACACATTAAATATTAAACTTAAAAGAAATGTCCTTGAAATTTTTATTTTTAAATTCTTAAATGTCAATAATATCCACGTATAAAGTATTGTCAAGGAAGCGTCACGACACCAACCATGCCGCAGATTGAACCTAAGTGAACCGAAAATTCAGTCCTACTCAAAGGAGCTTCGGTTACTTTTATAAGTGTAAAAGTGTGGCCTTTTTTTCCCTCTCCCACTCTCCTTCTGTTAGAACTTCCCTTTTTACCTGAGATCCTCACCCACAGCTCCCCCTTATTTTAGACACGCGTACGCATACACGCTTTTTTACGGCATTTTTATACCTTTTTTTTTCTTTATTTCCTCACCCCGAGGTGCCCCCCTGTATGAAAATACCATATGGGTTAGAAAAGGTTCTAATGTAAGTTTAAAAAAAGGAAAGGTGATCATAAAAAATAGGTGTCAGGAAAGAAAAACTACATGAGGACTTTTTCACCGATTTTTATAAGAGTTCGATGTTACAGTACTTCCCTTAGCAGCACCCTTCTTTACGGTCGTCGACCTTGTGAGGAATACCATTTATCAAATGGCGTGTGCCAAACGACAAATTTTATCGACGCCCCCTTCCTTTTCTTCGGCAGCCCCCTAAAACAACCTTTAATTTTTTCGATTTCGTTTGTACAAGGCAAAAAATTAAGCATAAGTATAGTTCGTATGAGCATTATCTGTATTTTAAGATCCAGGTGCTAAAAAAACCTACATTTATAATGTTTGTGAAATGAATTCATAGTGATAAAATTTATTTTCACGTTTAATAATTAGTGTTTTACCTAGGAATGGTTTCTGGTTCTTCAGATCTACGTGTGCGTGCTTTGTTTTAACAGTTTGGTCTGCCGTGGTACCTCCTCATCGGGTTGGTTGAGATGAAGATCTCACTGATCGGTGAAGTTCCTGGGTGGATCAGAGCACAGCAATGATTGAGACGCCAGTGTCGGACACGAAATGTTGACCAATATACACATGTGTATTGTATTGTATGTGTATTGTGTATGTTCACAATAATTCATTTTAATAAATTTAAGCGTTAGAACTAAGTAAGCAATATGTAGACAAGACAATAACCTGGTAATAAATAATGCACTTATCTAGGTACTTATCTTTGATGAGAACTCGCAAAACAGAAATCTTCCAATATCTTTAAATGACTAAGCAACTAGAATTCCAGTCTCCAATTCAGGAAAAATAGACAATAATTCCGGACAATTCAGGAATAAGTCACTGTAATTCCAGACTCCAATTCAGGAATAATCGACTATAATTCCGGACGCCAATCCAGGAATAAGCAGCTATAATTCCGAACTCCAATAAGCATCTATAATTCCGGACGCTAATTCAGGAATAAGGACTATAATTTCGAACTCCAATTCAGGAATAAGCAACTATAACTCAGAACTCCAATTCAGGAATAAGCAACTATAATTCAGGTAGTTCTTGCATGGCTATATATTGTCCACATATATCTACATTCTATATATTATTAACTTTTTTAATTCTATTTAGTAAATTCTATTTGTTTACGGAGAGGAGTTTTTCTATCTCAAAGTGCCAATTTGACTGGAGGGGGGGAGGGGGGCGAGTTAGAGAGGATAGACCTCTTAGATAGATCATTGTTACAAGACGTTAAATAATATCTACAAAATGTTTTGTTTATCTTTCGGAAATTTAAACATGATTGAATAAACTGTACTTTAGCCCCAAATCATCATCCACATTTTTAAGGGCAGTCTAAAGCTAAATGTTATGCCTCCTGTCAATAGCGTAATGTACACTCTCACAACCCTCGCATCGAGGGGGGGGGGGCAGGATTCTAGGGGTCATAAGGCCTGATGTTATGGTTTTGCAGTCATTTGTAAAATCCGGCTTGGGGCCCAAAAACTGACTTTACAGGGGGGGGGGCTTAACATTCTCTGTTACTCCCCTGTGTCCAGTTTGCCATCAACGGAAGTCAATAGTCACTGAGTTCCATTCAATACTCATTTTAACACTTGTTGGCATTTTTAAAACAAAATCTCAAATTTTTGGATTTTGTGTTTTAATTCTAAGTAATCGAATTACGTCTATAATACGAGTATCAATCAAATACCAATTATATAGCCCAATAATTGTATCTCCTATCTTAATGACTAGCGACAAGTCAAGTCTTCATTTCACCAAGGATCCCTATGGAATTTAAATGAAAGAAAATGCATATTAGGTTCATTAAGCTCTAAGTCCTTTAATCACACGATGTGGAGATAAATGAAGAAACGTATTCTCTGAATATGTTTCTAGTCATTTGACCAAAATATTAAAATTAGGGGGGTCTAGGTTTATGGTGACATTAATTTAAACCAGCCAATCAACAGCATATTAAATACAAACACAAGGATATAATAAAATTTATTAGGAAATTTTTAATTATCGTCAGTTAAAGATGCACGCAAGAATCTACTGGTGATAGTACCTGAAATGTAAATTACGACGAAGAAGGTAAAACAGGGCCCAAGCTAGTAACTTACACATGCAGTCCTGTAATTTTTACTTTCATAGAAGCAAATTAAGTCTGTTTTTCTCAAATGGTTGGGCGTGCCCCCTAGGATGGAGTGATATTTCTATATGGAAGGCACGAGGACATTGAAAAGTCGAAAATAAAATATTTAAAATAAGAATTAATTTGCTGAAAGGAAGTAAAACAAAAATTATTCTGTCATAATAAAAATTAAGTACAAATTTGCGATGATTTAATATTCTTTTTAACGTATCAGTGCTGCACAATATTTTTGATAATTAATTTAACAATACTAAATTAAAAACTAAGTTTAATAACTACTAGTGCCTCCTATGGGCTTGTCATATACAAATTTGATACTTATCTTGATAGTTTGTATGGTTTATAATTAAAGTCGCATTGTAGCTTTAGCATCAAAGTACCTTTTTATTGCATTCAATACATTTTTATTGTACAGGGGGGGGGGGGAATCATGATCGAAAATTGGGTATCAAACATTGAAAGTATGAGAAGCACTGAATTAAATACTATCTGTTTTCGTAGCACTGCAATATGATTTATTATCAAGGTATTATCAAACCCATTACTCATAGTCTCCCAATCATATTGAACCAAATATATTTGATTATCTTGCATTTATGATAATAATTTTATTAAAAACATTTTATTTTCAGAAACGTTACTAACTTTTTTTAATATTGCACAAAATTAAACTTTTCTTATTTATAAGTTGAAGAAATTCTGAATTAAGCGTCTTAAATTATCACATTAGTAGCAATAAAATTTATTTATATTGTTCAATCATTCAAGACAACTTTTATTTCCTTTAACATTATATAATATGTCTATTTTAGTTTTCAGATTTTGGCTGTATGTTCGAAACGCAACTCCTTAATGTCTAAAACGTACCTAACGGAAATGGAAGAAAAAGACACGAATTTTACACTTGTGTAGAATACCTTTATATACAAATATTTATTTATGCATCTTCTTAATACTATTCTTTTAATTCTTAAATACTATTTTAACAAGAAATAAAGAAAATCTAAGATATTTGCAACAGTGTGTGTTGCTTGTTTTGTGTTTGTAACAGCTATCAAAGATAACAACACTTCTCAATTTAATCTACTTTCCTATTTTAAAACTAACTTTGTTTTAAAAAAAATTCCATAACTATATAAAAAGAATACAAGAGATATATACATCTCATGAATATAATCTACATTTATAAACATAAATGAATTGAAAATGTCAAAATGTCTAAAATTTTATGATCAAACCCCTGATGTCTGTGAAATAAATTTATGAAAATGAATTCCATTTATGCATTTTCTTTTCTTAGTTTTCTTTCAATCAGTTCTAATCTTTGAATGTTACATTCATACGTGAGAAATTCTTTTTAATGGAAAAAAAACCTTTTTTTTTCATACATTCAAAATATAAATTTTATGAATTGTAAGAAAGTCTACTAAAATAGTAAATCTCAATTCTAAAAGTCACAAGTTTGCTTGATTTACTGATTTTTCTACCTAAATTTCCGAGAAAAGAATTTTACTTCCTTTCCTTCGAATTTTTCTTAGGATAAAAATAAACTGAATGTTCTCAAAAAATTCTACTCGTAAATATATAGCTCCTTATATGCAGATACAAATGTTTATAAAAACTAACTTAAGAAACTCTCCGTGTTTAGAAGACTGAAGTACACGTATAAATCACAGATAAATAATTCCTTTTCTTTTACTTATTATTAGAATGCATTGAAATGAAATATATGTCAAAATAAATAACGAGGAATTGAAACAAAGAAAGTATTGTTGTACATCATAGTTTTAAAATGATATAAAGGAAAAATTATTTTTCTCTGAATGTAATTAACAAGTCCAAAAGAATTATTTAATTAAAAATCACACGGAAAAGATCGATACCGTTTTACATGCGCACAACACTGTCATAAGCATTGACTAAAAATTAAACACTTTATATGTAAAAACAAATGACATGAAATTTGACAAACATTGTTAAAATATTTTTGCTAAAATATTTATTTAAACATTAACCACTGATTTTTTTAAACTTTATTTTTATATCTAATTCACATGTATCTTTTTAAAAAGTATATTTTGTGACGTTATTTTCGGAAATTGTTGCATTGATAATATTTTTGCATTGTTGCACAATTTTTAGTTGGTTGCATTTAAAACAAATTGAAAACATTCCTCAACAATTTCCTCCAAAAACCTTTAATTAAATAAATATTTATTTTAAAAAAAATTTCTACTTTTTATCACTTGTATCAAATACATTTGAATGCTTTATTACAAGAGAAAAAATGTTGTATATAATATTAAAGCTAAATATACTAAATTATTTTGATTTTCTTAGATCACGACAGATAAACATTTTGAAATGTTTTTCAAGAAAAACACTCACAAAAAATCTCTGCACTTATAAAGTATTCGAGAGTAGTATAAACTGATAAGACCTAACATGTAGTTTTTATAAATCACGATTTTTTTTTCTTTTTAACTGTAGGATTTCTGAAGTTCAAAAGATTATTGATGGATCAGAAAAACACCTCTGATCAAACAACAGTAAATTAAAAAATATGTTTATTTTTATATGCATAATAAAAATAACTGTTTTACATTTCAACTACATAATCTTCGAATAACAAGAATGCCAAGTAACATATTCCCTACGACCATTTCATGGTACTTTCAAATACATCTCTGTCAATTGCCATATTCTACTATAAGCGCCCTCTGTTGGAGAAACGAAGAACCCAAATGTATATATGCGTTATTTTCATTTTGAGATATATGTTTATTAGTACATAATTTTCAAACAAATGAAAATTCCTATCACTAAAATAAAAGTTTTTGGATCTTAATGAATTTTTTTTCTTGTTTGTGTGTTTACATTTTTTTACAGCTATTATATAACCATAAAAAGTAGCAATTAAATAATTTTGCTGTATAAAATTTTAGATCAATAATAATTTGGACGACTGAACAGAATTTAGAATTATATATTTATATTAATGTATTAAATAGTTAATGAGCCTTTTGTGCTTATGGAATACTTAAAATGAACTTAATTAAATTTTTATGTCATACTTTATTTATTTATTTGCATGAAATCAAATGTTTAATAAAAATGAAATTTAGGAAGAATATGTCAAGACTATCTTTAACTCAATTCTTCTTGATTTAGATCCAGCACTGAGATAAGTTAAATTATTTAAATTATTCAAATTTTTAAAAAAATTACAGTATGAATTCTTTATGAATTTTAGTACACTTTATTTCTGTTATATTTAGGATTTTACATTTTATGTAGATTTTCAGAATATATATAAACAAAATAATATTCTTCTAAATAAACACCTAAATTTAATTTCTGCTTTTCAAAATAATTGTGCGTTTTAATCCTAAACCAAACCAAAAGAAATATTAGTTCTTCTTGACTGTCAATTAAATTGTGTACAAGAAATTATTATTTTTGAATTAAATTATGACTTTTTGGATAATTAAGACTAATTTTATCATGAATATCAAAGAAATTCAAATTGGTTACCCTTCTTTATGGAAATAAATTTTTTTCAGAAAATTAGAAAGTAGCTTTTATTTTCCATTAACTGATGGCTTACTATTTTCAATGGCTTATTCTTTATTTTGATAATAATTCTGAAATTAATGTGAATTTTTCCAAAATCCTTATTCATGCTCCGTAAAGAAGTCGAAACTATGTGTATATGTAGGCAAAATATTATTATTATAGAAGCATTTTTCATAACAGACGAAATTTTTGAAAATATGTCATTTTCCCTTCATTTTTTGCCAAAAAATTCCACTTAATTTTTTATTATAATATAATTATTCTTTAAATAATTTTATATGTATATTTATGTAATTTTGTATTTTTATTCTAATTCAAGGGGACGCTACATATTATATAAAATCAAAATTTCTCTACAAGAGAGAGATGAATTAACAGGATTAATACTTAAAAGAATTTTAATTGCAAGATAACCAGACAAAGAATTTAAAAGGAGATATGAAAAATTGAAATAACAGAGTTAAATATAAAAGAATGGATGATACAGTATTATCAACAGTGCTGGCTTAGAACAGCTTATTTACAAAAAGATTTCTCTATATAAAATTGGGGTTGAACATGTTTTTTGGCCAGCCAACCTTCCCCCTTTCTGTTGATAATACCGAGCAAAAACCTATTGGAAATAATGGATAGGAAGTCTAAATCCATTATGAGAAAAAGGTAACTTACTTAAAAATTGCATACAGAAATGCAGAGCCCGCGCTAAATCTGAGTACAATAAGCAAGTTATTGCCAAATTCTGGACCCAAATACAAATTCAAAACAAAGCAATGGCTGAAAAATAGCAAAAGCTGAAAAAAAAGCGTATATATATATATATATATATATATATACGCTTTTTTAAAATCATGATATATCCAATCATCTTCAGATGTCTTAAGATAGTTATCAACCAAATAAAAAAAAGTGATTTTTTTTCTTTATTACTAAATGTACTGTTTGATAAATTAAAATAATTTATGAAGAAATGCATAAGATTTTAAAGCCTATATTTACAAATTTATAGAACTTTTCTCTCTCCATATCGAAAACCCGGAAATAAAATTCATCCCGGAACCTACAAGTTTCTTATCAATGATATAAAAAAAGAAGGGAAGAAGAAAAAGAAGGGAAAAAAAGTAATAGGTGTGCCGTTTCTGAGGAGGGAAGAAAACGTAATCTTTGAAAACCCGCACTGACCTTGAAGTAGGGATGGAGAAGGGGGATTGAAACTAGGTGCGTCTTCTCCCTAGAGCTCCTTCTTTGGCAAAGAGAAGGTGCAGGAGCGAGAGAATGGAACACATTTTTTGTGCGGTGAGGACACAAAAAAATGGAAGAAATTGTTCGCTGTAAGATAAATGCCGGAAAAAAAATTTCTTATTTCCGGCGTTTCTTAGTTCTTTGACCTCTGAACTTGATCTGATCTTGAAACGTGAGCTATTAAATTATGTCAAGTTTATTTATTTATCTTTGTTGTTTTTAAACGAGATGATGGGATTGTTCGTAACCAGATACGTCCATAGAATAATTTGATGAAAAACAAATGATTGAAAATTCGATGAATAATTTACTTAAACAATCTAGGGACAAAAAAAAGGACTTATTTCTTAATTAATTCTCGTAAGACTTGGAACAAATCTTCAACATGTAAATGTAAAATTAAAAAATATTTATGAAAAAATATACATAACTTTTGAGTAATGAAATTTTTCCTATTTTTTCCCTGCGTCCTTTTAAATTGCTCTTTGGGATTTAAAATGTGAAATAAATAGGTTTAAAAAATTGTATTCATATTTAAACGTAAATTAAAGAATCTGACACGTGTGTTTTGAATCCCAATCATTATAAAATAACTCAATTGTATCAAAGCACTGTAGTTATTTTTCAGTTGCGAAATATTCAATTAAATAGTAAAAATCAATACCATGAGCAAGTAAGCATTAAAAATGCCATTTTAATTTATTTCTGGTTTTAAATGAAATATGAATCTTAAGGATTATTTGAAATATTTTTAATTTAACTTTGAGAAAAATGACAGTACTGAGAAAAAGAAGAATCTTTAAAAGCAGTCACTTAGTATAAAAAGATACCTGGTGACTGAAAAAGAGCCTTATTTGAATAATTGTGCATAAAAATAGTCTTTTTTTTTGCAACCAAAATACTGTTTGTAAATTTGATTGCTCTTATAAATTAATTTTTAATAAAGTTCATTAACTTAATGTATTACTAAAATATTGAAGCTTAATAATAACAGTAATATTAACAGAATTATTGAGACATATTTCTCCAATAAAATTAGTGCGATAAGAAACTATAAATACTAAAATAATTTTAAGTTCTCGTCACAATTAAGTTTATATCGTATACATTTAAGTTTTTATAAGCAAAAATATTTTTAAGTTCATGTACATAATTAATCTAACATGAAAAGCACGACAGCTTAATGAAAATTTATTTCAGAATTAAACTTATGAATTGCGAATTCATATTTATGAAAAATTATTGTAGGTTAACAAATTACATCAAGATTCGAAACATAGTCCTTAATCATCTATTGAGGTTGTACTTTTGCATAAAGAACAATTAAATCTCTAAAGACATTTCAGTTAGAAATAATACTGATGTCAAATGCTATGTGCAATGCATATATTCGTGTATCCTACAGCGTCCTTGAAATTTTAAATTACTTGATAAATATGTCATTTAATAAGTCAAATATAAAAATCAATTTAGCATTACATTAAAAAAGACATAGATAATACATGTTATACAAATTAAAATACAGTAGAATACGTTTAACGTGAAAAAGTTGAAGGTATCCGACTGGTTGCGACAACTTTTTTTTTTTAAAAAAAAAAGATATGGGGATTTTTTTGGTTTTTTTTAGAATTGTTTAGTGCATTTTAAGAAAATTTTGCTTAAATTAAGAAGAGAAAAACAAGTTATTATTACTAAAATAAGGAAAAAATAGGTAAAAATTGACAAAAAATAGCCTAAACGCGGCCCATTCTGCACCAAAGGTTTCTGAACAAATTTTCCATTTTTTCCCCATCTAATGTGTTGCTATATTATTCAATTTGGAAATGTCCTTCAGGAGCTAAGAGATATTTCCTTTTTTACAAAAACTAGAGCACTTTATCTCGGTTACTATATGAAAATGCTTAAAAAGACAGTGATTATATTCACATAAGAGACTGTAAATTTTGTAATAAAACAGTGATGGATACATCTGAAGGTTAAAACAATTCTACTATTATACAGAATTTACAGAAAAATTTTTAGTTAATTATGTTCAAAACTTTTTTTCGTAATCGCTGACCCCGTTTGATTATTTTCAAAAAATCACATTTCGAGTCAAACGCGTTTTAAAGTAATGGCATCTGCTTTTACTAAAACACTTGTAGTTTTTGTTCTAGTAAACGGAAAATGATAAACTTAGTATTTTTATAAAGCTAATAAGATGGCCCATAAAATAAAATCATAAAAAAATTGTAAATTTTTGGCAAAATTCACAGTTTTAGGGTAGTCGGATACCTTAACACGAAACAAAAATCCCTTAAGGGGATATTCTAGTCAAGAAATTTGAAAAAGTCATTTTTTTTTTCAAATTTTCAAAGCTTAAACACTTAAGAGGATTTCTCAAAATTGTAATTACTTTCAGTTACAGGTATTTAGTATTAGGACCAGAAACTAAAAATAATAATGAATCTCTGAATTCATTGATATGGACTTTTACACCTAAACATATACATTCCGGAACGCACACAATTAAAATTCCACCTTTTATAGCAGTTTGCATTTTTAATGGAACCCAACGGAGAGCTACTTTTTTCTTAAATAATTCTTCATGAATAATTTTGTAAATGGCTGCGGATACAATGTTAACCCGGCACCATTCGCGTGAATAAAAGAACCTAAAGTTCTCGCGCAGGGTGTGTCATACCCAAGGGTGTGTATATTGTGTTTTTACCGTAAAATTTGTATACAAAGGTTAAAAAGGAAGAAAAGTGGGAAGTACAATATGTTTATGTTACATTTTTCACACGTAAATTTAGTTTTTCTATTCTTTTTATAAGGGCAATCAGTGGATTGTTTATACACTCCTTTAATCACGTCGTGAAAGAGTGCAATGTTTTCACTGGATCTAAATTTTTTTTTAATCTGTATCTTTTTCAAACAAAACATATAGTAGTAAACTTCTTTATTATTTAAATTTGAAAATTTTGGAATTTCTTTTTTATTTTTTCTTATTTTGTTCCAGCAGTGGGTTTTTTTTCTTTCAAAAGTTCATCTGAAAGTGGATAAGATGAGTACCAGTTGTCTCTTTTAAAATTACGTTCTTCTCAAATGTTTTTGTGTCTCTACATATAAAACATTTATTTTCAACAGTGACTTCCTTTTTTAAATCTGGATCGATTTCAGTGGAGGAATCATACTTGCTGTTACACTCTTCATTGAAGAGAATTTCTTCATCCGAAAATACTGTTGTACTATATCTATTAAATACTGTATTTATTAAATTACTTAAATATCACAATTTTTCAGCATAACTACAATAATACGCCATAGCATAAGGAATATTTAAAACGTGTTCATGCATTCAGAACTATAACGGTGATTCACGCGCAGGGTATGATATGCCCGAGGGGCTTATATGCAAAAATATATATTTGGAATTCGTATACAAGCTAAGGCCTCTCAAACGATATGATCTTAAAGTCAGTTACACGAGAAAATATCCATTTTCCAAAAAAGGTATCGAAGGAGCGTTGAAAAAAGTTAGATGGTGGGTATGACACATCCTGCGCGAGTAGTGCCGGGTTAAGTTCCCATTGTATCATATGTGGGGGGTATATCGATTATCATTGATTATTATTTTTCGTATGGAAGACACATTATCCGGGATTACTGCCAACCGAGGCCTTCCTGTATGTTCTTCATCCTGAAGAGAATTGGGATCTCTGCAAAATTCTTTAAACCATCTGAGTACAGTAGCACGACATGGAGATTCATAACCAAATGATGATTGCAACCGTTGAACACATTCATCTTGATAAATCCCGCTTTAAAATCATGGAAAATCATAGCGCGTGATAACATTATCGCCTCAACTCCATTTTCTCTTCTGTCTAAAATTTATTCTACGGTAAGCAATTGCAAGTTCGTCAGTAAAAAATCGTCTGCTATGTTAAAATACTTTGCATTTTCAAATTCAACCGTTAATTTTTTTTAAACTTCTCGTCTGGGCGTATCTCAAAAAGTTCAGTGTTACCCTCGTATAAATAATAATTTTACAGAATCGACTGTGAAAGTGCTTCCTTTTAAATTCTTTTCATTTAAATGATCGAAACATAGGACGAAAAATCTTGAAATTGTCTTGTTTTTTTTATAACCAGAGTTTCAAATTCACAACTTTATAAAAAAAATATAAAAAAATACCGTAAATAAATCTATCAAAGATATTTGCAATATGAAAACATTGCACTTTTGACAGTACATCTTTTAATCTTCTACATTTTATGCTTTCCAAACCATCGACTCCTTAAACCTTGTGTCTATTTCTTGGACTTTCCTCGGGGACTTAAACCTTTTCAGGTCTGCCTCTTTAATGCGCACCCCTGACGTATTCCCAGGCCCACACGCCTGGAGCACATTCAATCACAAAGTGAGTGCAGAAGAAACGAAAAGAGAATACTCAGTAAAGAGAGTCTATAATACATATACAAAAGGAATATTCCCCAAAAAAAGAACTCTTCAAAGTGCTGTCCCGTTTACTCAAGAGACTGAAAACTGGAAGAGAAAACGATTATAAATGAAAGCGATGTTACCATTTTTATTTCTCTAAGTCATTGTCTCGTGGGTCCCAACCACACGGAAGTGAGAACCCTTGCGATAGGTATGACCCCTGGTGGCCTAAAGCTGAAGATGCCAGTGTTTATAGAATACATTAACGATTGCGAAGTGTGTATTAATATGATACGGTCTGAAGTAATTCTATTTCAACTCACACTTAATGTTTTCAATGTATTTTAAAATAATGTGAGCTATAAAAAGTTATCAGTGATCAGTATGAATGAAATCAGATTAAATGTTTATTTTCTTGAGTGAAACTCTGCCGATAGGATTATATTCTAGAGTAAAAATGGTTGTTTACTCACAAGATGAAAGAAATACTTCATTTTGAAATAACTCTACAACAAGACTGGATTTTATTCCCTAAGATTACAGGAGAGAAATACTCCTTCATGATTGTAAAATATGCTGATTAAAAACGTTCTTCGAGTAAGAGTCATCATTTCAAACAACGAGCGAAAAATTCGCTGTTTATGAAAACTTAAAGGGAATGTCAGATATTAGATGCTCTTTATGAACTTCTATAAGGCTGGAAAGTGCATGATTTACCTTTAATTATGTTGTATGTAGCTTTAGAATCAGACTCTTACATCTTTCAAAATACTGCATAAATTACTCAACGTAAAACTTTCTTCAATTAAAAAATAATTTAAATATTTTTTTGTTTCTCCTATAAAGCAAAAACTTTATTATAACTATCCATTTTTCTTTTCTAATTTCTCATAAACTTAATTTTAGAGTACAATCAATGGTGTAAATACACGTTCTATGGTTTCACCTTCTTTAGCAATAACATTTTCTTGAATAAATATTTGATAGAAATATGCCTAATCTATGGCATAAATATCTATGTATCCGAACCAGTGGCGCACACAAGGGGGGTGTCCTAGGGGTCCGGACACCCCCCCCTAAAGCCCTTGAGTATTTTTCGATTGATGATAATTCTGTATATATATACGTAAAATTTTATTTAGTACTTGTAATTAACAATTTATTTTATTAACTGATGCTAATTATTAATTCAATAATTTATTTTTTACTGTTTTTTGTTAACAAAATCGACAAAATCAGAGGAATTAATTAATGTTGTCTCGAGGTATGATATGAGTTGGGGGACTTCCGACCATGGACACCCCTCTTGAAAAATTTGTGTGCGCTACTGATCCGAACCTATAATATACAGGGGGCTTCACTACCAGACCAACAAACTTGCAGATGGTGTAGGGGGTGCAGAGACGACTCGGAATCACATAGGAATACAGGGTCACCAATGCCATATTTGTGGGCTATGGTGCAAAGAAGTAGAAGGAAAGAACAGAAACAGCAACACATTATGAGATTATTTAAAATCATTATTCCTTCCATTAAAAATCAATAAATCGATATAAAATTTCAAAAATTTATCTTAAAATTTTTTATTAAGGGGACAGTTTTTGACACGATCAGTGGCATATTAGAAAAAAAATTAAAAACGATTAAAGTAATGAGTAAATAAGATTATACAAAAACCTTATTTCCCCCCGTGAAATAGCTTGGAATGTATTTCTTTATTCAAACACCAATCATATCCCCAAATAACAAAGTTCTATTCGGATGAGTTATTTACCGCGTCATGAGTCATATAAAAAATTAGTTTACTTTGAAGAAATGTTTTTTAAAATTTTCTAAAAATTAAGAAATTGTAAACTTAAAAAAATCATTCCCCAAAAAGTTGTGAAATTTTTCTTCTCTTTAAAATTTAAAAAAATGTTGATATCTAACTTTAAGTAATTCATATAATCATCGTTTTTTTACATATGGCATTCAACTTGATAGCATTTACTACTTGAAAATAAAAATCCTCATCATTTTCGAAACATTTTATTTAGAACAATGTATATTATTTTTCTATTCCCCAAGGCTTTTGAATAAATTGATGGCAGTACTATTTCAAATTTATCATTTCTTTTTTAATAATTATCTGTTTTATTGTTCCATGAAATGTTCATGCGTAAATCATAGCAACATTATCTTTTGGAGATATGCCAAGTCTTTATTTCTGGTTGAATTCGAATTTTTGTTATAAAGAAACTAGTACGACCTAATGAACTAAATACTGATCCAGTTGTATCCCTCTTTTTTTTTATCTTACCTAACAGTAAAAGGATTCCAGTAATCCAGATTTAATTATTAATGTTTATATTTATAATTTGAAGAGTACGTACCATGCATCACTCTATGCATTTTTATTCTCAAAAACTACTTATTTTGCTTTCAATAAATTTATAAATAGGTTTATTACAAACATTTAAATTATATATTTATTTTTCTGGAACCAAAAAACACAGATATAATACATAGACTTGATTATCAAATTAATAAAATTGTCATGAAGTTATAGAAATAATTATAAGTACAGCTTTTAATCGTTTTCATATCTTCCCATCTAAAGCAAAATATTTAAAAATTTTTCTTGAATTGAAAGATAAGGTGTTATGAAACTAAGAAAATAAAAAAAAATTATGTTAAACAGAATTAAATAATCATATCTAGCCTAGAAATTTAATTTAATATTGAATTTATTTACTTAATTAATTTGAATTTCTTTGTTATTCAATGATGCATAGTAAATTTTTAACCATTTTACGCATATAGACTTTGAATTTCTATAAATATACCTCAATACTCTTTAATTTAAGAGGATACTGTCATAGTCATAAATAAGGCCAAATTTATTTTCAAAAATTGTTATCGTTAAATCTCAAAAATTACGCCCAACATTTGGTTCTAAGAATATCTAAGTTTTAAGATTTAGCTTGAGATAAATATGTAAATCAAATTTCTATAAATATACCTCAATACTCTTTAATTTAAGAAGATACTGTTGTAGTCATAAATAAGGCCAAATTTATTTTCAAAAATTGTTATCGTTAAATCTCAAAAATTACGCCCAACATTTGGTTCTAAGAATATCTAAGTTTTAAGATTTAGCTTGAGATAAATGTGTAAATCAAATTTACTTTTGAAAACATAATTATTCTTTCTTAAATTGGTAATTTCTTATAATAAAGGTCCGAAAGGTAGATCACCAAGTAATAGAGCTAAGTCTCCAAGTAAGGTTTTAAAATTTCAATAAGCCTTTGTAATAAATACTAAAGAAACAACATGTGTTTATGCTATTCTAGTGTTACTTTCCCGTAAAGAGTATTTTTCTTTTTATTAGTTGATATATATTTATTTTTATTTTTCTACTATAATAATTTATAACACTTCACAAACTTGAAAAACATTTAAGTGGAATGGTAATTGCAAAATTTGGCTTAATCATAGCTGTTAGAGCTTCAATAATTAGGAAAAATCGATTATTCATATTACGTTCTTAATCGATTTCATGATGAATAAAAAAAGTTATTTAAGAAACGGGAGGGTATATTAAATATTTTTATATCTTAAACTAATGAAAAAATCAAATTTGGGAACAAAAAGAATAGAAAAAATATTTATTGAAGGTGAAAGGAAAATGTATTTAAATAAATTTCAAATTGCAAAGAGGCTTTATTCCCGAAAGAAAAATAGAATTTTTGAGATTTAATAAAACAAAATTTTAGAATTCTTTATTATCAGTTATTAAGCTGTAAATTTTTATTTTACTGTCATTATTTTCATCCAACAAAATAATGAAGCATCGCTATTATGAATATAAAAACATGTATTTTTATTGTTATTATTGTAAAGTACTTTTACTATTGTACTATTTTTTCTTAATATAAAAATATATTGTTCACAAACGATTCTTCTTTTAATATAAAAGTATTTTTCGTTTTTCAATAGCCATGTGACTCTGGTTTTAACAGGATTAAAATCTAATTTAAAATTCTTTGACCAATCAGAAGCGAGGTTCAAAGTTTCCTGTGCGTGTAGGAAAGCTGCAGCGAGATCCCTACCTTGGAAACAAATTAAAATGTCATCAGCAAAAGCTATGGTTTCACAGCAGGCAAGATCATTAAGTTTAAATAGAAGATCATTGATAATGATATTCCAAAAGATAGGTCCAGAAACAGATCCTTGAGGGCAACCCCTTTCAAGACAACGGATTGCAGAAGTCGAACCCAGTTGCATTTTGGCCATTCTGTCATTTAAAAAATCAGCAACAAGTGAAAATGCATGCAAGTGTTGCTATGATGCTCTCGATGGTACTCCCTTGACTATGGTAAAACAAATGAAATATCTTGGGGTTCTACTGGATGCTAAATTTTCTTGGAAGCAGCACTTAAATTACATATCAGAGAAATGTGACAAATTGCAGCGTGGACTAAATCGCATTGCACGCAACTCGTTCGGTATAAATTTCAACGTACATTTGCTCATTTATAAGCAATGAATCGAACCTTTCATTATGTATGGTTCTAGAGTTTGGGGTGAGGCACTTAAAAGGAAGATGAATTCTAAATATCTGCGACGCATACAAAGAAGAATGCTCTTGCGGGTCATTTGTGGTTATCGTACCATAAGTTACGAGTCAGTTTTTGCTATTTCTGGATTCCCTCCACTCGACATTGCTATTCTTCATAATATTGCTTTTAGGGAAAATCTCGCTGCTTCTTCCATCTCTAATTATGATTGCACTATGTCTCCATTTTTTCTCCCTCATCCTTCAGAGAGGAATTCCATCAATATTATAAAGCACAGTGACAAAAATACTGATGATTTCCCTGTTATTTGCTATACTGAGGGTAGTAAAGTTGCTGGCAGAGTTGGTTTCGCTTTTGTTGTGTTCAGGAGTGGTGTAGAATCCGAGTACTTTCAATTTAGAATTCGTGATGAATGCACAGTTTTTGTAGCTGAACTTTTATGTTTAAACATCGCCATTAAATGGATCACTGAACAAAATAGTGTCTCAGACTATCTCATCTGTACAGACTCTCTTTCCTCCGTGGATTCTCTCAAGTGTATTTCTTCGTCTAACAACATAATCGCCGAGATCCAAAAGCAACTGAAAAGCCTAAAAGATAAAAACATCTCAATAGATTTTGCATTTGTTCGCGGACACACGGGTATTTTTGGAAATGAGCGGGCCGATTGGCTAGCCAAGGCTGCAACCAAGCGCAAAATTGACATTGCCGTTAATATCCCTAAGTCATTTTACAAGAAGGTTATGAAGGAAAGAGAATGGTACAGTCTTGGAACCAAGAATATCTCTCATCAAATAAAGGGAGCTTAACAAAGAAATTTTTTCCAACCATTAATGAGAGACTGTCCTGCCATCATTTTTATACCAATAAAAAAATAACACCATTTCTAACTGGTCATGGCAATTTAAAAAAAAATATTTGAACAAATTTCATTTAGTTCCGTCATCTTCCTGTGATTTCGATATTGGTGGCGAGGAAAATGTAGAGCATGTGCTCCTTCTGTGTTCCAAGTTTGAAAGAGAACGGAATATCCTAAGACTGGCATTCAAGGGACTTAATGTAAATTGGCCTCCGAATCTTCCTCAACTGGTTTCCACCAGAAGTACTTTTAAAAAGTTCAGTGAGTTTGTTATGAGGATTTGTAATTCTTCCTAACCTCAAGATATTGTTTAATTTAATTTTTTTTTAAATTTCTTTCTTTTTCTTTATTCCTTTGTATTGTGTGCTTAACACTTACTTCTATAAGCCATGTGTGATATTTTGTGGTGCATGGGAATTTTATCATTGTTTTCAATTAAAAAAATATATAAAAGTAAGTATTTTTGCTCTGAATGCTATTAAGATAAAAAAAATTGGATTGTTACAAAATTTTTATTTCGATAAAAATATTTAAAAACACATTGTTGAACAAATTAACAATGGCGTAATAATAGTTATCAACTTTTCCCCAAAAAGCATATACATTTTGTTGTATTAATTGTTCTTAATGTCAAGTGTTCTGTTATATATTTCCACAAATAACATAACTAATAAATTTACGTATGTAAAATTGACAAAAATTCAACTATTCACTTGTGTTGCAGAAACTGATATTGTTTTGTTCGATATATTCACTTATAAACAAAATTTAGGAGTTTCTTTCTATTTGTTAAAAATTTTCGAAAAAACATTTCATTCGAAGAAAGCTAATTATACATTATTTTTCATTTAATATGTTTGGCAGAATAAAATTAGATAAAAAAAACTTCTCTAATCTATGAATAATGTTAAAAAAAAAAAAACTTTAAAGCTATCAACTCGTAAGTATTTTTTTTTTTTTTGGTTTTACATGGTTCTATGTAAAAAATGCATTCTATAATCTAGCAAGTATTTTATTTGTTTTTTAAATAAAGATATTTTTATTTTCTGAGTAAAAATAAAAACCGTTGTTTGTATATTTAAAAAGAAATTAAAATTGTATTCTAAAAAGAAATACATGAAATAAAGTCATTTACCATTCTTATTCATAATTCATTACGGTAATAAAATGATATAGTTCCACACCCAGAATTGCAGATATAAAAAAAAAGATCTACTTTTCCAAGCAAAAGAAATACAGCATTTTAATAGCAGAAAAACTAACTATATCATCAAATTTCGAAGGACAGAACATTCCAAAATATAGCATTTGTTTTTTGTTTTTTTGTTTGTTGCCACAACATTGTAATATAAGAGTATAGGTTTATGTTTCAAAAATTATATAAGGGAAAAAATTTTGTCACAAGCTATAAAAATAATATATTAATTTTGATTCTGGCTTATTTTTTATTTTAAAAAATTCTATTTTTGAGTTTTTAATATTTTGTTTTTGCATGCTATTTTTTTAATGTGGATTAATCAGCTGTTGTAAATATTCTTATAATTTTCTGGTAAGAGACATACATTATTTTCTACTGCTTAATTTATTGAAAAGAAATCGTTTGGTGTTTTGTTACTTTGAACTTTATTTTTGTTTTAAATTATTCCATAATTCTGGTAAGTTTCACAGCGCCAAAAAATAAAATTTGTAAATCATATTATTTTAAAGATCAAACTGATTAGAAAAATATTTTCATCGAAGAGTTTTCACATTTATTTCGAATAATTATCGATATCAGTCATTTATACCAAAAAATTTGTTGTATTTTTATGAAAAAGCTGATTACTTAATTAAAATTATAAATATTCAAAATTATACAAAACAGATCAGAATTTTGATAATCAAGATGAACATTTTAATTTGAAAATATATCTGGTGTTTTTAATTACGTAAAACGTAAATATAAAAATTAAGTAAATGTAATATAAAAATTTAATTTTGCTTGCTATTTGTATCTAATTCTCTTACATTGAAATTATTTTCCTGCATTTAGAAATGTCCGAGTAGTAACAGAATAATGATATGTGTGTGTGAGTTGGTTTAGTTTTTTAAATATTTCTTAGATTTTCTTGCATCGTTCTCCTACTTTTACAAGAACGGTGTACTTTTAATTGGATTTGTTAACCCAAAATTTCAATGGATTTTAAATGCAGTTATTTTTTTTAAATATGTAATTCGTCATCACAGATTATACTTGCATCTCTTAAAAGCTATACAATATATGTATAACATTTAATTATAAAAGCTCATTTTTTTCGTAGTTATAAAAACCATTTTGTGATTTGAACAAAAGGAATCTAGGAAAATAAACAAAACAAGACTAGACAATTTTTTATTCACGTCTTATTATTATTATTGACAATTTTATCATGCCTTAATTTATATTTTCCAAAATGAATAAGTAATAAGGAATATGCATTAATAATTTCAAGTATTAAATTTTATATTACTATACATAATTCTTTGAATGAAAAATGCAATTTTTTCTTCAAAATCGACTGATAAATGTGAACGAAATATACCCCATAGATAAGAGAGAACATTCCTAAGTAATATTTTAAATTCTATAGTACTAGAGATTTCTAGAGGCTACTGAATAATCTTATCAAATTGTAACATACACAAATCCTAATTTTCAGATTCGAAATATTTATTATTCATTTCTACATTTAATTTGAACTTCAATGGCTCCTTAGTGCACGCAAAAGAATATATAATATAATAAAAAGTCAGTTCTTCGGTTGTTCACCTTTTAATATTTTTTTAAAGAAATTGCTAGAAGCAAGTTATATCCAGACACAAGGATAGCGTTCACTACACTCTTAAAAAAATTGAACCCTAAAAGAAAATTTTTTAAGTTTATTTGTCCTCAGTTTTGGGCCCAAATACTCGTATTGTATTCAAGAAAAAAATAGAGCATAGTGTCATGCTCCTCAGAACCTTATTGGCTGATCAACGCACGCGAGGGCCACACGCTAAGCGAATTAAAAAAGCTGGAATCAAAATTTGACAAAAAAGGGGCAACCGAAAGTGGAGGAAGGGGCCTCAAAAAGGGGGCCTCCCTACCTGGACAGGTGAAGTACAGAATTCTTTTCAGACAAAATTCTATACAATCGTTTGGTCGATCTTAGTCGCGTGTCAGGGAGCATGGCAGGGGGAAGAGGGTTCTTGAACTTTGAATAAAACTGGAATATAAAAAAAGATTCTAAAAATTAGGTGGGTTCGAAGGTATAACGCACCCAACTGTCAAGAAGGGGCTAATTTTTTTTATCACCTCCCTCTTTTTTAAAACTTTTTTTTTTGGTTCGTTACCCTTGTAAACTTACAGCTTTTTTTTAGTCTGTTCTTTAAAATGTGGGGCAGCCGTTATGTTACGAAGAATACCAGTTATTTTATGGAGTGCGAGCATTTAAAATAATGTAGTTAAGGTTTCAGAGATTGTTAAATGTGCTTTAAGGGTGAATAGCCCTTTCAAAAGATGGGTGCATGGTTCTAAAAAGTCGAAGTTCAACAACACACTTTTAAATTCGAATTTAATATACTTGAGTGTTTGAAGGAGTGGCCCCAGCTTACATCGTAAGTAGAAAAAAAAATTTCTCACAGGTATACTGCGAGTATTTTCTTTAAAATTGTTTGGTGCTTCATGTGATTTACCGATACTATCAGTATTGATTGCTCAATTTACTCATGTATTTCCATTCAATTTTCAAATGGATACCATCATTTACAAGGTAAAAATATTGAAATAGGTACACATTTGGGAATCCTTCCCATATCCTTCCCACCAGCCCTATTTTGCATATTGTCCCCGAGACATATTTTATTAAATGAAGGAACTCCTAATATTTTATATAAGGCACTAAGTAAAAGAAAGTGAAATATAAATTGAATAAACACTTCTTTGTATATATATATATAAAAAAAATTTCTACGTGTCTTATATGCTTAAGGTATCCGACTACTTGCGACAACTTTTTCATTAAAAAAAATGGAGATTTTTTTTTGTGTGGTTTTTAGATATGTTTAGTACAATTTATAAAAAAGCCATGCTAAAATTAAGAAGATAAAAAGAAATTGTTCTTGCTAAAAATGTGGGGGAAATGGGTAAAAAGTAACATAAAAAAAGCCCATTCTTGACCAAAGTTTATGAAAAAATTTTCATCTCTGATGTGTTTCTATGTTATTCAATTTTTGAAATGGCCTTCAGGTAAAGAGATATTTTAATTTTTACAAAAACTAGAGCACTTTATCTTGGTTATTATATGAAATTGTTTAAAATAACAGGGATTATATTCACATAAGGGACTGTAAATTTTGTAATAAAACAGTGAATGATAAATATGAAGGTTAAAACACTTCTACTTTTTTACAGAACATACACAAAAAATGTCAGTTAATTATTTTCAAAACTTTTTGAGTACTCGCTGCCCTCGTTTGAGCATTTAAAAAAAAACACATTTTGAGTAAAACGCGTTTTAAGGTACGAAATCTTGCTTAAAGTAATGGCATCTGCTTTGACTAAAACACTTGTAGTTCTTGTTCTAGTAAACGGAAAATAATAAATTGGGTATTTTTATAAAGCTAATAAGATGGCCTATAAAGAAATTTTTTTTAAAAATTGTCAATTTTTGGCAACAATTTTAGAGTATTCGGATACTTTAATTCTGAATTAAGGGACGCATTACGATTAAATTGACAAAATTCCGTCAAAAAAATCATACCACATTTTTTCTGCCTAAATTATTTTGCATAACCCAGAAAAAAATTATTTTTCCAGCCTAAATTATTTTTCACCCAGAGTTATAATAACTTTTATGTTCACTTTTATTCACATCCCAAAGGCAAATAAAAAGTTTTAAATGATTTATCTCAGAAAGAAAAAAAAAGTAATTGGTTTATCTTTATTTCAAAGGCTAAGGCTTTTTTTTTCGTAATGGGCCGAATGCTTTGATATTTTTCTAAGTAGCGCTATTGATACATTTAATAAAAGTTGGCATCCATTTTTAAATCAAAGCGACACTTATTAGGTAAAAAATATAACCGAATATCGAATTTATACATTTTTCAAGGCATTTGCAATAAGCATGCGTAAAAAAAATATTTTACGAATATCAATTATATTATTACTAAACCTATACCGACTTTAATAAAACAGTTTTACGTACTTTTAAATCAGACTTTATGTATATACATGAATTCTTCAGGAGAGGTAACGCTTTAAAATCGCATCATAAGGTTTTAATTTTTCGTTAAAAAACTAAATGGTTAATTTTTTGTGGAATTTTTAGCACAAAAATTGTTTTGAATAATACATAGAAAGCATCAAAAAAGTTGTGGAAAGCCATTAAATCAAAGATTGTTTTTATAATTTGTACCATTTCCCTTTAAATAATGCATCCATATTTAAAACTGCATTTCCGATGGAATGAAAATTATTCATATCAGTTGACGTTATACTGTCAATTGCGGGCCATTTTGCAAAATTTCTCTCTTAAATCTGAATGAATTTTTCTGTTATTTATTCATTCTTGTTAATATGTTATTAAAAGCTTTTTACTACTACGTTTTTACTGAGGAAACATGAGACGCATGTCTGTAGTACTATATAAAGCAGGGGTACTCGACCTTTTTTTCTGCCGGGCCGCATACATATGTCAGCTATTTCACGCGGGCCACATAAAAATGTTAATTATTTCAAGCGGGCCGCAACATGATGATAAATGGGGGAGAGGTGCTTTAAGACCAAGATAAAATTGGAAATTTAACATGTGGAAAATTCATCAAAATATTATTCTGTCTTGCTTTTTTTAACTATTATTTTTTATATTTTTTATTTTTGTCACTAACACTAAATTAGAAGCATTTAAGAAACACTCCTCTTCTCAATTTTTACATCAGTAAACGGTTTCAATAATATAACAAACTTCATAGGATGTCTCTTTGTTACCCCTGTGATATTACTACTGACAAAACACTTGGTTGCTGTTGTAAAGATCATTCAATAAAGCCTATTTATCACCTCTTGAAACTGATCTTCGAGAAAAAGTGTCATTGAATGATTCATGTGTATTAGTATTTTTTTAAATACAGCACTTTCGTGACAAATCAAACAATTACTGATCCCTGTTTGTTTTTCACTACAAAATAGTCAACCTCTCAATCGTCTTGAAACGATCTATTTTATTCAAATATTTCTCGCTTGCAAGGTATGAAAGATAGTTAAAAATTAGTTCCATCCATAAAATTTTCTCTACTTCACTGTTGACTGTTATCACTAATCGTAACCGTTCCAAAAGGAAAAAGAATATCAAATCGTATCCGTACGACACCAGCAGCCAAAAGCCAAATTGACATGTTTTATCTCTTGATAAAGAATTTCCCCAGAAATTTTTAACAAATTTTTTTTTAAAATTAGTGAATTTCTCAGAGCAATGAGCCACTTAAAAAGGCTTGGTGGGTTGCAGGTTGAGTATCGCTGATATAAAGGGATTTAAAAAGGAACTAAATAATAGAAACTATATAGTCAAACCATATTATGTGCCGCGTTACAAAAAACTATTACTTCCGGCTCTAGTTATTAGGAAGAAAGATCTTACAAGTTCGTGCAGATGTTTATAATGATTGTAACTGTGACTTGCGTCTCCTTTGAATTAGTGATGTTTAATTTTTTGTAGTTGTCACGATGGTTCATCTTACCATAAACTTGGGTTAATTGATCAATAAAGTATAATTGAGAGAGATGCAAAAAAAAAACTTATATTTTTAACTAATCACAGCTTTTACCTACCACCCCATCAGGTTCAAATCGTAATCTTCCAAGTTAGTTTCTGAGACTTCGAGGGTTTCGTCGTAACTTTAAGGTATCAGACTACCCTTATATTGTGAATTTTGCCAAAAATTGACACATTTTTTTATGATTTTATTTTATAGGCCTTCTTATTAGCTTTATAAAAATACCAAGTTTAATATTTTCTGTTCACTAGAACAAAAACTACAAGTGTTTTAGTAAAAACAGATGTGATTACTTTAAGCAAAACGTCATACTTTAAAACGTGTTTTACTTGAAATGTATTTTTTTAAAAAGGCTCAAACGGGGACAGATATTGCCCAAAAAGTTTTGAAAATAATTAACTGAAATTTTTTGTGTATGTTTTGCATAATAGTAGAAGTGTTTTGATCTCCAGATTTATTAATCCCTGTTTTATTTCAAAATTTATAGTCCCTTATGTGAATATATATAATCACTGTTTTCTTAAGCAATTTCATATAATAACTAAGATAAAAGGCTCTAGTTTTTATAAAAATTAAAATATCTTTTATCCTGACGGTCACTTTACGAATGAATTACATAGAAACACATCAAACTGAAAATTTGTTCATAAACTTTTGGTACAGAATGAGCCGCGTTTATGTAAATTTTTTGTAAATTTTTACCCATTTTTCCCTTTTTTAGTAATAATTTTTTATCTTCTTAACTTTAGCATATTTTTCTTAAAATGTACTAAACAAATCTAAAAAGTGCGAAAAAATTTCCATATCTCCATTTTTTTTTAAAAAAGTTGTCGCAAGTAGTTGGATACCTTAAGTGAATCTAATACAAAATTATATTTTTTAAGAGTTAATGTTATCGATAACACAGTGCAAAATATATAAATATCTTTCAAGCCTTTTTAATCATATTCGATGGGAAATTCACATTGTGATGCCACTCATATTTTATAAGGTCAAAATAAACATCAACAGCAACAAAAAAAACTCTAATTGCATCTTGTATGATTAAATGGGTGCAAATCTACAAAATCCATTCTCGCAACAATGTTTTTCATTTCACTTCAAATCTGCAAAAAAATAGAAGTGGAGATTTGCTAAATATTTCAAAATAGGAATAATGTATCTAAGGGTGGAAATGGTATTACTCGAATAAAAAACGATGAGGAAATAGAACGAAATTTTCCGTCGTTCATCATATTGCCCAGTTTATACAGAAATGTATCTTCAAGAACTCACACACATACACACATAGAGACAGAGGGCTTTCAAAAAATATCGTTCTCCAGAATTTGCAATTTGACTGGTAGAAAATTTCTTTCCATTTCTTGTTTTTATTTTTCATTATTATTTTCGCTCTCAGCGAAGAGAAGTGAAGTGGCGCCGTTTGGCGTAACGCCTCTTCGCTGTTGTCCGCCGAATCTTCATTTTCTTGGAAACTGATGAGAAAAAGGTTCCATTTGTTGGTCTTTCATAATAATGGAACTTTCTCCACCAAAAAAATAAAAGGATAAGGGTTGGGAGAGGGATCAGAGGGATGGTAGGGAAAAAAAATAAAAAGGAAAATTGGAATCTTGCTTGAATAAACATTCGGTTTGGCTCTAAGACTATAAATAATTCATGGTGATGTTTACGTCAACTAGAAATTCCGTATTTTTTTTATTTTATTTCGTTTTTTGTCAAAGGTTTGCTAGCGGAAATTTCGCATTATCTGAAATGGTTTTTTCGGGTGAAAAAAGTTTGTATACAATTCATGAAGGGTAATCTTGTTTAAGGTTTCCACTCTTCCGGCTCTATAAACGATTACTTCTAACGTAATTTAAAAAGAGTATCGAAACTTTGTTTGGATTCCGTATTTGACAAACTTTTCTGCGAGATCTAATTCCATACCATCTTGTGGATATCGATTGGTTGGGATACTCTGTATTCTTTAAATGATCAGAAAATAAGAGGATGACCTTGTTGATCTTCGATTGATGAATTATACCTCGCGCTGCCTCAGAGTAAACATTGATCAAGTTCCGCGAGGGGAAGAAAGGAAACTCTTGCCGTTGTTCTTGGGAACAGTACACAAAAAAGTGGTATATTTGTTGTGGCAATACCAAAATTAATTCGAAGATGAATTTAAATATTTATTTGGATGTTTTATATGTTTAAATTTCCCTCAACTTTGTAATAGTCTAACCCTTACCGATGCAATAGCCAGACGTAAATTCACCTCCGATCCAGTTAAGAAGCACTTCATTCCAGAACTTAATTTTAACCGCGTTATTTCAACCACCATCGCCAGACTACGTACAAGACATTTTCAAAAGATGAAATACCCCCCGATGGCCAAAAAAAGTTACAATACTTATCCTCACTGTCCTGACATTTAACTTTCTTTTAATCAGATTTTTAACTTTCCTAAACTAAAATCAGTGGCACAAAAGCCCATAAGAGCCAAGGCCTACTGTGCCCAACTCAGTTTACGGAACCCTGGGCGCTGAGGTGCAAGAGCAGATGTTGCGATCAGGTGGTCAGTTTGACGCGAAAACTCTCATTGTTTATATCTCAAGCAAACTTGGTCCTCATTTTATCGACCTACTGAAGGGATGAAAGGCTGAGTTAATCTTGCCCAGTCCGGGGTTTGAACCCAGACTTGTGGCATGGAAGAGTGATACGTTGCCATTCGACCATTGGGCTTCAATTGTCCTTCTATATTGGCTAAACTTTACAACATAGACCTGAGCCCCACGGACTATCAATTGCTTTATTTACCAAAAGTCGTCCACATAGCAAAGATCATTTTGGACACCTTCGGTGCCATTTTATTTCTCTGCACCACTTGGATAAGACAACAACTTATGTTTCAATTTTGTAAATCTCTAATGGTCCCCCAAAACTTGACTATTAAACTTCGTGGGTGACGTTCTCGAGAGATTGTTACTGGAACGTGATCTTACAGTAGGAGTAGTTGACATAACATAAAGCACCAGGAAATAATTACAAACTCACATAATCAAATTCATGGCTTTTTAGACTACCTGTCCCTACTCAAGAGTTACGTGGAAGATCATGAAATACTTAAATAATCAAAAAAATATCCCTTATTTGATATACTTGTTGATGCTCACATCTGTAACTTTCACAAAATGATGATAGAAGCTCTTGTGTTTATAATTAGGTCTGAAATTCAACGTTCAGTAAGACTTTTTGAAAACCGTATCCGACTTATTATTAGGAACAACGAAGTACTAACTAGTTGATAAATCTAATTTTCAAAAAGAAAAATCTCTACACTGCTAATCGATAACATCTCAACATTAACTATTTCTACCTCCTCTCATCTCTCTTTTATACCTTAGAACCAATTTGCATAATATGTTTCCGTCGTAAAGATGTGAATTTAAATAAGGGAAAGTTAAAAGAATATTACCCCGTGTTAGTTTAAAAATAAACCTAACGAGATAATCCGATACAAGCCATTCCGAAAATCGCAAGCAAATGTTGCCATTTCTCTTTTAAGAAAATCTTCGAACAACAAAAATGGACAAAAGTTAAAAATAATTTTAAGGCTGAGAGTACTTAAAAAACGAACTATATATTTTCTCGCTTCACCATTACGCTGAAAAAAGTTTCAAATAAGTAACATCTCTACAAACAATTCTAATAATTTTCCTCCCCTCTGTAGCAAATTGAGCATTAACAGCTATTCATACTAAAAAAATGGCTACATCATTTGTTCGGTTATGGAAACTTCGAAGTACAACAAGGGCTATTGAAGACAGACTACACAATTCTGAAACACGATCAAATGATAAGGATACCTGAGGTGACACCACACACACACCACATAGAGATAACCGAGTTTCAACAGATTTAAGGAGAACCAATCAGAATTCGAAGTAACGAATCGATAAAAGCAAATTCGACCACGAGCTCTTGACCACGAACACTTGGCTGCCATGGTCACATAGAGAAATATTATTGATTAACTTATATTAACTAATTTTATGCACAAATTATTATTATTAATTTTTATTTTTTAAATAGATCATGCTGTATTTTCGTTGCAAATATGGTTTTGATACTTTTAAAGTATCACAATTAAATCAACAGTGTATGAAACATTAATATTGATAAATGTTTGCAATTTTATATACCAGGGGTTGGCAACCTATAGCACGCGTGCAATTCTCAGTGGTACTTGGCTCTACTCTACAAATTTGTAAGTTTGAGCAAATGGAAGTTATAAATTGAATTTTATTAAATTTTTGGATTATTTTCAGAATTATGAAAAGCAACAATTACGAAATTATGAAAATATATGAAAGATAAGATATTTAAAATTGTTGGATGTTATTACTCGAGAGAACTGCTTAAATAAAATTGTGTTTGCTCTGCTTTCCTCTCTCTCTCTCTCTCTCTCTTGGTTCTACATATCAGTATGAACAAATATTTTCTCTCATATGAGAAACATTTTGAGTCCTCAAAGAGGTTGTTTAACTATTGAATGTTCAGAATCATGTCTAATTGAAAATTAGAAACTATACACTGGTATTGGGATGTGAAATAGAGTGGTACATAGGGGAGGTTCACATTAAAAATTTTTTTATTTAACTATATTTTATTCTATGTTGTTTACTTCTTATTTTAAAATAAGAAATAAGTGTTTAAAATATACATAATACATTATCAATGTACAATCATAATTTTTCATTTATGTATTGAAGTAATAGTTATACATTGTGTAGAGTTTATTTTTCTGTTAATAAATATCTTAAAATGATACAAAAATAATATATAATAAAACTCTTAATCTACTTTCAAACTCTCTGCTTGCAGTATCGAAGAAATCGAATTGTTTGAAATGTTTCTTACAGTGTGTCATCCTGAATAATATTAGTAGATTGATTTGGCTCTCCACACAGCTACAAAATTACTAATTCCTGTTATATACCAATAATAAAGAAATAAAGCACAACACATTAAATTAACAGGAGGTATGAAAACACCTGTTGTTTGTAGTTAATCTTCGCTCAGTTCTGAAAACCACTAGCATGAACAATAGATTGATATTTTCCCAAATAAAGTCTAGATATAATGTCTCGATCAGAGACATTATAATAAAAATTTAAAAATCATTTTCACATTTTTTAAATATTTTTCATTTTGATATAATTAGTGATATTTAAATCTACAATGTTATTTTACGCGTAATTTATTACGAAATAAACTATAATTATAAAATTATTTTATTAAGAAATCGTAACAATAACACCATGTCCCTTATAATATAAAAACTACACTTTTTTCATTCAAATCAAAAGAATAAAATAAAGATTATTTTTATTTTTTTAAAAAAAGTGTCTGTTTAATCGTCAAAGGAACACAAGTAGTAGTAGTCTAAACAAATATTCCCCCAATAACCAAGAAGATAATCCAGAGTACTTATTGTTGCAGCTTTGTATCACATTACTTATGTCTGGGAAATGTTAAGTAAATTTTAATTTTATGCCTCAGTTTTAACTTCTAGAGGGATTTTAATGCAGAAATTATGTAACGGTACCTCTATTATGTCTTTAACTTTTAGAAAAACCACTTATATCTGTGTTTTATTTCGCGGTGGCAAAAGAAAGGCTTTTTCCGCTGAGAGTGTATTGGCCTTCAGTGAGTTGACTTATCCTGGCAAGCAGCCACAGTGAGATAATAAGTTACGTTCGCAACCGGCATTAGCAGCAACACCACGTAACAACACGGGGTGGTCGTTTTTTTTCCTCTCGCAACCACTTGCAGGATATTCTACAGGGAGAAAGACGCTTACAAACGCAGGGTGACATCAAATCACAGACAACTACATTCCAACCCCATCCCCTTACGAACACGCCAACGCCGAGGTTCTAAATTCTGAAACTCGCAACGATTGAGCATTTTTAGTTGGGGTGCCTGCACAAATAAAAAAAAGTGTACGTGAGATTGTTTGTTCGTTAATAAATCTGTTAATAATAATGTTTTAAAAAATTTCAATGGTTTATGAAGCATTATTTAATTGCTAAAATTGACGTTAATCATCATAAATTTTAAAATAAGAATAACAGGCTTACTTTTTATTTATTCTTCGTCCAATTTAAGTATTTTTATGATTATTACCCATCCATGCAATACTTTAAAAAATAATTCGTCAAGAATGTTTTCTTCATTTTCCTTTCGAAAGATCCTAGTAATTAATATTACGTTTTTATTTCAATCATTTACACATATCATTTAAGAGAGACTGGACTATATTTCTTCCAAAAATATTGATAGTTGAAATGTGTTGAGTTTAAAAACTGGTTTAGAAAAATATTGATTATTTAATCGGTAGCAATTTACCGCATATTTTCATGCATCAGCCAAGCATCTTTGGAACTTTTTTTTTAAAAGCTAAAGAAAGGCGATCGATTTTCATATGAATCCGCGAGTCAAAAAATAAATTTAAAAAATTGTAATTTGAGGAAAAGTTTTTTTTAAAAAAAAACTTTTGTTATCCACGCGCAAACAACTATAATTTTTAGACATATTTTGAATATAACTTTTGTTCTAAAAAAAAAGAAAAGAAAAACCATCGCATAAGTCCTTTGCAGTCAGTGTCAGAATCCAAGAGTTTTTGTTCTTACCATTAACATTCACTCATTGGGAATGCATATGTTAATCATGCACCGAAAATTTTAATTAAATATAGGGAATGATTTACACGTCGACGATAATTTGCCATCTACGATTTTTTCTTTAATAAACCAATCGTCATTGGCGACTTTACAGCAATTTTATTCCAAAATAACCCATCCGTTTTATCCATTTTTCAACATATTAGAAAGTTAGAGAAATTTTTTCCAATTAAGGTTTCGAACTTAGGATAAATTTGAAGAAAAAGCGCACCCTTGTCTTATATATGGACCGGCTTATATTCAGAAGTATATAAAGTATTTTATTTTTCTCTAAACTTATAATCTTTTTTTTTTCATTTCATCATTAAGCATTAAATTTTTATTTGTTTAAAAGGCTTTAAATACTGTAATTCTATGATTTTTTTTAAAAAATTTACTTAACCATATTAAAAGATGCTTGTAATTATTGGTATTTTTGTATAATAAAGAAACATTAACACACACAAATAGTTTCTTTATTACAAAGACTGTCTTTTAAATTTCTTAGAAACTGTCTATCTAGCAACTGAGAGGGAGGCTATCACCTGGAATTAATTATAAGATGCTGCAAGCGAGTGAGAGTTATATTAACGTCACACTATACAACTACTCTAGAGCTTTCTGCAACGGACCACGCAATTTTAAACCATGGTCAAGGGACGAGGACAACTAATGTGCTGACAACCCCTTCTCCTAACTTCCACTCCACACACCACTCAAACGGGAGGACGTTTGAGCCTCGGCAGATTTAACGTGCATCACTCCCCTACACGGCGGCTAGGCTCGAACTCATGACACGCTTGCCAGGAGTCCGTTACATTGACCAGTAGTCACGGGTCTTCAGTAGCACCAGGACTCGAACTCTTGAAACGACGATCACAAGTTCGTGACAATAACCACTAAGCTGCTGCATAAATAAAAAGAAGTAACATACAGATATTACAAACTTTCTTAACAGCTTGTTTAAATTTCCTGCGCGATCGTAGATCAGATTTGATACTTAAACTCCTTTTTTTTAAACTTAGAGTTGTTTGGTTGTAATCCCTTAACAACAAGAGATTGCTCCTTTTTTTCGCGAGGGGATGTTCCCTTCCGGAATGTAAACGTTCCAGCCACTTGCTATCCCGCCGTTTAGGAAAAAAAGGAGAAAAATGGCCGGGAAAAAAAGCAGTTGACTCAATTCCTGAACTTTTAGGGGTCGTAAAAATCCGCTCTCCTTTATCACGATTGGCCTCTACGTCAGTCCGTCTGAGTCGGACGCTCGGCTCATGTTGACCTCTGCCCAATTCATTGTTGCGGTTTCTGCCTGCACTTCAGAAGGCTGGTCTGGAAGAAAGTGGAGGAGAGCATTTGAGCACATAACAAGACAAGGAGATTCTTTTGTATGCCTGGTCATTTCCTGTTATGTGTCTGATCAGGAGGGTTACTTATTTCTAAGATGATATAAAATGTAAGCAAATGTTGGTGCCGAATATATTAGTTAATATTTATTTTGAATTGTATTATACAATGGGCATAGGGGTCTCAGGGGTGTTAACTTTTTCTGGAGGGCTGAAAATATAAACAGTATTCAAATGCATATAACTTTTTTAAATTAAAATTAAATAATTCGAATCTTTTACACATTATTTATAAAGGAATAAGGCTTCAGAAAAGTGTAAAATGTTTAAAATATAATCATAATTTTAAAAATTATAAGCATATGAAAATAAGAAATTTTTTTATTACAAATATTAATTAAGTTTAACTGCGCGCATGCTATTTTCAAAAGTATTAGCTTTAATTACTAGCAATAAGTTGATTTATAAAGTTAAATGTAGCCTTATTACACCGTAGTAAATTAAAATAAATAGAATAATAAATTATATTTTTTAAAAAATAAAAAAAATTATATTTTTAAAAAATTTTTAAAAATTCAATATTTTTTAAATATTTTGAAATACAAAAGACAGATTCTTAATTTACTAGGGCTTAAAAAGTGTATGATATATTTTATAATTCTATTAAGTTTTATGCATCAAAGGCTACTATTTTAGAAAATAGCGTGCGCGCAGTAAAACTTAATTAATATAAAAAAATTTCTTATTTTCGTATGCTTATAATTTTTAAAATTATGATTATATTTTAAACATTTTACACTTTTCTGAAGCCTCATTCCTTTTTAATTAATGTGTAAAAGATTCGAGTTATTTAATTTTAATTTAAAAGAGTGATATGTATTTGAACATTGTTTATATTTTCAGCCCTCCAGAAAAAGTTAACACCCTGAGACCCCTTAATGACTGTCGTTGTTTAGTAGAATATAAGGGGCTGTGGTATCATGAATTGGCATCACCCCCACGTTCCTAATTTCCAAACCTTCTAAATGAGGATTATGAGTGCCAGACAATTTAAAGAGCATAAATACTCTTTTTGCATGATCTTCTTTAAAATGAAGCGAGATTTGCAACTTTATCCTTCATATCTTATTTTATAAGTAATCGTAAAATAATAAATTAAAAACATGTTACAGAACTACTCGTATCAACTGATTTAAGATTGTAACGGGTATATTCATGTTCTTCTTACTAATAGTCCTCTTGGGGAAAAATGGGTCTAAAATTTATTCTATTGAAAACTCTCCTCCTTCGAAGAAGATGTGATTAGTAAATTAAGACATATATAAAGATTAAACTTTCGAGTTAAGAAAGATATAGGTTAGACTCTGCTAACGGATAGCAGTGATTGATTGGCGTGAAGCTAGGCAAGAGAACTTCGTTACATATTTGATTAATATTAAGATTGACTGTTTGGTCATTTGAGCGTTAAATCTGGATCAGAACGAATTGAATAAGAAGGTGTAATGCCCAGACGTAAGTAATCCAATTTACTGTTAATTCTCCTAGAATCTCGTCTACCCCACGATTGCTTCCCCTATTTAATAATCTGTGCGTTTCTTAGTTTTGATTGTTGAATTTATGTCGTAATTGAGAATTGTTAATAAATAGAATTTGTATTGACTATGGCTATTCTTCCTTCCGACCCTATAAGACTAAGAGCTGGCATGGGCAATCCCTTACATGATTAATCATAAACAATTAAGATTCATAAAAGTACGATGGTCATGCTCCAATATAGGACGCATTTTTCTGCAAGACGTCTTTATAGAATCAATTACTATTATGTATTACTTGTCTGAGGCTAATAATATTGTTTTCTTGTTGATCATTTTTAAGTCTATTTCACTAAAACAATGCATTAAAATTAACTTCTTTTTCTTCTTCCCTGAAATAAAAGATATCTCCAGAACTATTAAACCTACAGACTTGAAATTTGGTACACATGTTCCTTTCATGGAGTAGCGACTCACTCATTCACTCATTCAGCACGATATTTTCAGAACTATTAAACCTACAGACTTGAAATTTGGTAGACATGTTACTTTCATGGAGTAGGCATCCGCTGAGAACGGATTTTGCAAAATTCGAGCACCAAGGGGCGTTACTGGGGATTAAGGGGTATTATAAATAATTATTTCTATTTTTAAACTACTGGACGTATAGCCTTAAAATTTTCCAAGCAGGCTCCTTTCGTGGAGTAGAGATCCGCTACAAAATTCGTTTTGTAAAAATCGAATCCCAAGTAGCATTGTGGGGGCTTTATAGATAATTATTTCCATTTTTAAACTATTAGACGTACAGTCTTGAAATTTGGTATGCAGATTCCTTTCACAAAGTAGAGATCCGCGAAAAAATAGGTTTCGCGAAAATTGACCCCCAATGGGCGTTATAGATAATATTTGTTTTTAAACTATTAGACATACCTGCTTGAAAATTCATAGGGATGTTCCTTTCATGGAATAGAGTGTCTATAACAAATTTTTGCGAAAATTGATCCTCAAGGGGCTTTGCGAGGAGTCAAAGAGAGTTATAGATAAAAATTACTGTTCTTGAATTGTTAGACCCATAGACTTGAAATTTGTTAAGCATGTTTCTTTGCTGAACAGAGATCCTCTAAGAATGGATTTTGCGGAAGTCGACTCCTGGGGGAGCGGGGGTTACTGGGGCGTATTGAAAAAAAAATTCCGTTTCCGAACTAATAAGACTATATTAAAGAAATTTGCTTTGTATGTTTCTTTTGATGAATTGAAATCCACTAAAAACGTTTTTTGTTTTTTTTTTTTTGGAAATTTACTCTGAATGAGTTTATAGGGTGTATTCATAACGAAAACTCTGTTCTTGCTCTATTGGATTTAGACCTGAAATTTGGCGCTCATGTTTATTTTTCGGTGTAAAGATCCATTGAAAATTGGTTTTGAGGAAATTTAACTGGTTGTTGGGTTACGAGAGCGTAAAAAATCATTCTACTTCAATTTTAGAGATTATCAGAAATTATTAATTAGAAGTTTTGTCATTTTTTTATCAAGAGACTAGAGTTACAGGCATAAATATATTTTTCAATACAATTGAATTCTAAGACTTAGATATCAATAATTTCTATATATATAAAACCGTTAAAGTGTGAAACCCGATATTTCATAGAATAACTAGGTATTTCATGAAATAACTGGACACATCAGTTAGAGTGTATAACATTATTGAATTCTACGATTTAACTAGGTATTCTATAGAATAACGGTTATTTGATCGTTAAATTATGAAATACGGCACTCAAATGTTCTTTGAACGGTTCTAGCTGCTTTTAATCAGTTCCGAATCGCTTATGACTGTTTGCAGTTAGGACAAGAGATGGGCGAATAAAACAATAGTACTCAGATCTCAGTTTAGTATATGTAAGCGAAGATTAATTTCCATCGAGGAAGTTCCGAATTTTGATACAACACTTTGATCTGTTGCAATAGCTCTGAGTTACGGCACTGGACAAGGATTTGAAAAGTACTCGTGTAAAAAAATGAGCAATAGTAAAAAGTGTGCTTTTTTCAAAAAATATGCAATTCAATTCAAAGTGTCATCACTGCAACCCTTGCTCCAATAAATAATGAAAAGAAAATAAGGATATTTTATAAAACTTAAATTAACATTATCTTACATTTTCGTTTGAAAAATTGTGTGCATTTCATTAATAATATTTAAATACAACTATTTCTGCAACATATTTTTTCCTTTCTGTTTAACTAAGGTTAGCAATATGAGCAATAATAATTCATATAATCTGCTTTTCAATATTATTTATCAATTAATCATTCTCAATAGGGGTAAAATAAATTTTTCGAGAAATTTTAGCTATTTACGATAAATTAATTTATAAAACAAGTAGTGTAAAATAATTAAGTCAATTCCTACTTTGAATGAATGAATAGAAAGTATTTTATTAACGATCAAAATTTGAACAAGATATATATATAGAGAGAGAGAGAGAGAGAGTGAACTAATCGTAGGAATTGAAAAAAGAGCATGATTAGTCTGCATTGTTGTAACAATGCACGCTCGGTTTGGCTAGTTCGGCTGAAAAACTGGTTTTCGACGCCAACTTTTGCCATTGTTTTAAAAGTTAATTGTTACAACAATGGAGACGAATCTAAGTTGGCGTCAAAAACCGGTAATTAAATTAATTTATCAACCGGCAATTAATGAATTAATATTTAAAAAATCTGTATTAACATGAAGAGTCATCCAATACAAGTTTAAAAAATTTATTTGAACTTGATTGGATGAATAGAAAGTATTTTATTAACGATTGAAAATTTGAACAAGATACATAAATAAATATATATATATATGTGTGTATAGGGAGAGCGTGAGCTAATAGTAGGAATTGAATAACTTTGAAATATTATTTATTTTTCACTTTTTAAAGGTCTATCATTAGTTATTTCATAGAATAACTGGGTGAAGTAGGAAAATTTTTTATCTATTATATACTTTAACTGACTTGTCTAGTTATTTCATGAAATACCTAGTTATTCTATGATATAACCGAATTATTCACTTTAACGGTAACACATATATATATATATAAACAATATATATTTATACATTATGAAATACCCATCAAAGTTGGTTGTTAACTATTACTTTATACGTAGAGCCAACCAGGAAAGTCTAAAAGCCATGAGCCAACTAGACTTCGTCACTTTAGTGGGGCCTCCTCTCGTTCTCAACTCGGCCTAAATAAGACCGAATAGTTTCAATTGTCAAATGTTATTCCTGGATATATTCTCCTAAAAACTAAGAATTTCGAACAACAACAATGGCAACAGTGGCAAGACTGCATTTTTACGTCATGTTCGTCTTCCATGTCAGGGCCTAGGCCTACCACCATACAACATCATTTAATCAAAAGGCGGTAGTCGGTAGATGCCTAAGTTGGAAAGATTGTGAGTCACGCACATTTATTTGTTACGGGTATTTGAAAACGTTTGTTTCATACTATCCATATAAAAGGGTCGCAGGTGGGGCTTATTTTTACACACAGGCCTAGAGCCTCAAGAAACCTTAAGACGTCACTGGTACAAAGCACTCAAGATGAAATACCTTCTGTGGTACACCATTAAATATAAACTATTCATGTGCTAAGAAATCAAATGAAATACCATTGGTCGCGACAAATTACGTCTTTCCAGTAATCACAGTTACAGTTTTAATGCTATATGCCTCCCTGTACTGGGGGGGGGCATCTGATATCAGGAATGAGAGATTTGTATTTTGTAACAAAGCTATAAAAATATAATGCGTGAAGTTCCCGATGAACTGTTCTGCATTAAAATTGAATCTTTTCTCTACGATGTATAAATCTGTAGACATTGTGACAAATAGGAATTTACGTTCGTTGCGTATAATCCATACTTTTGCTTACTGATTTCTGTCTGACAATCTTATTTTCCAATCCAGTTTCTACTTTTAGAAGTAACACATTATTCGTTTTTGACACTTGATAATAACCTTATACACAATCCCACTGACCATACCCCCAATTTCGGCAGTTTTAGGCACTGTAATCCCTATCTGACAATTCTTAATAATCATATCTACCTGCAAGTCCTTTAGATTCAATGTATAAAGCACTATTATACAACTACAATTTTTTTAATTAGTGTACCACTTACAGTAAATAGTAGACTGCTTTCCCTATGTAATATATGTAATAGAAATCAACTTCCAAGAGGAATTCCGGGACGTTATAGACGAAATTTTCCTTCTTTATTTATTAGATCTACAAACCTGAAATTTGGTATATATAAGCATGCTCCTTTATTAAATAGAGATCCGCGAAGTACAAGCTTTGCGGATATTTACTCTCAAATGAAGTTGCGGGGGTATGACAGATGAAATTTCGAGTTTTCTTGATTTGTTAGACCCTTACATGCTTAAAATTTGGTAAGCATGATTGTTTCGTTGAGTTGAGATCCGATAAAAATGGGTTTGGAGGAAATTGATCCCAAGGTTGGGAGTTAAGAAGGCGTGAAGTACTCGTATAAATTTACGTCAGTTTTAGAAATTCAAATCCTGTCTTTTCTTAAATCAAGAAGCAAGTGTTATAAGAAAGTTTTTAATACAAACGAAGACTTAAGGTGGTCATAGAACATTACGAAATACTAAGTGAAACCGGCGGGAAATGACTAGTTCATATGAAGAGCAAATAGCCATATCAAGATCACTCTAAATATTTACAGAACAGCTGGTTTGGCTTTTCTTCTTCAGTAGATGCTTCCACTATTTTATCTACAACTAGTTAGTTTTTATATCATAAATTTTTCTTCTTTTTTATTTCCTACTAATAGTTCACACTCTCTCTATATATTATCTTGTTCAAATTTTCAATCGTTAATAAAATACTTTCTATCCATCCATTCAAGTTCAAATACATATTTTTAAACTTGTAGTAGAAGACACTAGATGTTAATACAGTTATTTTAGATATTAATTCATTAATTAAATTGAAAAAAATGAATAAATAGTAACAAAGATAATAGTCCAACACCATATATAAAAAGGAAAATCGTTTGTTGCGTCCCTGTAGCGCAATGGATAGCGCGTTGATTTTCTAATCGAAAGCTCGTGGGTTCGAATCCCACCTAGGATAGCTTAATTTCTGAGAATGTGATTTCTTTTTTACTATTCTATTTTATTAGAATAATTAAATTTAATTTATGAACAAAAAGTAACAAACAAAAAATAGTCCAACATCCTATATAGAAAGGAAGATGGAAAATTTCAATGAAAAACCTCTTTGCGATTTGTCACTTAATATTGTGATTCTGTCCTATACATATATATACTTATTTATATTAATTGTGACTATTTAATAAAAAGTAACTAAAATAAAAATTTTCTTTGTTGACCTAAGTAGGAATTGACTTATTATTTTTTATATTACTTATTAGAGTTACATTTTCAAGAGTTAGAGAGTGGTTTTCTCATTTTGGTTTAATTTTTACTTGAAAACAAGTGTTCCATCAGAGGTTCGTCTGTATATGTGTTATACAAAATTTAGTAAATTATATTTCCTTTAAAAATATTGATAATATGTATCGTAGTTTTTTAATGAAGAAATCTAGAACGATACCTGAAAGTTGTGTTTTCTACATTTTCATTCTTCCTTTAGATTTCTATCTGCATATCAATACTGCTCTACATACGGTTTATTTTTTATTCAACAGACATCATCGATTACCGTACCCTTATTCCAAACATCATAAATCCACACAGTCAAACAGAAAATTTTATTTGAAACGGAAAACCCATACGAAATTTAAATTATAACAAAGCAAACCCACCAAAAATACCTATCCCCATTCAATTTCTCCTCGGAATCTCTTGCACGCACAAAATATGCAAGACGGAGATATTGGTTGCACTCCTATCTGCCTACTTAAATATGCATGCTATGCGGGTACAACGATTGCTTCTTCATACGAAAAATGTCAACGATTTTATTGTTCCTTGAAAGAATCTTTTTCATATCATGTGGCTGTGGTACCTGACAGGTTAGCATACGTCTTCTCATCATCGGATGTAAATAGAGGGTCCCGCGATTTCTATATTTGCTAAAAGATTTTAGTGTAATAAAAGCGTATATAAATGGAATTCACAATGTTTTTTAAAAATTTGAATGTAATAATCCTTTGAAATTTTAAGCAAATGTTTTGATGTATCAGCTTTAAAGATGTCCTTGCAAATTGCAAAAATAAATAAATACAACAAGGTATTAAAATCTTTAAATATTTTTATCGTAAAATTTAGTACGCGTATTTTTAAACATCAACATTTTTGGAAACATTAAGACATCCGACTACTTGCGACACCTTTTTTTAAAAAAAAAATGGAGATATGGGGATTTTTTGTGGTTTTTAGATTTGTTTAGTACATTTTAAGAAAAATATGCTAAAATTAAGAAGATAAAAAGAAATTATTAGTATTAAAATGGGAAAAAATGGGTCAAAATTTACGAAAATGACATAAACGCAGCCCATTCTGTACCAAAAGTTTATAAACAAATTTTCAATTTTTCAATTCTGATGTGTTACTATGTTATTCACTTTTGAAATGACCTTCAGGATAAGAGATTTTTAATTTTTACTAAACCTAGAGCCTTTTATCTTAGTTATTATATGAAAATTGCTTAAAAGAACAGTGATTATATTCACATAAAGGACTGTAAATTTTGTAATAAAACAGTGATTGATAAATCTGAAGGTTAAAACACTTCTACTATTATACAGAACATAAAAAATTCAGCTAATTATTTTCAAAACTTTTTGACCATTCGCTGGCCCCATTTGAGCATTTTCAAAAAAAAAAAAATCGAATAAAACGCGTTTTAAAGTATAACATCTCGCTTAAAGTAAGGGCATTTGATTTTACTAAAACACTTGTAGTTTTTGTTCTAGTGAACGGAAAATAATAGAGTTGGTAATTTTCTAAGGCTAAATAAATTCACCTATAAAATAAACTCATCAAAAAAATCTGTCACTTTTTGATAAAATTAAATTTTTAGGTAGTCGGATAACTTAACTCGTTGAATTGTGATAATTTCTTGCTTCTTTTCCCATCCTCAGTTGAATCATTTCTTTCGTAAAATTTATGTTCCTTTTCCAAAAAAGTTTAGTTAGTCATATTGACCTTTGAATTAAATCATTAACAAGGACGAAAAAAAATTATTTTGTCATTGGAACTGACTGTTCCAAGCTGCAGAAGCGCCCTCTAGCAACCATACATCTTCCGTAGAGGTCAGGTGAGGAGAAAATATGGTCACGCTCCGTATATAATGCTATTTTCCCTCATTTTAAGATATTTCGAATACTTTTCTAGATGTAAAGTTTTAAAATAAATTATCAAAATAATCAAACCATCAGGCGTGATTTTTCATATACCATAAAATAACAATTTTAAACTTTTATGTTTTTTAGGTAAACTTTAAATCTCAAAAGCGTTCATTCACTTGAATAATTATTAATTTATATAATCAAAGTGAGAAATCCCTGAAAAGAATAAGTCCCATAACATAGAATAATATATAAATCAATATTTATAATATATGTGGCCCCATAAGTGAAATGGCTCATGCATTTTCTGGAAGGAAAATCTTCCACAAACATTTGTATATTTTTAATTTAATATAGAGTAGCATATTAATCAGTAATAAACAGTTTGCTTTTAATGAATCAACTTTTTAATCTCACAATTCTCAGTCTGATAGATAAAAATAAAAGTTTCAGCTTGGAGTGATAGTCGAATTGTAATAATAATTAATTAAACTCCAAATCCTATGCAATTAAAGTTCAGTATGCATAAATTACAGTAACTATTAGTAATAATTTTACTACAGGCTGAAGTGCAATTCACGTTCATCTCTCCTGTTTAAAACATCAATTTTAAATTTTAAGTTCAATTTAAAATGACATTATTTACAAAACTAAACAATACAGCTTATTTCCGTTTTAGAACATTGATGTAAAATACTTCATAAAGTAATCTTAAGCATTGTAAATGAAATGAAATTGAAAAAAAGGGAATAAAACCACACTAAATGCATCAAACAAAACAGAAAATCTCAAAATTTTACTGGAAAATCCTACACCTGATTTCCTAAGTAATAGAAAATTGCATTGCTTAAATAACTATTAAATAATATTCAAAAAGAGAACTCTATTTTATTATTTAGATTGTCATTAAATAGTATTTAAATTGTGAAACCCCTTTAATTAATCAGATAGTCATTAGATAATATACAGAAAACTCCATTTCATTGCTTAGATAGTCACTAAATAGTATTTAAGTAGAAAACTATTTTACTACTTATATAATCATTAAACAGTATTTAGATAGAGCCTCCCCCCCCCTTTTTTTATTACTTAGGTAGTCAGTATTTACTGACTTCTTTAAATAGAGCATTTTAAAACTAAGATAGTCATTAAACAGACTAAACATTAAACAGAACTCCATTTTTTTTAACTTAGAGAGTTATTAAACAATACTTAAATGGAGAACACTTTAATATTTAGATTGTAATAAAATAGTGTTTAAATAGAGAACCCTATTTTATTACTTGAATAGTCATTAAATAATTCAATACTTAGAGAGAGAGAGAGAGATTAATTCAATACTTATTAAATATTTCAATACTTAGATCGTATAAAATAGTATTTTATTACTTGCATAGTCATTAAATAGTACTTAAATAGAGAACCCCATTTTAATACTTAGATAGTCCATTAAGTAGTATTTAGATTTAGAAACTCATTTTAGTTTTTATAGATCGTGAGGAAACAGTATTTAAGATATCCGACTAGGTTGAAAAAGTGCCTTTTAAGTGTTTGATGTTTGGTGTTGTTTGGGGGGGCGGGATAAATATAATTATTGAGGACGGAGGACTAATACATAAAATTAAAGAGTTTTTTAAATTGTTTTTATAGCATTTACTTTATCTAATTTATAGAAATATTTTTAATGCATTTTTTGAAGAAGGAAATTTTTACGATAATTTGCGCATGAAAAACGGGATATCTCCAAAACAATCCAATCAAATTTATAACATATAAGTTATGAGTTTAAGCATTTCAGAGTGTAACAAATCGGTGGTTTTAAGACACATTTAATCACATTTTACAGCCATTTTTAGCTTTGAACATGCAGTCATTTTGATGAAAAATCGTTAACATCAAATTTAAGTGCTAATAAAATATTAATTTTTTAAAATACTTTTTATCTTGCGGTTTGTGAAACTTCAGAGAGATCAAGAAGTATATCAGTGAAATTAAAATTGCATAATGTGCAATTTATTTTTAATTATAACGTTTTTCTGAACTTTAAAAATTTTACTAAAATTTCATAAAAATAATTTTTTCCAAAAACATTGGGTGATACATGTTATTTACTTAATAATTATGATTTTTAAGCCTATTTATGTTCTTTAAAACAATAAATTTATTCTGCAAATCAATTTTTGAAAAAATTGCCTCCGAACCTAGTCGGATGCCTTAAATAGAGAACACTATTTTAGTACTTAGATAGTCATTAAGAACTACAAGTACATAAATAGGAAACTCCATTTTATTACTCAGATAATCATTAAATAATATTTTAATAGAAAACTTACTTTAATACTTAGATAGCCATTTAACAATACTTAAATAAAAATCATTTTAATACTTGTGATGGATCTATTTGGTTCCTTCAACGAAATCCTTGGAGATTCATTTTGGGCCATCATTTGTTCAACCAACTTTCTCTGAGGAAAAGAAAGCGTGATTATGCAAATTAAGTTTAACATATTTATTCTGCATTCGCGAGTTTTAAGGGAGATAGTGAAGTGAGGATATATTGGATATGAAGTGAATAGATGAGAAGCTAGCAATCCGGCAGTAGTACGTATACGTAAACGGTGTGTGACGCGAGAAGTTGTAAAGTCGGAAAGTGCTTAGTTCCACTATTGGAGAAGTGTTTGAGATTACGTCTAAAGGATTAAAGGATTGCAAGAGTTCAGGTACTGTGATCTTATTTCAAATAGAAGTTAGAGAGTTAAATCATTAACTTCGTCCTTAATAAAACAAGCTTTGTATGTTATCGTAAGGATAGATTTGGATGATCGTATATATTATCCCCACGCCATCTTGTCTCACCTTCGTCCTCTAATTAATCAAATTTATCCTACCAAGAGTGTTATTTGTACCTGTGTTAAATACAGAGATAAATAAATAATTAAAGTTCATCATGTCGTCTAATCATTTAGTTCCTCCTACACCTCTAGCCGTGTAACAGGGAACAAGGAATGTACATTCCTTATATACTTAGATAATTATTAAGTAGTATATAAACGGAGAACTCCTTTTTATTACTCAGACAGTTATCAAACAGTGTTTAACTAGGAAGAACCTTATTTTATAACTTAATTAAATATTTTTAGACCCTCCTTTTTAGCTCTTGGATAGTCATTAATTAGTATTTTAGTGGTCGCGTAATGTGCTTCCACGCCATAGATCCCCCGGGT
This sequence comes from Trichonephila clavata, assembly GCA_019973975.1. Taxonomy (NCBI): domain Eukaryota; kingdom Metazoa; phylum Arthropoda; class Arachnida; order Araneae; family Nephilidae; genus Trichonephila; species Trichonephila clavata. The sequence continues at coordinate 335,786 of BMAO01003421.1, forward strand.
TGGGCAAGGTTGACTCAGCCTTTCATCTCCTTAGTGGAACGATAAAAAGTACCAAGCTTGTTTGGGAAATAAACACTTGGGATTTCGTGTCAGACTGACCATCTGACCGGAACATCTGCTGATGCATCTCAGCGCCCAAGGTCATATAAACTGAGTTGGTCACAGTAAACCTCGGCCCGCATGGGATATTGCGCCACTGAGTTTAATGTTAGTATTTAAGTAGAAAATCCAACTTAAATACTTAGATCGTCATAAATTTAGTATTTTAATGCTTACATCGTCATTAAGTAACATTTAAATATAGAATTCTATTTCGTTACTCACATAGTCATTGAATAATATTTAAATTACGACTTTTAAATGACGACCATTGGTCATCTTGTGACGGGTTCTTACGCGTTTCACTAACCTTCTCATATATTCTTTAAATGTTTTATTTATTTCAACCAATCTCCACCGGGAGCCAAAGCATGATTTATGCAAATGAGATATTTTATATAAGTTCGGGTTTAGCGAGTTAGAAGGGGAATGAAATGAAGAGAGATGAGAATGAAATGAAATGAGAAAGTGTTTTTTCAAGCGTAAACGTAGACGTTGTGAGTAGAGTCTATCATACCATTGTGGATAAAATTAGTTCATAAAAGAACTGCGAAATAGCAGAGAAAGAAGTCGCCTATTAAAGGAATCCAATCAAGATATTAAGGAAGCAGCTAGACGAACCTGCCATAACATAAGAAATCAGGTTAGTTTTATTTGTTCCAATTAAGTATAAGTGTGTAGCTGTAATTGTACGCGTCGTCCCTTCGTAGATTCAGATAGGATTCCGTCGTTCATAATTATTGAATCCTTCTCATTCTCCACTGTGTTTTAGTGTTCTTAAAATTGAATAGTATTTGTGTAATCTCTTAATTAAGAAAAGTCAATAAATAAGATTGATTTGTTAAAATAACTAGTGAATTCATTATGCATTCAACACATTCAGATTCAGGTAATACCCGAAGGAGAGTTGATAATCTTAGAGGTAGCGAGAGGCTACGACAATCTTAGATAGTCAATCAAGTAGTATTTAAGCAAAAAACATAACCCTATTTTACTACTCAAACAGTATTTAATGTAGAACTCTATTTTATTACTTAGAATGTCATTAAATACTATTTCAAATGAGAACTGCATTTTATTACTTAGATTACGTAGTATTTGCTATGCCATATCAAAGCTGTGTAAGATATTACGTTTTATGTAGGTCATCACAGAAAAAAAATTTTACTATATGCTTACACAACAAGAAATGCATGATATTGTGTCATTTACAATTTTTGGGGTGATAAAAAAAAGGTAGATATTTTGAAGAATGGTATCTTTGAAACCCAGACAACTGAATGGTTTAACTGATGCATATAATAGTCTTGTTTATTCAAATTCTCCTGCTCTTTCACCATCAACTTGCAAGATTTGTTGCCTTTGAAAATTGTCACATGAACTCTCGCATTCCTTTGTCCTTTCTTAAAAAAAAAAAAAAGAGTCCGTTATTTCTTCAAATGTTTATTTTTACGATTTTTTTTCATCCCAATCCCTCAAAAAATGTGCGCAAATCCTCCAAAGGCTTATAGTTCCATTAAACATTAGGTTTTTGGCCTGAAAACACGGTTGCATAAATCAGGCTCTGTCCGAATGATTTAGCAAAGAAGCGGGAGGGAGAGTTGATGTGAGGATAACAGTTTTTGTGTTCCTTTTGTGCTCGCAAACAAATGTGTCCGTCTGTCGGCCTGGATTTAGAAACGAACGATCTTTGGGCGTCATTATTGATTTTTTTTTACTTCACCACTCGCCCCTCCCTTTCGAACAGGTCTTCAAAATATTTTCTTTGATCCCTTTAAAAGTTCCGAGTAAGAAAAATACCCCCACACCAGAGAAGAAGGAAAAAAATATGAAAAATGGAATATTTTAGATATTTCCATGAACCCATTCGAACGTCCCTTGAATTTTCTTACGGAAGCTGTACCTTTGTGTTGATGTTCCCCAGGTAAATGTTCTCCCTTTAAGGGACTGTTTTTTGGGGAGGAGGGGATGCTGAGAAGGGTGGTTGCCTCTTTACCATACAATGTTTCAAAACATTCTGAAGTGGAAAGAGTCTATTTGAATATGCAAAGTAAGGCCGACGACTTTGAGTAAAGCATAATGCAATGAAGTTCATATGGTAGATGGTATATTTTTAAACAATAATATATACATCTTAGACCATGAAGTATATTTTTTTGATAACATAATGAATAGCTTTCCAAGAGAGCAGACGATTTATTTTATTTTACATTAGATTAGTCTTATTTTAATTTTTATTACATACTATTATATCTATGATGCATATTTAAGAACAAATTTTATAATTTTTAGAAATGGTTGGAAAAATACATAATTTGAGTAAATTGCCAAAACTTTTGATTCACACAACTTGAGGCTATGCTAAATTCAATGTAAAATCTAAAAGTGGACTCGATGCTTGATGTCAATCAACGATACAAGTACAAAAACAGGTTGCAAGAAAGGGTTGGAACATAAATAGAATGAAATTTTGCCCTCATTGTTGAGAACTTTCTTTAAGTTGAGTATTATTATACACAAAAAGAAAAATATATTTATTAATAACATCACTTAGCAGCTACAAATGAAATCTTATAAAAAATGTAAGGTATTGAATGATACATTAAATTTTACTAAAGATATCGAATTAAAAGCGTACTTATGTTACGTCTTTGTTTATATAAATAATATTAGAGCAAAAATATATTTCATTCGGTGAATTTTTGAACTACTTTGTGGGCAAATTGTTTCTTTGGAATTTTTAGAATTATATTAGCTTAGGTAGTATAAATGTTTTCCCAAAACATAGAAATATTTTTTATTTTAGGAAAATTTGAAATCAATATTTCACGGAGTTTGTCATCCCCCTTTCCTTCTTTTAGTGTTCTCAAATCCAATTGACGCTTGCACACATGCAACAGAAATCACCGAATTTACAGTTAGATTCTATGATAGTTGCTTATGACTTCACGTGAAAGGCACGCGAACCAGGATAAAATTTCTCGGAAGACCAACTTAAGCCATGGCTTAAGGCGACAGCAGTCAGAGAAGATACAGAATCGATCGAGTTCCAATTTCGATATTCAACTTTGTATTGTATTATTTCATAATCAACACAAAACTAAGCATTAATCTTTAGCGAGGTTGTAGAATTATTTCTACGGCCTAGGGAGCAGAAAAATATGAATCCAGTCTGATCTCAACCATATGAATTTCAATATTTTTCTTTCATTTGGTAAAAAATCATTAGTTTATTAACTTGATTATCAGAATATTTGTCAAGAATTGAATTCTGGAATAAATACTGGTTATCCGGGCTTAAAGTATCCCCAAGTTATGGCTTATTAAAAATGGAACTACCTATAAGAATGTAATAAACTGTTCATCCATGAATTGAAAACCCCTCCGAGATTTTCTGGGTCTTGTCCGATCAGCCGCGGGTTCACGCATTATTCGGCAACCTCAGACAATAAACTTGTTACACTGAGTTCATTAGTAAAGAAAGTGGACGCCACAGCAAAAGGTGCAGTTCGTATTTTGGTTAACAGAATTTAAATCAGTCACACCTGTTCAGCGACGTGTTCCAACAAAATGGAATGTCGTTACTGGCCTGCCTAATTGACTTATCAGGACTCCTACAAAATGAATCACGCCCACGATCAACGTGTCTTTTATCTCGAAAACTGAAGGATATTTGCCAGTTTGAGATACCAAAGTTCCCGTCTCTTTTAAAGTTCTTTCCCATTGGTAGATAGATTTTGATGTCAGAGGGTAGACATTCCATTTTGTTTGAACTCATCGCTGTAGACGTAAGACTGTTTTAAATTCCGTTAACCAAACTACGCACTGCACTTTTTGCTGTGGCGTCTACATCTTTACTAATGAAGTCAGAATAACAAGTTTATCGTCTTCCATTGCCGAATACTGCGCACCTTACAGCCGATCGGACTTGACCGAAAAAATTTCGGAGGGATTTCCAATCCACGGATGAATAGTTTATTGCATTCTTATGAGTAGTTCCGTAATAATAATCCAGAATGTTTGGATACTTTAAACCCGGACACCTTGTATTATCAAAATATTATGGTGTACCGCATAATCAAGTAATTCTGACATCAAGCTTTTTCCAATGATGTTTCACTTGCGCTGCTTGTACGTAACCTGACTTCAAGAAAGGTATATCACGAAAAGGAAGGAGAAAATGCGTATTAAATCTGTTGAGCTTCAGATGTTCTCGTTGACAGGGAGACACTGGATGTCCAAAATGAGGAAAAAACCCAATCATTATCTGACTGTAGCTTACAAATTTCAAAGTGTATTAGGTGGAGTTAGCAGTCTATATGTTGGGAAGGATAATTGATTGATTGTATATTAACCAAGGAGCTCTTCGAAGCAACATGAGGACTACTGGTGAAGGACCTAGTAATTTTGTACTACTATCAAGTGACTAAAACAACATCTAAAAGTTGTCGAAGATCTGTTTGGATGGGATGTGGCACCCTTTTATCAAACTTCACCACGATCTCAAAGTGAGAACTTGAAGTCTCGGCAGATTTCATGTGAATTAACTCCTTGACACGGCGGATCTTTAATAGCACCAGGACCCAAACACATGACTCAACAAAAACAACGTCAGTCATGAGTTAACATTCATTGCCATTCAGTTACCGTGACGTGTGTATGGATAGACATAGGTAGATAATACAATTATGTCAAGTGACATGATTGTATTATCTACCTATATCTATCTATTGAATTACCTATCTATTGTATTACCTAATTGTATTACCTACCTATATTATCTATTGAATTTAAAATATTTACAAGTAATTTTGAATCACCGTCTGGGTACAAAGTTTCTTCCCAATCATGGCATAAAGATGGTTACTGTATCATCTCAATACTAATGCAAAGAAACGTCTGTAAGGCTTATTTCATTAAATGGTATTCAATGCATCACACAGATACGTATACAATACATTCTTGATTTTGAAAATTCCTTTTACATTAAATCATATGTGCAATCAGGTTTTCTAATAAATATTTCTAATTCAAATCAGTAAAATACAGTAAATCAATTATAGAAATACAGTGCTGAATGTGTTCAAGTGTTTTCTTCCAACAGAATTCTGCAGCTGTAATAGCCAAGTAGTCATGGTTGCAATTTCCAGGCTGGCATTATTTTTGTCCAGTCCTGGTATCACTAAAATCTACCTTGTAGAAGGTCAGATGCATGTTAAATATACGTAATAGGATTCAAAGCTTCCCGAACTGAGTCCATAATTTTAAAAATATTACCAATTAAACTGTTGATACGCATCCTTCTTCGAAATAAGACCCTTGAGTAACAATACACTTTTGCCGTGGCTTGTACAGATCATCGAAACATTTCTGGAATCCATTTTCAGCCATGTCCTTTAATTCAGCCTACGATGCACTTTTAACGTCATCTGCAGATTGAAATCGACAACTCTGCATTCTACGTGCCAGTTCAGGAAATAGGCTGAAGTCACAGGGGTGAGATTCGGGGAGTAAGGAGGATGTGGCAAAACAGTTGTTTTCACAAGAAAGTCAGTGACGGGGAGGGATCGTTGTACAGGAGCGTTGTCATGCAAAAGCACCCAAGACTGCCCACAGTTTTGGTCTTTTCTTTTGGATCGACTCGCGCAAACGATACAGGTTGTCTATATAAACATCCTGCGTCGTTTGTGAGTTTTTTGTTCCCCGTGCGTCTTTCAGGGATCAATTCCAGAGGCACAATGCCCTAAATATCGAAGGACACCTACCTTTAGTATGATCTTACCTTTTAAACAATCCTGAGGGAATTTCTGCTTGCGTGGAGTTTATGGTTATCCACGTTGCCGATGTTCTCTTGGATTGAGGGTCGCATAAAAAACACCATTTCTCGTATCCAGTAACTATTCTGACAAGTAGAGAAGGGTCTTTGCCAACAGGCGAGTTTAAGCCTCGAGCCAATTCCAGTTGAGGGGCATTTTGGTCTTCATTTAACATGCGGGGAACGAGATGTTAAGATCCTTGGTCAATATACATTGACATGTGGCCGAGGATATCCCAGTTGATTCTGCTATTGTTTAAAGTCTATTCTTACGTACCGCCTCAGAAACCTTTTCGAATGTTTTCAGCGGTGCGGGAAGTCTGCAGACGTTCAGAGCGTTTTGTTGTCTTCGACACTTTTCCTGTCCTCTGAAACGTTGATGCCACTCAAAAGATTGCGTTTGTGATCATATATCACAGCCTTACACTTGCTTCAAAATTTCGTAAGTCTCCGTAGCATTTATCCCCAAACGAACACAAAAATTATAATATCCATTATCCGCTCAACAAACGCAATTTCTTTCCATCGCCGACGACTAAATACATCCACCTACAAAATACGTTGCCATGGTGACCCACCGACCACGTGATTTGGAACAAACTTTTTTTAGAAAAGTGGAAGTATGCAATAACACAAAAAGTTATTGTAGTCACTCTACTGCAAAATTTTCCACGTAATAGGCTTAGTCCTGGAGCTTTTGAATCCTACCTCGTATGTGAAGACAAAATAGATAGGTATGGTGGTCAACTCAGGCGTCGTCCTAGAACTTCACCGAGGTCTAAAATTAAGAGGTCCATCGCCAGTGCTCTTCATGTTGCTTCAGAGAGGGGTGTGAATGAAACAATCCATCAATCCGTCCTGGCCTGGCAACCGAGCCAAATCGTACTGTCACCTGCACAGTGCTCAAAGCTAAAAAAAGCCAGCGACAGGCGTACACCTAGCCCCTAGCCATGATGAATTTCGTGGGCCTCGATCTGATATCGTCAGACAGGTGGCATTAGAAACAACAACAACACAACTGAAATTTTTTTCTCATTTTTTCATATAATATAATACACGTTTGCTGTAGTAGTCATGTGGTCAAGCTTGCGTGTGTCCGATGATATTTATATCGATCTAATATTTAACGTTCTAAAAATTCACTGTAGGAATTAATGCGAGATACTGCATGTTTAGTACAGAATCTAAAATTTCAAACCGGGTGTGAAGAAAGTTAATAAAATCAACAAGTTCTGTCTCTTAAATCGTCATGTTATTTTGATTCAAAATTAAGACTATAGCCAAAGGCTATCGTATTATTCTAGTATAATATTAATAAATCAAATCCCAACATCATAAAGATGCATTTCTTCTTTGAATGCCTTCTAGAATAGTATTCTTTGCTTATTTGTTTATTTCTCCACCTTCTAAAATGACTCTAGGAATAATAAACTTTGCTTCCCCATATCCCTCATCAATCAATCAAAATGACTCTAGAATAGGAGTTCAGGAAGAGATAGGAGCAGAATTTTAGCTAGTAGAAGGGAAGGTCGCTCTAATGACCAGGGAATCTCAAACTCTGTATTCGATTTTATTGAACATTAAACTGTGAAACTAATGAGGCAGAAAACAACGCGGAGGAGAAGGTTAGCGAATATAATCACTTTCGTTATTTATTTAGTAGAGACAAATTTAATTGATTGCAGAGGATTAATTGTTTATTAGCCTCACACCACGAGTATATATGGATTCTATTGGTGAAAAAACTCGTAATTTTTAAAATGGTGCTGATACACGTTAAACCTTTCGAAGCTCAATATCCTCATCTTGGCGTGGCGTGGTAGTTTGGAAGGTAAAATGTCAGTTTAAAGCTATCGTTAGCGTCAATTGGTCGTGGTTCAAACGACGATCGTCTAAAGCCGCAGTTGTTTCTCTAGCGTGATATCAATTCTTACACAATATATCAACTTCGGTTTCCCCTGGTGGCCACGGTAGCCTAGTGGTCATGGTCTCAAAGTCGGAGCCAGCGTTGTAGAGTCGCGTGTTGAAGTCCATCGACTCGAAGACCCACCATGTAGATAGACTGATGGCTGCTAAATCTGCCGTGACTCATGTTGGTGTGGTTTGGAAGTTGAGAGAGTGTAGGACCAACTCAGGTGCCGTTCTCATCACTAAACTATGGTTTATAAAGGAGAGACCTGTCACATTGCTTATGTTGTTTAAGGATATAAACACCTTGGTTTCCTGGTGAGTGAAATAACGATCGATCTCCAACTCCGAGATTCTTGGCACGGACTTCCGTAATTTTGAACCCATGGACAGTGACAGGAGGACACCTGAGCTGGCACCTTCTCCAAGCAATACACCACCTGACGAGAGGACGTTGAGTTTCACAGATTTACTTGCATCGCTCCTTAACACGGTGGGTCTTCAGTGGTACTGCTCGAACTCGAACATGCCAGCCTTTAGAGTCCAGTTACTCTTGACCACTAGCAATCTCGACCTCTGGTTTCAATTTCAACCATTTGTTATTGACAGACCAATGGCTCTAAATTTACTTTTAAGGCCCTGTTGAAATTAAAGATGCTTCAATTTGAGACCCTTGATCTCCTTTTACTGGTTCCTTTTAGGACAATATGTTCTCTAGGACAAGATCAAAAGAAAGTTCATTGGAACTAATTAAATCAACACATTAAAGAATAAATTTTTACATACAACAATAATCGAAATCAGGAACAAAAATCCATTTATATTACATAAAAGTAAAATACTTGTAACAAAAATTGAAAATTATTCGTTTTATCTAAGTCATTCAAACGTAACAAACGTACTTTTATAAAGCAATGTACATTTATCTGACGTTTTAAGCAATTTTAACATTTTCTGAATGGATCGATTCCTTATTAACGTGCAATCTTATAAGTAAACAGGCTTTGGCGACGAACCTGGGTATTGGAACCAATGGGAAGTGAATTAGACGAAAGTATGCCTAAGCAGTAGTGCAGACTATGAGCCTTGAAGAAAAGGGGGCAATATTCGTGATAATCTGCCCAAAATCTTTACATTGGCGTAGTGTAGAAATTTGTTGAGTGGTGTGCCCTTTCAGGTATTGTCACCGTCTCATGATGGAAGCTCAAAATAATTCTGATGCAGAAGGCACTCCTCTCTGCAAATTTCCACGCCCCGTCCATGGAAGGACTGTGAATCTTAACAGTGCCTCAATACCTCTTCATGGTGGGCAGGGACGTTTTAAGACTGAGGCCCTAGGCTCAGAGGACCAAGATTTATAGTGAGCCTGGCCCTATGCAAAAATAGGCCCCTACCGTGATTTTAAAACTGGACAGTATATTATTAGCATTGTCAAATACTTACACAAACGGTATGAAGAAAGAATGACACTAGAAATCTAGGCCCAAACAGGCTCGACCGATGGCCGCATTTCAACAAAATGAGTTGAGAGATTGTTTAGGACAATGATTCCCAAAGTGGTCTATATAGACCCCTAGAGGTCTATAACAAACTGCAAGGGGTCCACATCAGCAAAACAATAATTTGGAGATCCATGAGGTAAGGGGTTTATTGATATGGTGTACAAACATATCGTGACTTTAATTTTAAAGGAAAATTTAACCAAGTCCAAGTTTTACGTATTTAATAGATTTATTTACTAAATTTATATATAGTGAGGTTAATTTGTACTTACAAGGAGACAGCATAAAACAAGAACCATTTCAGCGTTTCTCTTCAGAGTTTAACTAAAGAAGTATAATGCTGGAGATCCTGAATTTTCGTAATTTGTCAGAACGTTTTAACCTACGTTCACATTTAAATGACTTTTATTCAGATTTTGAAACCAGGTTTGAGAATGCTTTGACTACGGCAATACCACAGTAGACAATGAATTCATATGGTCACTTTGAAAGAAAAATGTCAGATTACAATAGGAACTGATCGTAATAAACACTAACGAACATACTAAAGTTTAGAAACGGATATCAGCAATTTTGATTTAAAAGTCAAACTCATTATTCGTCCTGAGATTATAAAATATCAGTGCGGAAGTTTTAATTACTTTCTTAGTGAAGAAATTTCTTTGCTCAATCTCCAAAATAAAAAGATTATAAAATGGACACTACTATATATAACAGGGAGATTTACAACCGACAAGCTAGACTATTTCAAAAGTTAAAATTTGATATTGTAGCGCCAGATTCACCACCCATTAAATCATTGGTTTATTGTTTAGTTTTCTATTTAACATTTTATTTATTAATTTAACTAAATTAATTAATATGTTTTCTTAAATTTTAAACACTTACTTCATTAAGGTTGAAATTTAATTCTTTAAAGTAAGAGTAGAATACCAGCTGATCAAAGACATTTAAGTTGGATAAATGTCAAAATTTCAATATAATAAGCAAGGTCTATCTCAACAGAAAAACATGGCAGAGGTCTATGCAAACAAAACTTTGGGAACATCTGGTTGGGTATTGGTCTACGGTTAGAATGGACAATGCATCCATAATAATGACTGCCGCTGCATTTACTAGTTGCTTTCAGTTTGAAATTCTCCGTTCTGTCGGAGAATATATAATATATGACCATTAGAAATTATCCTGATAAGGATCTTATTAAGACTGAGTCAGAACTAAACGAGGTTCCACCTAGGCTGAGAACTTGGGCCCATGCTCCAAGACGTCCTTGGTGGTGGATTTTCAGTGGCACTAGGTTTCGAGTGCGATTTGCAAACCGCAAGCGAGTTCACTGACGATGATGCCAATCTACTAGGTAATAACACTCTAGATAGCTGTAGAGCAGATCAATAATTAAAAAATAATAAAAGCATTTATGACAGCTCTAAATCTTAAAACAATAATTAATATTCTGAATGTGAAAAAGAGTACAGATCAGGATTTAAAATGAGAATAAGTTAATTTTCAGCGGAAAGAGTACTTCCAGGAAATTTTTTATGATTCTTAGGGATATTATAAAGTTGTTGAAAAACTGTTTTTATATTTTTGAATACTTTTTTTTTCGTGCTAAATCATTTGCATATTTCCAGAGTTTTTGTGTACTGATTGAGGTAAAAGACATTTTTAGATAAATCATTAGAAATAAAAATAAAGTTAATGAGGTTTAAAGGGGATTAATTATTCATTTAAAATAATTTTGCATGAAATTCATTTTCAATATTGTTATTGTTATTACACCTGTCTGATTAGTCAGATCGAGCGCCCAGAAATTCATCATGGCATCGGCTGATTTCACGCCTGTCGTTTGTTCAGTAAGCTTGAGCACCATCGAGGTAGACAATGATTTGGATCAGTTCCACCCAATTTTGAGGAGAACACCTGGGAATGTAATGAGACCTCCATCTCTTCCTTTCCACCAACCTCACGAGAGGACTTTGGTTCGGTTATTCAGTATATTAAATTCCATGCCGCTGAAGAACTATACATTTACAATATCCATGCCTTCCAGTTCAAACTCAGGCCTACGGCACTGCAGTACAGCGTCTCTGCTATACCTGGATGGCGATATATTTCAATACTTATTCTAGTACTAAGATATAAAAAAGGCTGTTCTTCTGCAAACTAGACACATAATTTTATAAAAATGATTATTTAATTTGTGTATTTAAATAGAATATCAAAAAAACTTTAAATAGCCAAAACACGCAAAAGAATTCTTAATTATTTTTCACCAAATTTCAGCTTTATAATGCGATGAAATAAATTTGTAAACTTATCATCAATATGATTACTTATAAGGTATTAACATGATGGTAATTTAATATCTGTATCGTGTCCGAGGTGGCGTTGTGGTCAGGGTCACTCATGACCTGTGTCTCATGAGTTTGAGCAGTAGTGCCTCTGATGAACATTAAATCTGTCGTGACTCAAAGTCCTGGGGTGTAGTACTTTGGAGAGAGGGGTGCCATCTCAGGAGATGTCCTTGTTACTTGACCGTCGTTAAAAGGTACCACGTCCGTTGCAAATAACCCTAGTGTTGCTTTGCGACTTTAATAAGCATTTACTCATTAATATAATATCTATTTTTAAAATATTAATCCTTTTTCTATGTGTACTGTTTTAAATATCAGAAATGTTTCTTCCAATAATGTTAGTTCATACAGGCTTCATTTTTATAATAGAAAGCTCTTAAGTGAATGAATGTATTAACGTCACATTATTCAGCTACACCAGAGGTTCCCAAACTTTTTGTCTCATAGACCCCTTGCCATGTTTTTCGTTCTGCAGACCATTGCCCCTGTTTACTTTATATTAAATTTTTGCAAATTTATCAACTTAAATGTCTTTTTGACAGTTGGTGATACTACTTTAAAAGAATTAAATTTCTAACTGTAGTGAAGTATAGCGTTTCAAACTTAAGAAGCGCATGTTAATGAATTAAAATTAAAATCAAATTACACATAAAATAATGTTGCATAAAATAACTCAACAAACAAATGCTTTTAATGGGAGGGAGGAATCTGGTGCTTCAATGACAAATTTTCAACATTTAATATATCAATCTAGTCAGGTTTAACCCTAAATCTCCTTTGTTAGTAAATGCCCAATTTCTTTATCTTTCCCTTTCTTTCTTTCGGTTTTTTGTTTTGTTTTTGTTTTTGAGGTATGCAAACTCAGTGAAACTCCCTCTCACTAGCAAAAGCAATTAAAAACTTTCTCACAATATTCCATAATTTGTGACAATTATCAGGTATGTCTTTTTAAAGCCAAAATTGCTGACATCCAGTTCTAAACTTTATTTTAAGATCTTCGTTAGGACCTATTCTGATCAGTTCCATTTGTAAAATGACATATTTTTTGCAAAGTGACTATATGAAATCATTGTCTATTGCTGTTTTACTATAACAAAATGATCTCAAACTTAGTTTCAAAATCTGAGTAAGGGCATTTAAATATTGAAGTTAGGTTAAAATGTCCTGACAGAGACTGTCTAACAAATAATGAAAATTCTCGATGTCGAATATTATACTTCTTTAGCTTAATTTTGGAAAGAAATTCTGAAATGGTCCTTGTCTTAGTAAAATTAATACTGTCACCTAACAAATTAACCGTACAGTATTTAGTAAATGTTAAATTGGTAAAATCTGGTTTCCACTTGATCAAATTTTTTTTAAAGATTAAAATCATGATCTGATTTAATGAGAGCCACTATCATATACCCCCATTTACACCTCAAGGAACCCGAAATTATTTTTTTACTTTTGTGGATCCCTTGAAGGTCTTCATAGACCCCCTGGGGGTCTATATAGACCACTTTGGGAATCACTGAGCTACACGAAGGCTTTTGGGGACAACCTCGTTATTTTGGCCAAGTGACGAGGATGACATCTGAGCTGGTCTACACTTCCACACTACACCAACGGGAGGACGTTTGAGCTTCGACAGGTTTAACATGCATCATCCCTGTCCCCTATACGGTGGGTCTTCAGTGGTACTAGGCTCGAACTCATGACACGTGGGCCACGAGTCCGTTACCTTGACCACTAGTTTACCGCGGCCCTCAGAAAGCTCTTTGGGTAGTGTCAAAAAGTAATTACCTTAAAAGTAATAATTTTATTTAAACGTTCCCTTGCAATTTTGAAATTTTTTTATTGACTGTCTAAAGGATAAAGCAACCAAAAGAGGACATGTATTACTGGGTGAGAGTATATTAGTCTCACCATAAAGCAACACGAGGACTATTGATGACACACCTCGTAGTTTTGAACCTCAGTCAAGTGATGACGATGACACCTATGTTGACACCCCTTCTCCGAATTACCTCACCCCGCCAACCGGACGACTTTGAGCATGATAGATTTTACTTGAATCAGTCCCCTCTCAGTGACTCCTGTACTCAAACCCATGACGCCACGAGTTCGTTCCACTAGGCTACCATGGATCTATTATTAAGGTGCGCCACATTCAAACATTATGACATATAAAATTCTTTTCAAAAGTCCATATTGTGTATGTATGTATTCAAGAACTCCAGTGAAAATAAAAGAAGATTTTGCTTGCCAAGAACAAACGCCAACAGAAAAGCAATGCGGTCCAGAATTCAACAAGCCATCAATATTTCCAAATACCAAAGCCACTTCAAAAAAAAAGTCCACATAGCCCGATTACATCAATAAGGCAGCTTAATGGAGAGCTCAGCAAAAGAACTTTAATCCCCAGTCGACGAAATCTAAGACTTTTTTCGATTGGATTTATTAGACCCTCCAGTTGATCTGATGAGAGTCGATGACCTCCAGGACCTCAGACCTAGACCGAGCGGCAATAGACGATACTACATGAGAAGCCTCCAAGCTACTCAGCAGAATTTTATATCAATTTTTCTAAAGGTAAGTAAAGTTTCTCAAAGTAAGTCCATAAAGTTCATTTTTAATGTTAAATATGTATTTTTAGATATATATTATTTTTTAGCTATCTGCTTTTTTATATCCCTTCAACTACCTACTTTTATTGTTTAATTTCTTTAATTCGTCTGCTTCAGTTACTAATAAACTTATTTTCCCTAATTCATAGTCTTCAACCTGGGTTACATGGAGCCTTAGGGTTCCTTGGAACTTTGACAGGGGTTCTCAAGGGTTTAATTAAATGCCCCCCTATTTGTTAAATTAAAATACCGGAACTTTAGTAAAAATTTTTATAAAAGATCTAATATTTAAAGGCAGTTTGCTTTTGAAAATAAATATATTATGGATAAATTAAAATCTTAAATTGTGTAAAAGTCATGAGTTTTAAGCATGAAGGGTTAAATCTGAAAGCCTAACATTGAAAGAGAAGGAACAACTTATCGGTACAAGATCAACAGATTTGACGTTAAATTTTAAACTTAAGCAGGAACAATTCTTAAGCTTTAGGTTGCAAATTTGCAGAATACGCAGAAGTTTCTCAAGCAATTATAAACATTTATTGACCTTCTGAACAATGGATTTAAATTAAAAATATTTCTCAAAGTATGTAACAAGAAAAATAAAAGATAAAGCCAAACTAAAGCAGAATATAAAATGCCGACCTAGACTTCGAGGGTGTGTGTGCAAATATGCAAACACATATTCCAGTTATTAAATATAATACGATCGTAGATGACATCTGCAGCATGAATTAATGATTAAATTACATTAATTTTATGTCAAAATTTTTAGTAAAAAAAATACAGATTTTTTAAAATTAAATTACATGCTGTTCTACTTTAAATATTATTCTAAAATATATTCTTTTAAGCTTTTTTGGGATGGGCTTCTCCAAAAACACCTTATAGTTTCAAGGGTTTCATGAATCGACAAAGTTTGAAGATCACAGAAAAAACATTGAAATTGTTGAATTATGTGGCCAATTTCTCTTTTCACAAGACCAGGTAGTAAAATTCAAATCATGGCATTGCTTAGACTCTGATTTAGAAAGGAATGAGGAAGAACTGCTACTCGACATCACCCAAGTGCATTACAAAATATCCTTTTTTTTTTGCTTCCTCTTCCACTAAATGTTTATTTCCAAATTCAAATTTTAAGAAGTTCTTCTTTTCTTGCAGTCTGTGCTCTGAAGAACACACACAGGCGCATATTATTAAGACGTCCCCAACTGGCGAATGCATTAGATGTGCATGTTTTCCTCCCCCACCCCCTCTCTTTCTTCCAGGAATACATTTAGGAAAAAGAAGTTCGAAATTCCATTTGCCGAAATCCCGAAGGTAGAATCCTGGTATACAAATGACCCCCTCTTGTGCAGGAAGATAATGCCATGCACCGAAAGAAGCACACAAAAAAAACTTTTTTTTCTTACTTCCCTCCAGAAAAGATAAAAAATAATAATGTATTCTTCTTTTCTTCCCCTTTATCCGAATCACTTAAATAACTAAAAAACAAATGCAAAACTGGAGAGTGCATTGATTCATTGTTATCCATTTAAAGTAGTTTCTTCTCTGACTCGCGTTCAGGACTACACTTCAGGGACTAATAAAACAAAAATGATGAAAAAGCTCTAAGCGGGGTAAAGAGAAGAGGGCTGAAACAATATGCATGCGATTTTTCCTCATTAGCTAGAGAAAGAAAAGGGGGCTTTTTTCTTCCCCCCTCGGAATAATTTATCCCAGGTAGCACTGCTGCAAAAAGGGGCCGTCACTGTTAAGTTGGTATGCAAATTTCTGCCTGGCTCTGCCAATCAGGGGGCGTGGTTTCCCCCGCCCTCATCCAGTGTCAGCCTATCACTGCGCCATCATTTCAACCACAGAGACTATTGATCGGTCGCTCCTTGCATAGGAGGCACTCTTATGCATCTCCTCTTCCCTCCCCCGCATCCCACCCCCACTCTCTCTAACAAGGACTTCTCCCTCTTTTCTTTAAGCATCTTCTCCACAATCCGCGACAATGGCGGGCTTTTGCTCTTGCGCTTCTTTTTGCTCCGCATCCTCCCAAAATCACGTCGTCCGAGTGCGTCAACTGAAAGCGGACGCCATAAGAAGCGGTTTTTCACTTTGATTTTAAAATATTATGAAGGAGAGGATGAGAGGCCTATTTATTTCTTCATTTTTAATGACAAATCAAAATTGCAATTAATTAATTTGGGATTAATTAATGTGATATTCAACAATTTTTAACAAATTGCGATTTAATGACGAAAAATGAGTTTTATAAAGTTTCGACAATGACTACGATTATATGCTAATTATTTTCATTTTGCTTTTGTTTGAGTTTATAATATAGGAAACTCGTATTAATTAATAAAAACTAACCCATTTTAAGCTAATTTTTATAATTTATCTTCTTTCTTTACAATTTTTAATTAACTATTTTAATCATGAAAAAATTAATGATGCTTTGAATTATTTATATTATTAGCTTTATCCTCATCTTGTTTTTATACCGACAGTTTAAAAATTATTAAAACTCAAAACAAAGGATAGTTAACCAAATTAAAAAATATTTTTAATAATGTCTTGTCTTAAAATTTAAAAAAATGTAACTTTTGATTGCATCATAATTAGTAAACAGTTTTTTAACTAGATTTTTTTTTGTCAAGAAAATTTTTTATATAATGCGAAATACTGAAATTATTGATAAGGAAAAAAAAATGTTTAAAATTTTTATATGTATTTTCGTAAAACTAATAGATGTAATTAAATAAAAAAACAAAACCCATTTTTAAAAAAAAATTTTATTTTGCTTAGAATTATTTTTGAAAAAAAATTAAATAATAAAATGCTGTTTTCTTATTAATATATGATATATTGTTCAAAATACTGCATCAATATATTACACTAAAAATATTTTTAAAATAAAATAATTAATAGACACTCAAATATGTATTTATAGAATATAAGAGAAAAATGCAATTATTTGTCTGTTTCAGTTCAAATTAATGTCACCCTATATTGGGCTTTTTAAGAGTTATTGGTGATGGCTTTCGTAGTTTTTAACCATAAGAAATATTTAAAATCATTTTCAATTTTAATTAGAAAAAAAAATTGCACTGTGTGTATATATATAGCTTTACATCCTCCGCAGGCTGGAATGCAAAACATGCATCAAACTGGTAAGGGCATAGAACTCAAGGTCACTGCAATAAACTGAATCAGTATTTAATGATAAGATAACGTGGGTGTGAGTAAAGGTTTACTATCGTCACACTATAAAGCAACGATTGGGCTATTGGCAACAGACCACGTAATTTTGAACCTCGATTAATTGATGAAGGTGAGAAGGAGGTGACATCCTGACACCTCCATCTCCAAACCACATCATGTCAATGGGAGAGCTTTGAACCTCGGTCGATTTAAAGTGCATCAGCCCATCTATATAGCTCGACTACAATGGTATAGTTCTCGAACTCATGACACACCGACCACGAGTTTGCGACCGTAAGGGACTGAGTGAATAAAAACGTCACCCTATTTAGCTACTCCAGGGCTTTTGGTGATGGACCTCGTAATTTTGAACAATGGTCATATGACGAGGATGAAACTTGAGCTGGCACCCCTCTCTACTTTCCACACCACACCAATGGTAGGATGTTTGAGCTTCGGCAGATTTAACGAGCATCACCCCCTCCCCTTCACGGCTGGTGTTCAGTGGTACTAGGCTCGAACTCACGACACCCCAGGCACGAATCCGTTACCTTGACTCCCTAGGCTACCGACCTTGACCACTAGGCTACCGCGGCCCCTCAATGTAATAAGATTACTGCCTAATCAGAGGGAAATGATAAAAGGGGCTCCTTCTGTTAACTGATACAGTCTTCTTGCAGCTTTAGAGTGGTGCGTGTGTGCGATGTTAAATAATAATAATAATAATATTCTGGAGTCCTACTATTGTCTTTTTCCTGGATTTATTGGTAACAATAACTTTCAACCATAAACTTAACAATCTTTAACAATTAAACCATTACATTAATCAGAATGAAACTAAAGAGAATTCTAATATTCGAGATAAAAATCCTAGTAAACAACGGCACCTGGTACGCCGAAGCCAGGAATTACGAGTAAACAACAGCACCTCTAGTTATGCTGAAGCCAAGTTCAAGATTCCACTGAGACAGAATCTGTTACATATGGTTTCTATCGAGATAGACCACGTGGGGTCTGAGGGTGGTGTAAGCCACGCTCCACCCACTCAGACCACCCGGTCCATAATTCACAACAAAAATAATAAATAATCAGTTAAATGACGCAGTTAAATAATGAGGGGGAAATTGGATCTCCCTCTAATGTTTCCCTTCCTGAACTTCCAAGCCACGTCATTTGAAGGGTTCGAGATGAATTTAACGTACAGCAAGTTCTATTGCAATGAACACTAATGATATTTGAGGTCGAATGCTTACGTAGCGTTATAAAGCAACACGAGTGCTATTGACGACTGACCTCCTAACTTTGAATCAAAAATCAAGTGCTGGGGACGACATATAATCTGACACCCCTCTCTCCAAATTATTTCTTTGAAATCGAAGCTGTTAATCGTATGTCATTGATCATAAATTTCTCACAACTTTGATCACTGGATTTTATCTCTGCTTTTATTCCTCTATTTTTTAATTTATTTTATCAAAGTTAACGTATATTCTTCAAGTAAAATTTCTAAGTCGATATATAAGTCATAAAAAGTTGACTAATATCTACTTAGAAACTACTTATTTAAAAGTTCACATTGTTTCATTAGGATTATAAATAGTTAAAGCTATGCGTTTAAATAAACGGAATTTCTTATTAAAGACTTTAATTTCTTATTTTTTGAGATGTTGTTTTATGAATATTTTATAATTTGAAGGAAATGTATCCAAAATTAGAATGATGTATGGATTCAAGTCATATTTATTTACTGAAATATATTATTATATCCCCGGTAGTAAAAGCTTTAATCATATAAATAAATGACTGAAGAACTGAGGAATTAAACTTATGTTTTCATGACGATAAAATGAAACATTTACTGTTTGTAATGTAGCGTGTTTAAATTAGTTTGGGGACATTGCTCATAAGTTTGTTTTTTCCAAACTCTTTTCATTTTATTGTATAATGATTTAAGAAGGATTCATCTGAGGGATTAATCTGTGGAAGTTTAGAAGGGGGAGGGGTAACTCAGGTTTCATCCTTTTCATTTCTCTATGGTTCACAATTACGAGATTCGTCACCATTAGCCCTCAAGTTCCTTCATAGTACCATGTAAATTAAAATCAATCAAGTCTATGATATTAATCCTATTTAAAATATCTTTATAAGATTGGTTGCATTTTAATCATAATTAATAAAACATTATGCATTCATTTTGTCTAGGGTGAGTGAGTGAGTGAGTGTGGACATTTTATGGCAGAAGAACCAAGAAAAACTTATATCAGACACATAGCGCTTTACACATTCCATTGTATTTTTACATTCTATGGAATGACAAGGAATACGTATGCTATAAACTAGTAAACAGTGCCGGTTTATCCATTGGGGGCTTGGGGCCGGAGCCCGGAGGTGCCCAGAAGGGCCCGGATAAACTGGACAACCAGATTTTCTGGTTATAAATTTCGATCCTTCAGTGTCAAGGGGGCCTGTAGATTTTCTGCGCCCCGGGGCTCGAAATGATCTTAAACCGGCACTGCTAGTAAAAGCTCAAAAATCAAAAACACAAATAAACTGTATGTTTCATTATAAATAATTATGCAAAATATCTAAACTTCCCAAAAATATCATGGCCTTGACCATCCTTTTGACCAGCTAGGCTTTTGAATTTTAAAACTGGATCATGTAATTAGATGAATTTATTAATGGCCAATATCTGAGGTTAAGTAGCATATATATATATATATATATATATATATATATATATATATATATATATATATAAATTATGAATACGGTTATCTCATGCCAGTCAGAAACCCATGATTTATATTATATTTTTAATTCAAATATTACTAAATAGTTTTGCTTCAATTTTGACTTAATTCCCTAGTAAAGAAGATCATTTTCACAATCACCATTGTTTCATAACAATATACACAAATGCATGTGCTATTCCTTGCCAATGGCTCACCAGCAAGGGACATTCCAACAACATCCAAAATATGTAAACGCGCAGTTATGTCTTAAATACGTTCCACAATTTCGATGGGGAAAAAAACGTTTACCAAAATTGGTCCAACGACTCATTCCTCTAAAAAAAAGTAAACAAGTACGAATTCCAGCGAACATATTTAACAAAGAAAACGTGACTTGTTTGAGGAAAGACCGATAAATCGCCATCTTGTTTTGTCATCTGATTGCAGGTCACTGTAAACTATTCCATTGGGTAATATAATAAAAGAAAAAGCGCTACCCCGGAACCGTTTCACCAACAAATCCCAACGTCGTATGGCCCACCTAGGTTATGGCGTTTCGCCAGCTCACGGCAGTTAGAAGTATCCGCCCCCCTTTTCCTATTAAACTCACCCAACAGCTAGAAGATCCTGTGTGGGTCATTTGGGCCAGTCGGAGTTGTCGAAAACTGGCCGATTCAATCAGTTTGAGTATTTTTTATCGTTTTTTTCTTTCCATTTTGTAGTCAATTCAGTATTCCAAAAAAAAAATCCTCCCCCCCCCCCGTTAAAGCATGCGCACGCGCCTGGTAGTTACAAAAAAAGAGTTCTGGAGCATGCCTTGACATCTGTCCAGGCAACTAATGAAGAATACTTCAGGGGAAAAAAAGAGGGAAAAATTGTGTGGGCTTGAATAAAAAAAAATTAGTTATAAATGGGTCAGAAGAGGATAAAGACCTAGCTTGCATATATAGGCATATAACGAATTTGGTAGTGGCAATGAACCCTCCCCGGGTCTGGGGTGGTTGTACCTGGGGGGTGATCAAGACGCTTCCCCACCTGTGGGGAGGAGGTTGTAAAAAAATCGGAGGCATAAAAGAAATTGGGGTAGTATATGCGTTGGGTTGCGTAAAAAATAAAGGAGCTTGCATAAAAAAGGGATGGTTAGCGTCAATGACCTCCGAAGGAACACTTCCGTTACGCAATATCCGTTTTCTAAATCCAACCAGGAACGGAATCTTGGAAAATTCTTGAAGAATCGCCGCGAAGTTTGAAGCCCAGGAAGTGTTCGAATCTGTCCCTAGAGTGAACTTGGGCAGAATTGTGTTTTGAGGTCCAATCGTGTTTATGTATAAGCCTTACGCAATGGGCTAGTTCTGTTGTAGCGAATTGGGTTTGGTGTATCGGAGTGTACATTTCTTCAAAACGCTTTTGATCATGGAATATTAGTTTTTAAAGGTAAGCTAAGTTTTTAATTAGGATTTTATAGAGATATTTGAAAAATATTTGAATTTTCAATGGATATTTTAAATTTGATTTTGTTTATGTAATTAAACATTCGGTTAACTTTATTCCTACGTCTTTTTTGTTTCTATAAATTAAATTTTTTTAAAAAAAATAATTTACATTGGTAAATAGTATTAGAGCATAATTATCAAAAAAACAAACAAAAAATGTCAAAATCAATTTTGTTAAGATAAGATTTTTTTTTCCTTTCCTTTCCTTTTTAATTAAAATATTTGTCAATTTATATTGAACATATTAAAATTGATTAATTTTTTGCTCTGCACACATTTCAGCCACTTTATTGTTATATTGGTTCCAATTATACAATACAAGGCCAGTCTTATTAGTGAGATTTGCTCGTATGAATGTACAGCACAAGAAAATTATTGATTGAAAAATCTAACTGAAATATTTTATCTATTTTATTTGCATGTAATTTTTATGTTTATTTAAATATATTTTTATCATTATTCTATAAATGTATTTATTGGAATGTGATTTTGTTACAGATTTATTTCAATTAGAATTTCAGCTTTTGATTTATTTCCAGTAAAGTTTTAGAACAATTCCCACTTTTAGTTGATTTTTAAATAAAAAATAAATTTCAAAAGTTGTGACATTTTTTTAAAACTAATTTAAATGATATAATAAAAATTCTATTACAAATATTTCCGATTTCTTATTCTTTATTTTTTACAACTATGTCCAGTACCTAAAAGTTGCCGCTAAAAGAAAATAATTACATTATATCTTATTGAGACAAAATTATTCTCTAACGAGTATTTTAAAGACGGTTTCAAATGCTGATGATCTGAAAGTAGAATTTCAAAATCTGAATTTCTGCTTTATACTCTCAGGATGGTAATTTATTTTTTAAACCCTTAACAGATTGATAGGTACCAATCATTCAATTCTTTACTGAAACAGATTAAAAATCTTTTCTATGAGGATTAAAGTTAATAGGTTTTGCACTATCATATATATGTAAAAATCTTCATATACCCTATTTGAGAGACAATAAAAAAAAGAAATGATATATCCTACAAATCAGAGGAATCTGTAGTAGAGAAGTAAAGAAAAGTCAATAGACCAAAATGGATGGTTGTTTTCTAAAGATGTCATTGACTTAGGGCAGTGAAATAGGGTTAAGCTTGCTTTATAGACCCTAACTTTCATCTCCAGCAGAAAATTTATACACAGTTGTGAAGAAAAGAATATAAACCAAGATTGAAAATCACTAAGCACTGAAATTTTTACGTGTAAACAAACATTAAGCCATTTACCGGTAAAACTACTTTGAATGAATATGAATGGGAATATATAAACTAAAACTAACTGTCAGCAAAATTACAGCATGATACCTTTCTAGGTAAAATTGTGTTTTATTCCTCATTTTGCTACATTATTTCAGGTAAATTCAATTTTCTATAAATTTAAATAGTTCGTAATATGTTTGTATAAAAGAGTGCAATTTATGTTATACTTAGATTTGGTTTAAATTTTTTACATAAAAAAATAAAACATGCACTTTTTTACTTTACTCTAATGATTTTATGCCAACAACATTATCAAACCATTTAAAGCATAAATCTCTTAAAATATATATATATATATTTTTAATTACCTCGTTCTTACAAACTGAATTTGTAAATATTCAGCTAACTTCATTTTCTTTTTCCAGCAATGCTTAGATCTACAAAATGATCTTTTCGGTGACAAACTGTTTAACCCAAATTGCGGTCAAATGATGGGGACTAAATTTGAATTCAACCCTCTCTCATCTAATTTCTATATCATGCCGTGTGTGAGATTCTTTTTTTTAATTAATCATAATTAAATGCAATATATCCATAACTCTTTGTGATATTGACTTCGTTGAGAACTAGAGCCCATAAATACTAGAATAAGATTACCACTAATTTAACAAGTTACTCCAGAGGAAGCTAAAAGGAAAATAAAATGTTATTTATCAATTTAAAGCTTGAAAATTTAGCATTTTAAATTTATTTAAGTAGGCCGAAAAATAGCAACATCTTTCTGTGATAAAGTCTTCAAGACTACAATTATTTCTTTTTCAGATATCTGTATTTTTATATCTTTGATAATCATGAACAGACTGAGAAAACCTTTTATCAAATATTATTTAAATTAATCATAATAAACTTTATCTCTTGTTTCTTATTTAAAAACAATGAATGATTCGATTGATAAATCAATTATTGTTATTGCTGTCACCGATTATTTTGATAAATAATTGATTTGATGTTTTTAATAATTTGAAAACATTAAATCTTCTTAATTTATCAAATATTTATTAAATTATCTTAATTTCAATATCGAAAAAATTCTGCGAAAGATACTATATTTTTAGCTTTCATGTAAAATTAAAATACTTTTTTTCTTGTAAAATAATGATAAGAACTAAATTTTATTTTCAATCACTAGCTATACAACTCCATGTACTATTTTACCAAAATTAGTTCTGCATCATTTTAAAATTAGAAATTGTATGAAGGAAACTGTATTTTATTTAAAATTTTAAATTAGTTCACCAGAAACTGATTTTAGAATTTTACTTTCAATTGTGATTGAGTAATCGAAAGAAGAATATTTTACAAAAAAATAATTTGTTAAAATATGAAATACAGTATAATAATTTGACATTATGTAAGAATTTTCTCAAAAAATATGTTAAATCGGTTGACGAAATACTTTTAGAAGTTTCGTAAAATGAAACAAAAAGTTCTTAAAAATAAAAATAAAAAAAAATAATAAAAAGTTTTTATGCCCAAGATAGTTAAAGTTCTTCGTATTCAAATAAGTGCAATTATCGTATTATAAATACTCGAGAAAAAAAATTAACATTCAGAAGGATTTCCACCAAGAAAATTCATTTAATCAAATACTTGAGAAGTTTCACCCGAAGATACAAATCATCTGCCGATTAGACACATAATATTAAACCATCTTTTCTCCATTATTATTAGATTATTTGAATTCGATTTAATAATTTGATTGTTTATCTGAAAAATCAAATTAAACCAACTGTTTAAATGATTAAATCCTTATAAAAATATAATTTAAAAGATATATATATATACTATATGCTTAAATTTTGCTAGGTGTTTTTCAAGCATTCTTTTTTCATCTATTTATAGGCAGGAGTTAACAATGGAAGATATAAAGCTTAAATTTTAATTCAAAATATAATGACCAACTTTTTCTTTTAATAATCTCAAAAGCAATGCGCGAAAACACGTGAAAAAATATTCCAGCAAAAAAATTGAAATTACTCAGATTACAAAGGAGTGGTTTCTAACTTTGTATAACATTGTACTTTTATTTAAATTTGGTATTTCTAAAAAATTTTAGTTTTGCAAAAGGAATCGTGTGATATCGGTTTAAAAGTTCAATTTCTGACAGAAAGAACACTTTAAATGTACTAAAATATAAAATTTTCAATTTTTTTAAAGATGGACTAATACAATACTGAGCAGATACCTTTTAAGAACATGTTAAAGATATTAATTTAAAAGTGCCATTAAAAAACGATAAATGTACGTATTACTATACTGTATAGTATAGTTCCTCTCAATATTCTTTTCAAAATGCTTTAATTGCATCATTGTAACACTTTAAAATAATTAAATGCAGCTTTTTTTAATATTAATTGATATTACTCAAACTTAACAACTTTATTCCAACCTTATTTAAATATTATTTAATAGGTTGCGTATTTATTTCCCCCTTTTTTTAAAAACAAGGAAAACTTTTTAAAAAGTATCCTTTTAGGGTTTCGTAAAAAAAATTAATATCATTATACACTCTTCGTATGTAATGTAATCTCATTTTAGAACTTATATCATTTTGTTCCAATTTTTTCGTATCGTCAATTTTCAGTCAAAAATTATGTAATCAAAGCTACCATAAATCCAATGTTCTATTTTAAATTTTTTCAGTAATTTTATGAATATTTAATTCCATTAGAAAAAATGTCCAGCCCACTGTCATGTTTAGTTAACCATAGTTATTAAAATCTGTCAACATTTTTATTTTCTTGCTGTATATATTTCGTCTCAAGAAAATTTTTTCACATGTTACAATTTAGGATATAAGTTGCCCATTCCAAAGTTTGAATCGCTTAATTTTCATGAATTATGGTATCCAAGTATATAATTGATATAGTCTATGCTCGAAGCTATTAAAATTACCTCCAACGTTACCATTAACTTAGTTTCCTTTATCATGATTAGTGTTTTTTAATATTTTAAAAAAATAAGAAATAAAAATAAAATATTTCAGCCTAGTGATTTTCGAGCTAATGTAAAGAAATTTGGTAAAACATGCTTATTTTTTTCTCTGAAATCATTTTTAATATTAAACTCTATTTTATTAGTTCACTTAGTTTTAAATCTGACTTTCTATTTCAGGATATATTTCAAATACCTTTTTAAAACCAGCATAGCTCTAAGAACACTTTCAGGAATTTGTTATTGTGACGTTATCAAAGCTGCTGTCATAAAAGTAAAGTAGGGTTTTATTTACCCATTTAACTATTAAATAATACCAAAACATAAAACTAATGAAATTTTTATGTAAAATTAAAAAAAATAAGAGATTAAAACAGGTGTTCGAATTATTTTAAAAAAGGTAAATCTTAAAATAATGCTTCAGTTAGGACAATTTCATGCAATAATGTCAAATTTATCAAACAATCTAGATGAGAATTACAGAGCATTCAGGAGACATAAAAATAAACTTATGCTAAAAATAAAAATTTAAAGCATATTGAAGTGGAAATTCCATTAACTTGATTTTTGTTTTATACTTTAAAAATCGAGATAAAAGTAAAAAATTAGGAAAAGTTACAATTTTTTCAAGAATTATAAAAAATGTTGAAGACTTTTCTGCAATATCTTCATTTTGAACCAATTGGTTTTCCGAAATATAATGTTTGATATTTTTAAAGTTGAATCAACGGCATTTCTTTTGTTCTCCATGCGATCTAAAGACTGCGAATTCTTTTAACACAAAAGGGCATTTAAGTAAATGTGAACAAGAAATTTTAACTCTTATAAATTATATCGATTATATATATATATATATATATATATATATATATATATATATATATATATAAAAGTATCTAAATAAATATTGTATGCATAAGTTTTAATTACTTTTAAGCTTCGAATTCAAGAGTTGATCGTGCTCAAAATATGCCCAACTTCTTATACAAAAGAAAAAGAATACCACATTTATCCTGATCTACAACCTAGTAACTACGATTTCTTTTGCAACAAAAGTTCCTTTAGGCAAAAATTAGAATGCAATTTTTAATTCTGGTAAATAAAACACCAATTTTGAAATTGTTTAAGTACGTATTGTACATCAGTTCCAAATACTTTAATGTTTTATTTTCAAAAAGTGTTCGTAAATTACACCGAACTTCTTGCATAAGAGAAAGAGAATAACTAATTCTCCATAATAACTTGATAATAAAATTAATAACCAGAATATAATAATCCAATAAATATTACGAAATCAATGCGTTAACAGACTGTTCTTCAAAACCAAAAGTTTTAGTTTCAAAAATGTAACATCTTTTTGTCTCACCGAACCTTAGAAAGAATTCGATAATTACGAAATAACGCTACCTACACAATTTAGAGAAATTGCATGTTTTCGTTAACGTATAAGGGATTTGTAATGAGTTCCTTAACACCTTTGGGTGAAATAATTTTGAGAGATTCTTAAAAATAACGCATTTACAGAAAAGACGCATCATAAATCGAGGAGGAATACCAGTGATTGTTTACCAGTGTCAAGCATGTAAAGGTATTCTGCATTTATTAAAAATACATTTGTAGTTAATTGTTTGACAATAAGCATTTATTTAATTGCGCTAGTTCTCTCACTCTAAAAAGTGTAAAGTATTTAAGCAGTATTAAAATGCTTAAAAGTATTAAAAAGTCAGCAATGAATAGCATGTTTAATATAAAATCCTAACTTCAGATTTTTCTAATAGAATTGAAAAAATCCAAATGGTTATTAAAATGCTAACAGTTTATAAATTTGATTTTCAAACTGAAAAATTTTTATGTTTACTAGCCGAAGATTTAAGAACCTATGAAAATCTAAATTGCTTGTGATCGTAGAAATTGAAAAGCGTGTGTCTTTTAGAAAACATTTATTTTCTACTTTACTAGCAATAATACCATGCTAACACATTACTCAAAAGATTTCTATAAACTTGAAAATACATGAGTACGTTACGATAAACAAATCAAAAAGGATCACCACCCTCTTTATTTAGTTATGTGACCTTATTTGGAACAATGAACTTAAGTATAAGGAGCAACGATCGGTAACGTAATACGTAATAGGAAATCCGGCCACAGGTTTATGAAAATAAACGTATATTATTTTTAAGTTTTAAATGTTCTTAAAAAATTTTCAAGTACTTTTAAAATATTTTAATAAGGATAGAGGTGTTTATTTTTTGTATTGTTTACATAAATAATATTTGAAAATCGAGAATCGTTTTAACTTTTAAATGGAAGAATACTAGCTTAAAAATTTCTAAAATCATCATTCTTCTCTACTGCCTTCTACGAAGATTATTTCATCATTTGTTTTTTTGTTTAAAAAATTGTCTTCTTTCATTTTGCATTTATTACAGGGTCCATTAGAATCGCTGTGCATTAAATATTATTACTAATGAAAATAAACAGATCTTTTATTTTAATAAAACTAGTTACCTATAATCTATGACAACTAAAAAACCCGCAAAAGAATATCAAATCTGAAAATGTAAAATGCTTGTATTTTCTAAAAAAACAATGAATCTTCGGACAATTTATGATGCTTGTAAGCAAAAGAATCCTTAAATAAAAATTAATTCATTTCGCATAACCTGATTATTTGGAGAAATCAGACTCGTCTAACTGATGTTTGTAATAATAACATACTCAGATTCAAGAGTTATTTTGAAAGAAGAAATAATAAGTAATTAGCTTTAACAATTATAACATTTTGTCAAACTTAAGAGAAAAATTACGTTTACTCTGAGTTGTATTTTTTAAAAAATAATCATGATTCAATGTTAATAAAACAAAGAATTTAAAATTTCATGGTGTATTTTTTTTATTTCTATTTGAAAAACTAAGGCAAAGACTTCGTTATATCTGAATTATTATTCTCCTATGACTTATGTATAGGATATGTGCTCAACATATTAAGAAAATATTCAGAATTGTCAAGTAAAATTACCAAGCAAAAATTATAATTTTGCTATACAAATACAGTAAATCTTCATTAATCCCAACCCTATGTTCCGGTCAGCTATTTTGGAAATATTTGTGATTAATAAATACAAAACCATTATATTTTAAGTAGCTTTTCAACTAAATACGTATTATGTAAGTAATGTATAGATTTAAATTCTCTTTAGCAGAATTTTTTATTTCATTTTTTGGTTTATCTTATTTTTCAAAACACATGCTATATTTGCAGTAGAAATTATTTAAATATGTACCTGGCTCATTTTAAGGGCTGTTTTGTTTAATCTAAACTTGAATGAATCCGGCCGATCTAGAATCTCAATTAGACTGGATATAAACGAGCTTCATACTATTTTATTTTTCTCCCTATACTTAACTAAACTATCTTCAATAAATGTTTCCTTTTGCTGAGAGAAATATAATTTAATAATTTATTAATTATAAGCAATATTAATATTAATTAAATGAATTATACTATGAATATTTCTCTCTTATGGGTTTATTTATAATGCAACATAAAATGGTAGTAGAGAATTTCAAACAACCTTAACGTTGCGCTACTATTCTCTAAATTTTGATAAAAAAAATTTTAATTTTATTTTTATTATCTGACAACGTTTAAAACAGTGATTTTTTTACATTTATTTTCACTTAAATTAGAGTATACATATAAAAGATTTTTAAAGAATATTATTACAATACGATAAGATTCAATTTTTTGGAAAAAAAATTAAGAAACAATAACTTATTTTTAAAACATTCTTCTTTTAAGAAAAATGCTTGAATAATAATAATAATTTGCCGGTATATATTGCTAGGACTTCTATACCAAGGTTGAACTGTGGCCACGGTAGCCTAGTAATCGTGGCTGGTGTGTCATGAGTTCGAGCCCAGTACCACTAAAGACCCGTCGTGTTGGGGATCAATGCACGTTAAATCTGTCCTGAATTCAAACGTCCTCTCATTGGTGTGGTGTGGTAGTTAGGAGAGGGAGGTGCCAGCTTAGGTGCCGTCCTCGTCACTTGACCATGGTTCAAAATTACGAGGTCCGTCACCAAAAGCCCTCGTGTAGCTGAACAGTGCGACGTTAATATTCACTCACTCTATACCGATGTTGAAATAAAATTTTTAAAATATATTATTTGGAAGGAGATTTTTTTTTTCATATTTTAATATATCAGAGTAGAGAATTTTTAAAAAAAAACTTTATTATTTTAATTATTTTAATTGATCGAAACTCTAATAATAATGTAAACTTTTCCAAACTTTTAGTTCAACTCTGGTATAGAAGTTCTAGCTATATGTAGACAAAATATTTTGATTGTAGTAGCATTTTTTATAAAAGGAGAACGAAACGAATCGATGTCATTCTCTCACCATTTTTACGTCAAAAAATTGGATTTAAATAAACTTTTTCTTGTTATAATAATAATCTTAAGACGACTTTAAAAGTATATTCTAATTAAACTGACACAAATATCAAAAAATAATTTATTTAACCTTTTCCAAAATCACGGTGTTTCACGTAGTTAGTCACCTTAGCTCGCGATCTTAATATCAACATTATAGTATGACCTTAAAACTCTTCAGGGCTTAAAATTTATAAAATGATTTTTAATGGATGTTAAAAGTATCATATATAATTCTAAGCTCAAAGATATTCCCTTCTTTAAACGAAATCGTTCCTTGATTGTTCCGTTTTTTGAAAAATATCATCCAAATCAGAAAATAAGTCACAAATCAAATTTAAGGTATCCGACTACGTTGGGAACCGTGCTTTTGAATACAAGTATAAAATTATTTTAAGAATATTATTAAAACAAAAAAATATTTAAATGGGATTTTGGCAATAAATGAACACAGAATTGCATATTTTCAAAACATTCTCCGTTTATGAAAGATGTTTCTGCAATAATATTTTGCCCATATATACCTCAAGCCTCTGTACAGAGCCTGAACTAGGATTTTTGAAATATGTATAACTTAGAAGTGTATTTATCCATATTTTAATACATCAGAGTGAAAATATGTTACCAAAAAAAACATCGATTTTTGTTTCAATTGGTAGTAACTCCGAAAATAATGTGAATTTTTCAAAAATCCAAGTTCAGCTCTCTGGTGAAGTTTTAGCTATATATAAATAAAATATAACTATTATAGGAGTATTTTTCCTAAAAGGAGAATGTTTTGAAAATAGGTCATTCTATGTTTATTTCTTGCCAATTTTGCATTTTTAAATAATTTTTTATTGTAATAACATTCTAAGAACAATTTTGTATGTATATCTTAATCTAAGTGGCACTAAATATTTTTAAAAAAATATTCCTTTGTACGCTTTTGTAAAAGCATTGTTCCGAATGTAGTTGGATACCTCAAAAAGATAATACGAATTAGTCAGTGAATTGTATTTAATCCTAATAAACTGTATTCAATCTTAATGTATTAAATAAGGTATGTAACCTTATATTTATTTTTATTTCGTTGGCTTAGAAATAAATGTTCCTTAAATTCTTTTGGGGTCCGAGTCAAAAACAATGAAAATCTAAGAGTTTAGGAAAAATTCTTAACATATCTTCAATAGCGTAGCTTGATGAATAGACTAAAACAATCGACTGCTTTCACTTGTACCAAGTTAAAAAGCGAAGTAGAGAAAAAAAATTTTCTTTTTCCTCTCTTTGGTTTTTAGATTTTGCTTTTTGGAATTCTTCCAAATTCTTCTCATTTCTTATTACCGGACTAAATCCAATTTCAGCTCCTTTTACTTTACTTTAGGATGGTAAATTTTTCTTTTCCTTTTTTCATCTGATTTTATTTTAAATAAAGAAGGCTTTGAAAATAAGGGTACAGGCTTTTTGTAATACTAAACAGGACTATGTTTGATAAAATTTCAGATTCAATAGATGGAAATTTAAATTAATGGCTGATATTTGCATATTTTTTTTATCATACTGGATTATTTTGGGATGTCGTTTTTATTATTAAATAAAGCATAGATAATTAGTTAGGTGTAGTACATTAAAACATGTCAATAATAATAATAATGTTTCTAAAGTAGATTTGAAAAGTAGACATTTCTATTTTTTCTCCTTGTAGAGTAATATATGAAGGTGATTTTTTTTAAATTTTAAATAGTTTCGGATTCAAAAATTTTTACTTATTTTCCTTTAATTAAAATTTTTTTTTAAATATATATTTTTAAATATAAACATTTTTTTAAATTTAATTCTATTTTTTCTGTTCTTCTAGCAGAAGTTTTAAAACTGCTTTTGCTAGGCGTTAAACAATAGGACCTGAATCTGGAATATATTTTCAGAAATAAAAGTACTCTCCCACATTACTATAATATTTGAACTTCGCTATCCTATAGAGAATCACTTATTTTTATCATACTACTCATTTTTATCAAAGTTAACACATTTTTCTGGTATAAAACGCGTTTCACATTTTTCTTCTATATTTTCTTCTATATGTACGCTAAATGAGCTATCCCTTAACATGTTAAAAGAAGAAATTAATAATTTATAAAAACCCTGTATTATAAACAAGTGTATGAATTACAATGTTGCCAGTTTGCTTGAAAATTGAGGAGTTTTTTTCTCACTGAAAATGTGCTCTATGTTTTCATCAGGCTCTTACACATTGGGCGAAGATCCGATTCGGTGAGTGTATGATCGGAGGTTATTGTACTTACTACTAAGACACTTATAATTTTCCTCTAAATAAGAAATTTCTTAAAAATTTATTCGAATATTTAAAATTATGATTGAAATATTAATGATAAAACACTTCAAAACCTCTTTTTCAATTTCTACTATTAGTTCACTCTCTCCCTATATATATATACATCATTCAAATTTTCAATCGTTTATAAAAATACTTTCTTTCTATCCATCCATTCAAAGTAAGAATGGACTTAAAATCACTTTTCGTCATTTTTTTTATATTACTTGTTGAAACTTATTTTATTTTAACATTGTTCGAAAATTACTTCTTTTGAGTGCTTTATGGTTACGAGTTAATAATTTTAATGAAAAATAAAAATAAAATCGAAAACATATTTTTATTACCTTTCATTTTTCAGTATATGTAATACATGCATTTTAATGTATTAACTTTCAAAAATTATTTGAATGATTTGTTTTCCAAGGAAAGGAAGTATTCGATCCTTTTCATCAAAGTTCATTTGAAATTTATCTGAAATTGTGATATAAGGAAAGTTAAGAATTTATTTTGTATTGAGACTGACCTTCTAGTGAATTTCTTTGAATACATAAAAAATACAAGGACACATAGTTCAGTTAAAAGGAATTTCAGTTTAAATTGTAAAATTAATTAATCTCTTAAATATTTTAGATGGTAAAATACTGGTTCAGCACAACACAGGAAATTTGTTTCTCTCGAAAATGAATTACGATCATGAATAAAAATGAAACTCAGTCCAAGCAAAAGAATAGAATCAGTTTACGCACAGACTAGAATTTCCTCCTAAAGACTTGATCTTTAGCACATTTTATGCACTGAATTTATCGTCGAAACACACATCGTAAATATACTTTTCACAAACTAAATTCAATAAAAAAAGAAGCAAAAATATTTTTTGTAAGCATTCAAAGCCCTATTTCTATTCGGATTTTAAAAAGCGCAAATCTCAAATTCGGCAACGGGGGAAAATCATATATATCCGTATGCATTGAAATTTTATCGCATTTACAAAAACATTCCGACTTTGTTTAGAGGACAGAAGAGGACAGAAACCAGTCGGGGAAACATTTTAGCGTACGCCAACGAAGTCCTCACCACAATTTTCTTAAAAAATAGAAATATATATGTCTATAAAATTCTGGTTTTGAATTCTACATATACGTGTTATACCAGGGCCCTCTGTCGCTCTGTACCCATGAGAATCCGTAATGTTGACTCTGAAATTCAGTTTTTTAAGAAAGGGAAGAGAAAGAAAGAGCAAAAGGAACGCTAGCATGAGAAAAAAGAGCGAGAGAAGAAAGAAAGCAGCGAATTTCTATCCTATAGTTACCATTCGGGTACCTATTATTGGATTTGTTCTATGCTGACGGAAGTGTTTTCGAAATTTAATATTTTTAAACTTTCATATCGTCAGCGTTTTTATTTATTTTTATTTGCACGATTTTTATCGATGGATCTTTTGCCTTCTCTTGGATTCGAAAACGAATTGTACGCTACTTAAAATGAAATTCATAAAAAATTCATTACTCCATTTCCGTTTCTTCAATGGAAAGGAATAACCCTTTTTGGAGGGACGAACTGGATTTATAACGAGTTTTGTAACGAACGTAGGCAATTTCTCTTTTATTATTTCTTTTTAGTTAGGATTTTCAAAATGATGAGAAGGCGAGGTAAAAAGTAAATTAAAAGAAAATCATAATCTGTTTTCTTAGTTTTATTTCTTGCATCAGCAAATATAAAAAAAGATTTTTCAGACTTAAAATTGTTAAATTATCACGATTTAAAAACTTTATAAAATGTGAGATTCATAATTGCTAGATCGGATTCATTCTTTCTAAAGCCATCGAGATATTTTAACCAATAAAAAAAGTCCGATGACATATTTTGATAGTTTTTAAGTCTTGTAAGTCGATTTCGACATGAAAAAACACTTGCCAATAAAATAATTCACTGTAAGCACATGATGAAATGTCCCTAAACTGAGCAACAGTTGATCTAAATAGGATTTTTTTAAAAAAAATTTTAACATAGAATTGGCAACGTATACTTAGTGTTTATTTTCTCCCACACTTAAGTATAAAATGTCCTACATTCCATATACAAAGTTCTACTTTAGATATACAATGTTATTATTTTATTTCTTCTTATTATTTGAAAGAATATAGTCGACCTAAGTCATTACATTATAATAATGGAAGTGAACCTTAACATTGCAAAAATTAGCGAAAGATATTTGTCATTTTATTCGACACATACATTCATCTCTTTTTAAATTATCAGTGAGATTTTATAAGAAGAATTTTACAGTTATTTCATTGTGTTTTTCTTTTAAAAGCACATATCATGTAGAAAGTTTGTTTAAAATAGTTTTTACATTTTATTATATTTCTAGGTATACATTTCTCAAAATCATTGATTGAACTCGTGCTAAATTTGTGTTGTGAAATACCTAAACCGGAATCCTTTATTTTATATTTAAGAATTATTTAACTTTTGGTGCATTATAAGTTTTTTCAAAACGAAGATGTACTTCATAACCTTTATTTGATAGCTATTTAAACAGTAAATAAATGATATTATGACATAAATACAAAAAATATATATATATATATATATATATCAGAAATAAAATTAAAATAAGGCAAAATATGAAAATTAGTTTTCAAAATATGAAATAGTTTAAGTATTTGCAAAAAGAAAAGAAAACATTTATACGAAATATGTATCTACACGGCATGCATGCACAGTTAAAGCCAGCTGAGATATGGTTTTAAACTATGATTTTTTTGCTATAAAAGATTTTTCGTAAAGCTAAACTGGAATATTATTTGGACAGTTAAATTCTATAAAAAGAATTTTGGAATCACAATAATTTATTCTCCGAAAGTTGAGACATTGATGTCATCTTCCGAGTTAGTTGAATAATACTTGAACATGGATTGATAGTAAAAACCTTTTTCCTGTCTTTTAAGAATATTCATGTAAAAAGATTATTCAATTCCTGATCTCTTCCAATACTACAACTGTCCTCTTCAATACTCACTAAAGAATTAAAAATGCAAATATGTAAAATTTTCTTAACGAAAAGCATATTAGGAAAGTCGTGACATTAATATTTTATAAAAAGACTAGAGTGAGTAAATTTACGATAACCATCTCTTTTTCATCTATAATTTACAATAAATATATATCTCTGGTAATTATATTAAATTTAGTAAAGCAAAAAAATTAAAGCAAAATAAATTCACAAGAATGCAAAATTTAGAGCATTACGAACTGTTGATATTTATCGTAAGTATTCTTTAATACACATAAAAGTAACAATTGTGTATTGCTTGATTTTAAAAAAAAATCTTTATCATACAAATCATCAATTATCTTTGAATGATCCAAATTATAAAAGAATATTCAAAACTTTATATAATTTGCTTTTTAATTTTTTTAAACCTCTTTACCCTTTTCTTTCATCGAGTGTGCATCACCATACTCTGAACTCGAATTTAGGATCAAGTATTAAAGATTATATTTAAGGCCATGTTACTACATAAAATGATTGTATCTACAATTCTATAGCAAAAATTTTATGTAAAAATTCTTATATAAAATGTTATTCACATACCAATTTTATTTTTCAAGATATATAAGATGGCTGAAGAAATGAACAGTAAGAATTTATGAAATTATTTCTTGTTAAAAACTTCAGTCAGGAACTGTTCATGGAACAATATTTATTAAATATTCAAATTCTTGTAGAAATTAATAAAAAATTATCTATATAATCTAATGACATGATATTCGGAAATCCAATAAGTATGCTAAAAAATTTCTTATTTCTGAGAAAGCTATTATTTATTTAATTATTCACCTGTTTTCAAGTAAATACCAGTTAAATCTTTCTCTGTTTATCAAAATAAAAGGATTTTTTTTTAGTTTTTAAGAGGAATTTATGCTTAGATATTCCGTGTATATTACTGAAAGATATTTTACTATGTCCTCTCCAGAAGGTTAAAGCCTTAAATTTTTTTTAAATTAATATTATTTGTTTTAAATTTTTGGATTTATTTATTGGAGTTGCTCTTTCTATTTTGTAATTGTAACTGCTTTTAGAATCCCAATTCAATACCAGAAATAAAGGTTCAAATTTAAGTTCTTTTCAGTTCAGTTTAATGATCATTTTTCGTATAGTAATATTATTAGTTGTAGTAAGAATATTAAAGTTTTGTATTGCTTGGAGAAGCAGGAGTAAAAAATTTCTATTTCTTTTACTTTAACAAACAGAATTAGTACTTAAATTGGATTTTAGATGTTATTCCTGAAGGCAAATATTCTCTTTATTTAATATGAAATTTTCTCTAGTTCATCATAAATTAAATTTTAAGAAAAATTGCATGAGATAAGTAAACAAAAGTAAATAAAGAACAAAAACTGATAAAATAATGATGAAACTATAAAATATTCCCAAATTTAATGAAATAAAGATAACATTTTAGACACTGATGTTGATTCTGTTACGCAGCTCCTGTAACATTTGCAATAAACGAAAATTTTTGCTCGAAGATACTTAGGATTTAAAATACTTCAGTAAAACTAAAAACTGCTTAATCAATGTGTAATTTCTCTTCTTTAGTTCAAATGTCTATTTTCACTTTTTCTAAAATGCAATAATTTCTTTCTAAAAAGCTATATTTCTAAAAGAGCAAACCTGATTCCATTTTATTTTTAAAGAATTGAAAAAATAGCTAACTACGGTGTATATTTTGTGCAAAATATAAATTTGGATAGTATTTGTAATTAAAATGCAGAGAAAAAATTTAAATAATGAAAACAAATCTTTAAAAATACTTAAAGAAAAGTAAAATGAAGTATATAGAATTTAGTGCTATTGAAAAATGCTACTTTTTACAAAATTAACAAGCATATAATTTTAACTTAAGATTAAAGAAATAATAAATATTACTTATAAAGCAATAAATGTTATTCAATAAAAGTTACTTATAGAGAATAATAAATGAACAAGTTCTTTACAGGATTTTAAAGAAACAAAAAGAAATAACCATATAATTTTAAAACAATGTATGAGAAAAGAGAATATTCTAACATGTGTTTACAGTTATTTACTGAATATACAGAGTTTTTCCCCTAAAATTTCTTTAACTAGAAGTCAGGTAATATACATAAATCAAAAATTAACAAGTATCTACACAGACATACATCGTTTACGAAAAATGTTACTTTTAAGAGATGTATCTGCTTTATTTGTAGTCTATTATTTTTGCCATCTAATAAAGAGATAGAGAAGGAAGTTAAATTTTGCTGAATACTAGAGTCTCTTTGTAGGTACTTAATTTCTTTTAAGAGATTTTTCGTTTTTTAACATTTCATAGCATTTCACTGAAAAAAATGCATACATTAAATATTTAAAGTATGAATTTTTGGGGAAAATACTAATGTTTTCAAACGGCTTAGAGATCTTTGACCTGATATGTTTTCAGCTGAAATAACTTTTCAAGATCTATATTTGGAAAACAAATTTTTTCACTTTCAAATAATAAATTTTTCTGAAATCTGTACATGTTATAATGTAATGACATATTTAACCGTACATTTTTCTGCAATTATTTCAAATAAAATTGTGTGGTGAATTTCTTCAATGAATAAAATATTTGTAGAAAAATAAGAATCAATTCTAAAGAAATAATAAAATGAAATTTTGGTTAAGTATTAAATTTATAATTATTAATATTGCTTTGTTCCTGTCAAAATTATTTAGGTTTTGCTTATCAAACTTAATAGTTTCCTTTGTCTTCATAAAGAAGTAACAAATCTGAATAAAATTTGAAAGTGTAAAATTTTGCATGAAAATATTTTCTTAGAAATTATGTTCTACATAAGAAAATGTGGTGTTGAATATCTTTTTAGTACAATTATCTAACATATAGTTAAACAATGGCGATGGATTGTGACAATTATTATCAAATCAGATGCCTTTATTGAAATATTGCTTGTGAATTTTAAACATAAGTCTACGAAACCTTTTTTTAAGTCTTATTACTCTTATTGATATATATCGTAACCATTATTTGGTACTATTTACTTTTCAATCATCATAGAAAAATCTCGATTTCATTTTAGAACTTTATTGTTTATATCAAATTGTTGAATTTAGTTTGATCTATTTTATTTTCTAATGTTGCCATATCTTTTTGTTTTTCGCTAAGAAATTTATATAAATTGCTAAACTTTAAATATTTTAACGAATCTTCTCCATTTCTAAAAGGGAATATTCTGCCTCTTGTATTGCATGATTCTTATCCCATCGAAATAATACATATAAATGTTCAATTTTCTGCTTTTAAAATATTGCAACATAAAATGCTGTATTTATTTTTCATATAAAAATAAAATTATTACTTATAAAACTTTAAAAACAAGAACTTAAATGGTTTCAAATTTACCTTACATTCTTATTCACATTATATGAAAATACTATATATAACCGATGCACATTACAAT
The DNA here is from genome assembly GCA_019973975.1 of Trichonephila clavata. Taxonomy (NCBI): domain Eukaryota; kingdom Metazoa; phylum Arthropoda; class Arachnida; order Araneae; family Nephilidae; genus Trichonephila; species Trichonephila clavata. The sequence goes on from BMAO01003421.1 coordinate 374,977, forward strand.
ACAGAGTCAGATGACAAGCATATTAGCAAACATTTCAAGTTTCCAACAATCCTAAAATAGGAAAATTTTACGTATTTTCAGAACAAAAACAAAATGGTTTTTTAATTCGCAGAAGTTGTGTTACACTAAATAAACCCAAAATGAAACAAAAAATATTCATTTATAATATAATATTTTTAATTCTGCATTAGTACGAAAGTTCTCTATTGCTATTATGTATTAATTTAGAAAAAAGTTATATTCAAACTATATTGGATGTGTTACAATAATTCGTTTAACAAGCTATTACTTCTATTGCATAATTTAACTGAAGTATTGCCTTTTTTTTACCAATATTGTATTTATTCGCAATTTTTAAATCCTAATTGCTATTGATTGTAAATAAAGGACAGAAAGATGTACGAAATGGTAGGATAATACAGAAATGTTAATATATCTCCTGCTCTGTTTTCATGTCAACATTATATTTCCAGTAACTATTCCCCGTATAGAATGTATAATATTTCGTGTAATGTGTTGGTACATTTCGAATATACGAAGTACGAATTTATAAACTAATATACGAAAAATAGCAACAATTTATATTTGAAAATACTATGGATATTTCAAATTAGCTAAAAACAATCATTTTTAGAAATCATTACTCGTTTATTAATTTGTTCTTATGATCAAAAAGAATTAAGGTATTCACATAACCTGTATAAATCATACATATATAGAACAGTATTAGTAAATCCTGTTCTATTTTCGCAAAAATCTCGCAACTGTTCTACATTCCGTGGGAGTCCCGTTACGAGTGTTTACCACCCCAATGTAACACCAGGAAACCACACATACAAAAGAAGGCAGGAAGTGCTAAGTTCCGGGAGGCAAGACAGGAAGGACAAGTGTTTTTTCTTTTGATCCCGACCCTCTTCTTAAGCCTAACAGGTGGAAACACCTCCAAGACCCCCGCTTTCTCACGCGGCCTCGACCTTCGAGGGTATCGGCGCTCTGCTTTCTAAGGTGCCGCCTCTTCGAATACCGTGTCAGGGTTAGCTTCCGCGACACGGAAATGAAAAAGTCACCTTTTGAAACATTTTTGCTTTCTTTCTCTCGCTCTCTCATGAAAAGGAGTCCTTGAAATATGTATCTATGTTTATCTTTTAAAGTTTTTGATAGAACGTCAAAGAGAAACTTTGATGCTGTGGCTGAAGATGATAGGATGGATGCTAGAACTGTTAAACGTTTGCTATAACCTGTTAATTATAGCTTAAATAAATTTATGTTTCTATTTTCGTGCAACTGCATTACTCTTAAAATCCTGAATGTTTAATATGACATTAAGACTCATAATTTGCTCTGGAATCAACCAAAAATGCTATTTTAATATAGCATTTAATATTATTTCTTAATGTTTTTGCACAATATTGTTAACCTTGATATCTAAAAATAAGACAGAACAATTTAAGTCTAAAATATAAATATCTTGCAAAATTAAAATAAAGTTTTTGAAAGAATAATTTATTCCTATTTTAAATTTTAGTTTTTTTTAAAAAGACTTTTTTTAAAAAGTAAAACAACAGTATAAAACTTAATACAGAACAAATTAATTTTATTAAAAATTATTTTCAAGCCAAAAATTTAGGGGAAGTGTTTAGATCTACTATATATATATATATATATATATGTGTGTGTGTGTGTGTGTGTATAGTTAAATAAATTTTTAATAAAGTGAAATAATTATTAATGCTATTTCTAAAAATGGGGAAATTATACATGTAGAAAAAAGAGATACTTTGTTTAAATACAATAAAATTTTATTGATAATTTAAATCGTATTACAAATGTATTTCATTTTATATTGCAATTTACAATGCAATTTTATTTATAATTGCAAACATTTCAGTGCTGTAATTAAATATTGATTATAATGATAGTTTATAAGACGAAAAAAATTTTATCGTATCACGTCAAAATACACAATAAAACTAAACACCAAGAAAACATGAGAGCACTATACTTTTCAGTATAGTGTTTTACGATTGATTTCAGGTTTTCTAAGAATTATTAATTATATAGAATGAAACTATGTAGTACAAAACAATAATCACCTCAAAATGTTTGAAAGTTAAGTTAAACTTGCACTTTACAATTTACTTAAAATATTTTTTTAATAATTAGTAAATTTAGGAGTCAAAGTATGTAACATAAATTGGTCACCATTAGTATCCAAAAACTATTATTATCAATTAACAATGAATATTTTACAATTTGTAGTTTACTGAATATACTCTGATTTAAACTAGATTTTTTTTTAAAAAAGTGAAATAATTATGAATTTCTATTCTAAAAATGGGAAAATTATATATGTATAAAAAAGGTACTTAGTTTAAATAATACAATAAAAATTTATTGATAATTTATATTGTATTACAATTGTGTTTCAAATTGTATTCCAATTTACAATGCAACTTTTATCTGTAATTGCAAACTACCTTAATAATATTGTCTTATTATCTTCCCTTCATTTTTTCATTATTAGCTTGAGAAGTTTATTTTCATTGTAATTATTTTTAAATAATGCAATATTTATTTCAGAGTCAGTTTCAAAATTCATAAGGATCTAGATAAATATCATTTGTTTTACATGCATATCAGATATTTGCATTTGGTTTATTTCGGTTTGTTTTGAATATTTTTTAATTCATATACAAAACTATTTCCTACAAATAGTTACTACTCAATAAATAAAACATGTATCTTTTTCTTATCTTTTACAATTAGTTTACTATTATTAAATACAAGATTTATTATCTCCAAAAAGTTATTAATAATATTCCATTTAAAAATTTTTGTGTTCCTTTAAAGAAAAAATTTTTATACAAATTTTTTAACCAAATTCGTATATAGAAAAAACGCACATTGAAACTCAAAAAGCCAATATTTCATTAATAAACTCTTCTCTTTAGCTATACGGATTCGATACGAAGTTTAAGAAAAGGAATTTTTCCTAAATTAAGTTTATCAGATTCAAGTATGTTTAGATACTTTTCCCAGCTTAGAAATTTTGAAACATAGTAAACTTTATTGAGACAAATGTATCAAAGAAATTTTTGAAGAACTAGAGTTGGAGGAAAAAAGTTGAATTGAAAAATAGCATTTAAATTAAACAATGAAATAGCAAAAAATAATTTAAGATTCTCTTTCGAAAATGTAGAAAATATTGATTATTTTATTGAAACCACTTGAACAACTTATGCTGCGCATAATTGAGATACATTTGAAACTTTCACATCTTTTCCAATGATGGAACTTTTCTTTTTGTTTTATTAAAAGAATATTAGAAAATTTTAGACTAAATAATGAATGAGATATTTTCCCATGAATAACAAAAATGTATTTTATTTCCACTTTAAACCACCAAATTTAACAATTAAATGGGAGAAAGTATCAAAATAACCTAGCAAGAAAATTACCATTATATCTATCTAATAATTTTATGAAGTACGAACTAAAAAATTTTAATAGTCTCAAGAATTATTCCTATTGATAAGAAAACTCAACAAAACCAAAAGAATAATTTTTACTCTGCTATTAAGATCTATTTGATGATTTCGTGTCTTATTTAGAATTTATTAACTTTTTCATTTAAATACTTACTAGGAAGAGATTTTGTTCGATTTATTATTAGAAGATTTTATCAGAATTATTATTTGAAAGTCCATATTATCTATGCAACAACAATATTTAATTTGATTTTCCTAATTATTGAAAAAATAAGAACTAATTTTCAGTGCTGGGAAGCTTTACATATATTCATTGCAATTGTTCTTATCTTTGTTTACAGAAAATATATCTGCTTTTGAACTCCCTTTTTTACATAGAGTTATATAAAATTATTTTCATTTTTCAAACGAATTTTAACCTCGTTAGTGAATAAATTTGTTTGGAACTATTATAAATTATAATCTGAATTCTGTTATTTTTTATACAAATGTATTTGAAAGTCAAATTAAATTAAAACATATAGTAACAAAGGGGCTGGGGAAATAACATTTCATTTTTCTTTCCTATTGCTCTTGTATAATATTCCACTATTGTTAAAAAATTTATGTATATATATATATATACATATAATAGTAAAATGTATCATATTTTTTTAAATTTTCAAGAACAAACAATATTAATATTTTTGTTTAATTATAAAAAAAATTATAATGATAAAATATATATACTTCTAATATAATATATGATATAAAATATACTTCTAATAACATCTTTATCTTTAAATCTAACTTTGCACTTGGAAGTACATTTGTTTCTGTGTAAAAACATATTTTGCATTTTGTTTACGACAATAAACCTGATGATTATACTTATTTTTTCCCTAACCAACTGTATATAACAAACAAAATATTTATGTTTTGGCCTTATATTTGTAGATAATTATTAGTAATACACACGTTGTTGAATTTGAAATACATTAATCCATTTATATTTCTATATAGTTAAATATTTTTATGTGTAGCATAACCATAATTCTTTTCTTAACATTTTTCCGTTATTCTTTTTTAATTAATCTCCTGTTTTTCCATTAATGTGAAATTTTAGAATAAAAATTTATGTTTTAATTTTTTCAAATAAATCTAAAAAGTTATCCACAAATGTTTAGATCTTTAAAATAAAAGATTAAATTTACAATTCAAACTGTCATCTTAGATATCGTTTTGCATCAAATTTATTACTTTCCTCCAGCTATTGATATATGATCAAATATTATAATTTTAATTTAAGACAGAATTAAAACTTTTATCCTTCAGAACATAACTTTCATATTGCATTCCTTTTGCTGTCTTTTTAAATCAATTAATTGCTATAAAAAAATAAAGGGGCTACATATAATTTGTCTTTGAAAACATCAATTAATGCATAAAAATCAAAGTATTTTAATTTAATTTTTATTACGTACTTAATTTATAATTTTCACTTTAGAGTGTAGATCTAGTAATTTCTATCATATTTTTCCTTGTATTTAATCTTATATTGTGCCTATCAAACTTTATGCGTTATTTTTAATCGTTGTCATTTAATTCATTCACACTTCCCTAAAATATTATTATTAGGATACTTCTGAAAAAAATTGATTATCCTCAGTTTTATTGAAATTATGACTATTATTCACCGAAATGTACTTTTCAAGAGAGGTTTACACATTTAATATAAGTGAAAATATTATTTTATAGCATAGTAAAAAAAATTATTATGTATTATTTTCGCCTCGTGTTTAAAGAAATCAACAATAAAAATAAACATATTTATTTCTTTAAAAAATATTTCTCTATAGATAAAAATTATATTACTATTCATGTAATTTTTTCTCTGGTATTAAATTCCCGTTTCCATGCTCATTTTAAAGAGCAAGTTTCTCCATTTACTTCAAAAACCCAGCAATTTTCTTTCCGAAAAAAAAAATAATAAAACAAGCAATTCATACATGAATTTCATTCCACTTTTTCATCGTGAAAAGGAAATGATACCCGAAGTTATTATCTGATGCATTCTTTAATACAAAAAAAAAAGAAGAAAAGAAATTTTAGAACAACGGAATGTATACATCGTTGGAAAGCCTACTGTATATATAAATAAGCACAAGGTCGGTTTTGCGCTGGTATACACAGCATTACTTCATATATGAAGAAGGGTAGAACAGAAGGAAACATGAAGAAGAGCCGGAAATATCCTATTTCCTTGTAAGGATGATTAAATTCTTCCCCGCTAAGCATTAATAAGAACGTATGTTTTTCAACTGGACGAGCACCTGTTATGCGTTATCTATGGCTCCAGGCGGATTTAGCCAATTTCAGAGAGACGATATCAATAACCTATTACAATACGTAGAAATATCATTCTTCAATAATATTGCATATGTCCTTAGGTTGGATTTGCGTTTCTTATTATACGTATTTGTTTTCAGGGGAATTTGTTGGGAAAAAGGGAAATAATTTTTCCCGTAGATGCTTCTGGGGGATGACTATGAAAGGATAGGGGAAAACTTAACCAAAATATTCAATCAATTTGGTCATATTTGTGTTATTTTATTTCTTTTTTTAGGGGGATCTTTTTCCTCTTGTATGACTTGTAGGAATTCTACCATATGGAAAGCCTACTATATGTAAGATTTTTTTTTTAGTATTACTAAAAATCTTTTATTTGGATCAATCTGGGTATTTCAATTTATTATGCAATTTAATTTATTTTAGAAAAACATGCTTTCATAAGCAGAAGAATATGCTTTTTTTTAAATATTTTCCTTTTCAAATGTTTGTAGAAATCCAATTGATTCCAACGGTTTTTCTTCCGGAAACTAGGAAAGAATGCATTACATTTAGATGAGTTCTGCTGTTCAACATGCAAACAAGCAAAACAAATTTTGTACGTTTATAGTTTAAAAATTTTATTCTCGTTCAATCAAAATAACTACCTTTAAAAAAGCTCTTTCTAATTAGAATCCCTAAGCTTTTATTGAATATTTCAATTTATTTTCTAGCAAAATTGACTTTTTAATTAATGTTCCAAAATGTAATCTTAAATACTTTTGTCATTGAACTTGTATGCCTTCAAACTTTACAAATACCTCGAAATTTTATATAAATAGCATTTTACGTTCTGAATTTTTTTTTCTAAACAGTAAAAATAAATTAAGAAACTTGTAATATATTTATCATAATTATCACTCAGATAAAGACGTTTGCATTTTATTACAGTATTTGTCTTCTGCACTTTTGCATCAGGAAATCTTCCAAATAACCAATATAATTCAATAAAAGGTTTATCCCAATTTGAACATTAAGCTTATAATTTAGTAGTACTTATTGCAAAAAAAAAACTTATTAGTAAAAATTTGGTTCAGAATTCCTTCCCATACAAAAAGCGCTAGTAAAATATATAAAACGACCATCAGCGATCTTTTATAAAATAAAATTTCAATTTATAATTTCTTGAAAATATTTTATTAAAATTCTAAAATCCTAAAATTTTATAAGCATTTTTTAGATTGCTGAACAATTTACTAGTATAGAACTAGTGTATTTGTTGATTTAATGTAAACTAACTCTAATAAAAAAAGAAATTTAATGTGAATTTAAACAGAAATAAAATAAGCCGCTAATTGATATTGATAAATGTTTATAAATTCTTAGGAAAATCATAATAACTTCTAGATTTCCATTTGAAATATTTATATTAAAATCTTCATAACAGGATCAATAGAAAAATATAAATAACATACTTCTTGCTAACTATTTTAGTCCTGCGAGCAGCATGATTAAAAAGCATTTTAATCATTTTTAATTGTTATATGTTAGAAAACTAATATGTTTTGATATTTTGTGCAAATATCTTCTTTAAAAATGCCATTTCTTTTATCTAAATTTGTTCAAAAATCCTTCTGATTATTAGTATTTAAAATATTTTATTTGCTCTGTAATATCAATATATAAGAGCAAAATTTTAAAACATTATTTCAAATGCAAACGTTTTAAAAAAATTATCTAATTAGAAAACTGTAACAAATTTAGAAATCTCATTTTATTTCATATTTCAGGATTCAATTCATATGTTAATTATTCAATAATTTTATCATTTAACAAATATTTTCTTATAGATATAAATTCCTTATCCTTTCGTCATGGAAATTTTGTCTTAATTGCTGTTGAACTAAATTTAAAATAAAAATGTGTGGAACACCAAAAACAAATAAAAAATATTTTTTTGTCATTAATGTAGAGATACATCAGTCTTTTGCTCCGTGATAAAATTGACGCTGCGTATTTTTTCCGCGATATTATTGATACCTATAAAGACAAGAGATCTATTTAAATTTCTTATGTGTTTCGTATTCAATTTTGAAGTTATACATGTATTCGCTTCGGTAGAATATTCATATGACTGGCTAAGAAATTAGTGAGAAATTCTGTTCTACTTATGTAATATTCTGAAAAATCAGCATAAATGCGCTTTAAATAGTAAAGGAATTTATTAAAATAGTTAAAATGCTAAAATTTATCATGACAGTAGGTCTTTTATGGTTCTGAATAAATAATAGTAGATTTTTGCATACAATTAATTTTTGTTCATATTTAAACAAGACTAAATATTTAATTACAGTTATATAATGTCAATATAGCAAAGTACCACTGAAGTTATACGCTGAATCTTAAGTCGTCATACAATTTATTTAGAGAAGAATATTTTTAAAATATCTAATTCAACAAAATAGTTATTTTGCTATTTTTTCATGAAAGTTGTAAATAATTTTTTAAATGTATTCGAAATTTTTAAATGTTTGCTGAACTTTGATTGTAATTGCTGTAATTGTCATACTTACAACTGTAATTTATATAATTAAAAAATTTGAGGTATATTTCTTACACTGCGTTTTAGGTGCATTTTAATTCATATTTACTATTATGCTATTTAATTACTTTCATGTGCTGTAAACTCAAAATATTTAGAAACTCAAACGCTGATTTTACCAAAATTTTAAATGGACATATACTTTTATTGTACTTTTTACGCTACATACTTTTCATGAGACATTTACAGCTATGACTGAGCATATGACTCTTGAATTTAATCACATTTATCCTCAGATTCTATTTAAGCACAACTGTTAAAAATGCATATGAATAAGCCTTACATTATTAAGTTTTTTAAATAATATTTATTATAAATTAATTTAATTCAATATAATATGCATTTTAAGTTTCATTATAGTGAGACGAAATTAAAGTTTTACAGGATAAACAAACATTATTTTTCGAATTCAAAATAAATAGGAAGCAAGTTACAACAATTCGCATTCAAGTAGAAAGAAAAGTATTATACATGAATAGTTTGTTTAAAAAAATTCAGATTTTAAATGTTTTTTAACTTTTATTCATTTATTTTTGAATTTAATTTTGTAACTCTTAGTATTATTTAAGCTACAAATCAAGCTTTTTTTATTGCTTTTTCATATGAAGGAAAAAAATAGTAATAAAGTTAATAATCGTAAAATATCATGGGAAAAAACCAAAATTTTGCATTGTGCAGAAATTTTGGGGAAAAAAAGCGACATACGTATAGTCATTTTAATACAGAATAAGAACAAATATTACATGGTTTTCATTTATCTAATTTGAACGTATTTAGAGGATATAACAATACTCAATAATTTACCTTTTAATAAACTGTCCTTTTTCGGGGAAATAGAGACTTCTAAATGAACTAAAAGAGTTTCTTAGTTAAATTATGAAGAAAATCAAATAACTTTTTACTTTTCCACATAACAAAAATGTTTGTCAAAAGTTTCAAACACGTTTGAAAAATAAAAATAATAAATCATTCGGCACATGGAAATGTGATTTGAAATCAAATGCTCGTGAGCGTAGAAAAAGGTCTTCGAAAAACAAATATTTTTATCTCCTTATTACTAACACGGAACATTAAATGCTCAAATAATAAATATGAAAACATTTCCTAAGTCATTGGAACGCTTGTCGAATCCACGTAACAAAGAATAAACAGATACTCTACCTAGTTGCTAGAATTAAAAATAACCTTAATGTTATTCGAGTTACAAAGGGCATAAACATGAATTGTACAAATGTAATATAAACAATTTATTATGTTCCATAATTTTTTCTGTTCAAATTTTGATGCTGTTTTTCTTATGTTTGTATGCTACAGTTCCTTTTCTGGTTTTCCCACAGAATTTTGAAAAATATCTATTTATCTCCTCCAAAAACATTTATCTACAATGACAAGTATTTTATTACAGTCCGCATTGTCATTCTCAGAGGACTGAATTTCCATATTTTTATTGATTGTTGAGTCTTCACTTCCTATTTACACACGTTTTAGTTAAATGTCGTTCTCTATATTTCTAGGATATAATATTATTATTTAAGGTAAGGTTAAGACTACATTCCGAAACGCGATTTTGAAACAGCGTGTAAATGAATTTTTGATATTTAGTGTCATTTAAATTAGATATATGGAAAAAAAATTAAGTATTTTTTTAATGTAAATTTTTTAATGCAATTTTTTATCTCAAAATGAAGAAAAAAATCAAAGTATTTTTTTTATGTAAAATAATTTTGTAATAATAATATTTTATCTTGATATGGCAAAGACGTCTCTTCAGTGCCTAAACTAAGAGTTTTGAAGAATTCACACTATTTTCAGAGTTACAATCAATCTCTCTCTCACAAAAAAAAGAACCGAAGTTTCCTGTTCAAGTTTCTTTACTCTGATACATTAAAATATGAATAATTATACTTCTAATTTGTATATTTTAAAAATTTTAATTCACGCCCTCAAGAACAGTATGAAAAACATTTCTACCAAATTTAATATAAATATACGAAAACACCTTTGAGCTGTCACATTCAAAAAATTTAAATTTCTTTAAAAATACAGTTTTTCAGAAAATGGAAACGATAAGAATTACATAAGAAACACAAATAAATATATCAAGTACACAAGGTTTTTCAAAAAGTATCTGCATATGATATATATGTTTTTACATGTGGGAAGAGTAAATATTTTTAAAAATAGAAGAAAATATTAATGTTTATGAGAATACTTCGACTTCCGGTTTCAAAATAACCATTTCAGGGTTTTTTTCCCTTGAAATTATTTCAAACTAAAATGTTTATTGCTCCATTTCTACGTTTCGTAGAAACACCTTTAGAAACTAAGATTTTAAATATTTTATTGAATAAAGAACAAATCAATATTTTTTTCCAAAATTGAAGTTTTCAGCATAGTGCCGGATACTTAAATGTAAATGATACCTTGATTTAAGAGGACCTTTACACCATTTAAGCAAATAAAAAATTTTAATTAGTCATGCTCATAAAAGAAATTCGAAATTTTCTAATTTGTCAATCTGTTTTCGTCATCGAGAGAGAGAACTTTCACTTTAATTTATATATAAGTGTTATTTAAATTTCGTTTTCTAACACATTTTAAGAACAAAACAATATAATTTAATAAAAGTGACCTTGGCATACATTTAAGCAAACTAAAAACTTGAATATTCACGTTTGTCAATAAAGAAAAAAAATGCTCTATGAATTGTCACATTCCTTCTTTCGTTAAAAAGCAGAAACGGAAATTATTCCTTCTTATTCCCTTCTCTTTAAAAAAGAAGTCTTCACTCCCATCCCGAAGTATATGTCTCGTACAGCAATATCTGTCCGCATAAATTTTTACGGCTGTTAAAAAGGCCTGCAGTTGGTGGTGCTCTGAAGTGGTACTCTTTCAGCAGAGCATTCAGCGCATATTTGTGGCCAACGTGTATCCGAATTCTTGGCTACAGCAACTACAAAGTGCTCTGTCATATGTTTCTACTTTATGCAGAGTTACAACGCAACTTGAACTTCGTCCTCTTCTTTCAAAAAGGAAACCAAAATAAGAGACATTTTGACAGCTACATCGAAAAACGCCTTTATTCACGCTCTGTACATTGTAGTTATTCTGGGAGAAATTTTATATCTACTTCACGTTTTGCATATTGTGTGTGATGATGGACGACAATACAAGAGATGCATTTATTCCTCTTTACGAAATTGGAGACGTTATTATACGTTTTCCGATTCGTTTTGTTGCAAAATTTTTTGCAGCTTATTTTAACAGAGATTTAGGGAGATCAATTCCCTGGTGATTTAATTGCTTTGACCTTGAGATATTAGTCGATATTCCAATTATTTATTGCCTTTTGTTGCAAATATTTATACACACTTATTTGACACATATTACATAAAATATTTAGAGAATACAGTGGAGTCCCGAAAACTCGGCAGTCCGGATAACTCGGCCACACCTTTGCAGGTCGAAAAACACAAAACACTGAGTGCAGCACGGAAGACAACAGGATAGTATGCGTTTCTTTAAAAAGAGTTGTCAGTTTTTGCAAAGTCAGCGACTAAATTTTCATTATAGACAGTTTCATAAAGTATTTTTCTGAGGCGTGTCTTATCAGATAAACTATGTATTCATTATTTTTGATTTCCATCGAGTGAAAAATCTATGCCTTCATAAATTACATACTTTTCCTTTGTTTAAGGTTACTTAGGAAGTTTATTTGCTGTTGAGTTATCAAGCAAACAATACATACAACATTTTGTGAGGAAACACTTGCACTTATTCTTTTTAAATCTCATTCTCGAAAATGTAGAATTTTAACGAACTCGGCCATCCTTCGGTCTGCATTAGGCCGAGTTTTCGGGACTTTACGGTAATTATATGAATTCATGCTCATATAAAACAACTAAGGGGCTTAATGATAAAACAATTAAAATTTAACGTGATATTTATGAGGATTTATCTTATTTCTATATCAAAATAGCTTTCAATATGAAATTGCATTTCGTGTTATGCCTTGGAACCAATTTCTTTAAAAAAATTATTGCATTAAATATTTAAAATTTCCGTAATCTTACTTAATTTAAGAACACTAAGCGTTTATTTAACATTTCAATATTCTTTTCCCTCGTGATATTTTACAATTTTTTAATAATGTGTAGGCATCATTTTAGATTTAGAAAATATATTTTATTTAGTTTCTTTCTAAAATAAAAAGACATTCGTAAATATTAAAGTTACATCTTTTTATCTGTTGCTTTCTTCTTCTACATGTTGTGAACACCTTGATTCTTATTATGGTATAGGTTTTTGAGTAATCTAATTCTAAGAAATCTGTTCAAACCTATAAGAAATATTTTAAAGTTGCATTATTATCTATTTTCTTATTCTAATGCTTGTTTTTAAGCAGCTTAATTTCATTTTTAAGTTATATTCAGATTTAAAGGAATGTCCTTTACTCAATTATTAAAAATATTTAGGTGCATAAAACGATTTCAAATTAAAATACGTTAATATTTTTGTGCATTTTTTTCTTTTCAAAACTAAACAAAAATTGTATAGTTTATGTAATTTATTCTCTTAAATTTTATAATGAATTGCGACTTTATGCTGCTTGTATTGTACAGATTTCCTAAATGCAACATTCAATATCTCTAATAGCGTCTTTTATTACATTAATGGATCATTTTTAAATGTTGCAATATAAATTGAAATTGCAGCTTACATTTGCTTAATCATGGGAATTGGATGCAATTTCTTATTATTTTTTCACTTTTATTGCTATTTTTATGTTTTAGCATTTAAATTCTGTATATCTTCCTTTGCTGAAAATAAACTCTGAAGAATACAGTAAATAAATGAATCGTATTTCGTTTCTTTTTTATGGCACTCATAACAGAATTCATTGCAAACAGAAATAATTTTTCTGGGGAAAATTGCATATGAATAATACTACTTGTAGTAATAAAAGCATTATGATGCGTTCAATTATGTTTTCTGTTTAGGTATGTATGAATCTGTGATGTAATATTACCATACTTTATAAATAATACTCAACATGTTCATTATAACGTATTTCTAAGTTACAAAAATCCCAACTTTAAGATGCACAAAAGTGTATTCGTTATAACTCACAAGTCGATGTTATCAAAAACAATTACGGATTCTTAAAGAATTGAAAATTTTACAAAAAGTATATTTTGTTGCATTTATCTATTTTATTTAATTATTTTAATAATCTAAAGGAAATGAATGCATACTTACACTAATAGCTTAAAGTTTAGTATTTCGATAAAAAAATAATTTATAAATTTTTACGCATAAGACCTATATTTATATAAAAAGAGAGTAAAAGCAATTTACCCTCTCTCATGTTAATATATTCAAAGATTAATCTCCATAGTCGTTGGAACGAACATCAATTACTATGCTCTATTAAAAGAAATGTTTCATTTCGTGAAATACTGAAGAGTGAAAAACTGAAAGGCTAATGTTATTCATACAAATATTTTTCAACCGACTGTAGATATTTTAAGACGTTTCATTTTTGCTCAGAAGAATTGCAGCAATATTTTATAATTGTAAATCTATTTTACTCTTATTACTAAAAATTCTTTTTATGTATAAATTATTATGACCCTTCATATAAATATTTCATCGTGTAAAGAACAAAAAATAAATCTTATTTTAGGTACTGGTAATTGCATTTTCTACATAAAACTTCAAAGTTACCTCAATCACTTATTACGTCACAAACAGAAAAAAAAAGTTCAACAAATACTCTCGTATTTATATCCGTATCAAATTCGTATATTTTTACTGCTTCAAAGTTTCCATTGCCCAAATAAGAATTAATGATCTTGTTTGTAGTCTATTCAAGTTCACTATTTATATCATTTCAGCACGTAAAAGTCCATATGAATAGAATAACCAATGGAATATCATTAGTAAACATTCAGAAAGAGCTTTAATAACAAGTCAGTAGAAAATACAGAATACAGAAAAACTATATTATTTTTATAAACGGAATTATTTTTCTTTAAATATTTTTTTGAAACTGTTATTAATGTATTTGTTTATGTACTTTATTTTTTGGTGAAAATGCTTAATGTGCAACATATTCAAAAATTTTCAAAAATGTTTTAGGTGAAACGTATTTTTCTATAATTTCTTTGGGGTAAACATATTGAAATGGTTAAATTTAGTACACATAAATTACTTTATTTTCTTGCAAATGCATTGTAATAATAAAAATTACAGTGGATTATACATTTTAAGAATATGTTCTCATCATAATTAAAATTGCATCAAATATAAAAGAAAGATGGAGATGAATATATAACAGAAATAAGTCAAAGTAAACGATTTTTTTAAAAGTTTACTTCAGTTAACTTTATTTAGAGCTCATTCATTTTTAAGCAGTTCAGTCCACATAGTTTTATAACAAATAGAAACAAAACTGTACATAAGCTATGCATAACAGGAAAGTAATCATTCAGTTTCTTGTTTTAAGCTTATAAGAGACTTAATGCATTGTTTTCTAATTCTGTGCTAGTTAACTTGATAGAAATATGTTTAGTATTGTGTAAAATATATCTGTTATTAACAATTGTAAGAAATTAATAAGTATTTTATTAAACAATTTTAACAAGCTAATTTGCTTGGGAAAAAATTAAAATATTTTTTTCTACACTTAATTTTTGTTAATTTAAAACTATGTTACTGCCTTTAGATTGTTGGGAATTATTCTAGATTTAAAAAGATCTTCAAAATGTTTTGAACGTATGGTTTATAATTTGTTTAATTCCTCCAAAAGAGTTATTGTACACTCAGCAATAAGATCAGACAAAAACTAATTTAAAGATAATACACATTTCCTTTCTTTTAATTATTTTAGCGTAAGAAATAAACAGTAATTCAATTGTTTTGATGAAAACTTCATTTGAAGTACACCATCAACTATTTCTCTAAGATTATTTTCAGTCTAATGATGCTTGGTGTTATTCAACCAATTATTATATAAAATGTATTTTTAATCAATTTCAAATAATTATTATTCCACGATGGGAATGCAATGGTATTATATATAAAAATAGTTATGTGCTACTACAATCATCAAAAAATACATACAAAAATGACATTTTCTTGACTCAAAAAAGCATTTTCTGATAGTTTACATTAAAACACTGTTAAAAATCTTTTGTAGGAAAACTTGTCAGGAAAACTTACTAGGTATTTTATAATATATTAGAAAAAAATCATTTTAATATTTTTTTTTAAAAAAAATAATAGTGAATGAAATTTTTTATACTTACGCATTCATCTTCCAATACTTACTCTTGTTGTAGTAGAAATATAAAGAAGAAATTATTTTGGGGTAATTTTTCGAAATTTAAAGGTAACAAATTTTTTAAAAAAATGTATTTTTACTTAATAAAAAAATTAATTTTTCATTGTAGTCATTTGAATTTGTTTTGATGATCTATCTCAGTAAGGTTGTGATTAAATACTATATAAATCACATTACATAAGAATGATAAAATTCTCAAGATGAAATGTTAATTATTGTTTTTAAAATAAATACTCTTGACGGAAAATATTGCAAAAACAGCTTACAAAAGTCTAAAAATGTTTGATAAATTATGCTGCAGAAAAGTACAAGTGCAACAAAGTAATATATATTGGAATATTAACTAACAAATATTTTATTCAAAATTAACGCCTTATTCTTTAAATAACACGTTCTTTTAATTCAAAATTAAGTGAAGTACTTTTGAATGCCTCAGATTTTAAATACTCTTGATTATAAATACTTGTTTATATTATCTTAAAATTAGCCGAAATATGTGCATATTTCATGTAAGTCAGCTTCATAATAAATTAATAAAATATTTTGAATTTAAGACATTTTGAGAAGCTGTCTCAAAAATGGAACAAAATATGTTTTCACTGTAAACAATATTTCTTCTGTGATGAATTTCATGCGCAATGATACTCTTTAGTCTAAAAGGCTTATTAGTTAAAAACAAGCTTATCTTAATGTTATATTTAAAAATTATTTAAATACATTTCATTTAAAAATTGAGAAGTCTAGAGTTTTCTATGTTATGTAAGTTTGTCAAAATGAATGATTCCAATAATTATTCAAATCGAATGTTTAAAAAATATTTAAATAATCATAATTATAACTTTTTATGCTAAATAATTAGGATTTTTATTTTATATTTTTAATGTATTCGTTGTCTATTTAATTTAAATTAGTAATAAAAGTATGATTTATTTTGCATTAAAATATTAATAAATTTTATATAGATTTGTGTAAAAGTAATAATAAAAAAAATATTTACTATTAAACAGTACTTACCTAAAAACATATGTGAAGTGATACAAATTTTCAGGCAGACGCTTTTCTTTTCCTTCTCAGAGATTTTCGTTCTTTTCTTTTTCCTTTTTTTCCCCGTCTTCCAAAATCGATGCCAATTCATCTTCTGAAATAAATAATATAGAATCTGTAACATGTAACAAAGGAATACAATTTTTATAAGAGAATGAATGTAAATAATTTCACTGCCTTCAAATTTATTTTCAGAAGAAATCCAAATCCTTAAAATTGTTTAATTTTATTTTTTAAATGAGATAAGATTTTTTTTTTCTGAATTTATTTAAATATGCAACATTTACTTTAAATTCAATAAAAAGTAGATTTTTGTGTCAAATTTGTCTAAATATCGATTAAGAAGAATGTAAAATATTTGACTTGGTGAAATGTTCCTTCGCAATAAAGAGTACAATAATTATAAAAATAATAATAACAAACGCATTGCATGATACGTGTCAAACACAATATTTAACATTTGCAGAATATTTTTTTATTCTAAAGCTTATTTATTTTATTTGTAGAGCATTTCTGTATTTTCGATGTTTGAAGGATTTTGGTTAACGAAGATAGTAAATTATTTCACTTTTATTCCTCTAAACAAAATAAATTAAATTTGTAAAATACGCTTTCAATGCCATTCTCTCAATATTAATTAAATTAAAACAGGAAAATGTTATTTGTACAATTATATTATGCCTTTTAAGTAATTTATTTAGGAAAGTATTATTTTATTAAAGCTTTTGCAAAGAAATAAATGTATAAGAATAATGAAAGACACTCTCCTTTCGTGAAATTAAATATAGTGTTTAAACCTCATCTCTAATTAAAAAAATTTATAACAAATCAGTTACCAATTCACCAAGAAGATGGTAGCATTAAATAGTATTTTTTTAAACAATAAATACCATTCAGTTTCTCTTCGCCATTTGAAGTTTAATAAGGTAATGAACATTTTGTTCTTTGTCTTCCACTCCCTCATAATTAATAAATAAATATTATTATTTTAAAACACAAATGTGTGATTAAATTTAAAAAATCTAATATGCGTTTGGAAAGATATTACTGATTACATTATTAAAGGTAGAATACATGGACTTAATGTTAAATGTCACTGAGTTTCTCAGTGACTGCACAAAGAAAATATTTTCAGTAGTCCATGTTAATTAATATTTGTGAATTTGTTACTTATGGTGCGTGATTTTATTAAAAAGTTTTTATAGGATCATGTTTGTGAAAAATAATTGAATAACGAAACAATTTCTTAAGGCCATTTAGTACTAACCATACACATATAATGTTTTCTTTGCTTGCAATTAACGCAATTTGTTTATATGCATCTGTTTGCTTTCAGCAAAAACTATCAATAATTTTTTTTAAAAAAAATGCCAGGTCAAAAATAATTTTGTTCTAAATTTTTAAAAATTTACTAAGTTTATATAAGATACCTATGTTATATTTGCCATGCATAGTTTATTAAAAATTCGAAGTTCGTTTAATTTAGATATGTTTTATGTAGTTAATAATTAACTTTCTCAATTCATTGTTTTAATTTTTTGCATATTTATGCTTATATGTATTTTATTTGTAAGGAAATACGTTTTTTTACCTTTATTCGTTTTTAAAAATATTTTAGTATTTTCTTATTGTGTGTGCATGTGATTGCTTGTTATTTTTACCTATATAATTGAAATAATCCTTTTTTTATTTGAAAGTTTTTTAAAAAAAATTTTAAGACTACGCGGTAATTTAATCTTTAAAATATTTCATTCTGACATCAAAAACAAATGCAACAAAATATGGCGATGGAAAAATATTGTCCTACATTCCTTTGAAAATTTAAGTTAACAAAAAAGGTCAAACAATTTTGTTTTTAATAATACGAGTTTATTCAAATGAAAAAATTTGTTATTTATTTCAAGAAACATATTTTAAAATTTTTTTGAAAAACATACATTATGAACTTCTATTTGAAATCAAAATAAGCTCGTTTAAAAAATGTAAAATATCAGATAAACAAGTTTAAATCGTTAGGAATACAATTAAGATGAATGCATGTCGAAATGTAAATGACAATTTAATAATTATTTTAATCGACGTGATTTAATCACCCACATACACAAATATATTCCTTAATATTAAATGATCTTTTCCGCTCTCTCTTATCTTATCCAATTTCTCTTTGAATAAATTCTTGACAATTAAAGCAAAAATCTTAAGATACACTAGTGAAAATTTAAGCATTTTACATAAACCTCTTCATATAGAAATTTTATGAAAGAACTATCGTACAACTAACATGCGATTCAAAGCCTTCGTCCACTATTTTGTAATATTCTCACTTCTAATTCTACATTTCACCCCCCCCCCCCAATTTTATTTTTAAAAATACACATTCCGTCCTAATTCATGCTGCATCGGCTTTTTTGCAACTTCGGTGATCTGTGTATGAAATATTTTGAGGTATTTTCAAATATAAAAACGTAAATAAAAATTTATTGTTCAATTTAAATTTTATAAAAAGAGAAATATTGTTGCATAATGTTTGTAATGGCTTCCAGAGTTTTTTACGTCTAAGGTTTCCAACTTTCAATCGAATCATAATTGTTTTAAAATGATAACTTATCAAATTTTTTGTTTGTTATTTGGAAGAACGTGTGATAAGAGGAAATATATGTACTATTTCCATTTAAGACACAACAGAAAAGCACACGATTCGGATAACTGCATAAATCTAAATATTTGTAAAGTATAGTTTTTTAATATTTATTTATAAAGCATTTTTTATAATATTAATGATCATAATTTTAAAATCTTTATATTACTTAAAGTTTGATGTATTAAATATGTTAACAAAAATTAATACAAAAAATTATTTTAATTCGGAATTCTGGAAAATTAATGCCATCTGATTTATGGTATAGCTTTATATGTTTGTATTTATAGTATAACTGTAACGGTAACCGTATGATTTTCTTGGTGTACATATACATACGCCAAGCAAGCCATAAAGCAAGATTAACCCTACTTCACGGCCCTAAGTTGGCGACAGCTCTATCAAACATAATAGCTTTCCATTTTGATCAATTGACTTTGTACATGTATATATACACACTGATTTCTTGGTTTGTTGCTCTTTTTTTTTCGATTCCATAAGCTATTCATTATTTGTTTTGTAACTTTATTTATTAAATTATTATTATGAGTATTGAACTTAACTCAAAGGCGCAACAGCTCATGAGGGCAGAGAACTGATGTGCCTGTCTCAGCTTTCATGACCTTAGGTGCTGGGGTACATGTGCATATGTTTCGGTCAAGTGGTCAGTCTGACGTGAAACCCCCACTGGTCAGATCCCAATCAAGCTTGGTACTCATTTTATCGACCCATTAAAGGGACGAAAGGCTGAGTCGACCTTGTCAAGCCCGAGATTTGAACCCCGGATTTGAGGTGCGGAAGCGTGATACACTACCACCAGCTTCTATTATTATTATTATTACCAGCTCAAAAAGGGGACTATACAATTTTGAATACAATTTTATACAATAATAAATGGTTAAATATAAAACATTCCAGTATCCCAATTCCAGTATTCCAATATCCAGTAATGTTTTTTCAGTTCTTTTTTCTAGTCATTCTACACGAAATTCTCTTTCTTAGAATTAATTTTTATAAAATGAAATTTGAACGCAATTTCTACCTTAAAACATCAACTATATAATTCTGTGGGGCAGCAACTATATAATTCAAAGGGCAATGGCAGACAAGTATCGAAATAAAAAAGAAATCTATATCAAAGGGTATATATGTATTTCTTTTTAGATTTTATGAAGAACATTTAGAGAGAGATTTTATAGTTGAAATAAAATATTTTAGCTGTATTCATGTCTTGTCTAATTGAATAAAATTTACAAGCGACTGTATTATAATAAGAAAAAATAAATAAATAAACGTCCTTGACTAAGAGGTCAATGACTTACCAATTTTTTCTTTCCTTTTTTTTCTTTTCCTTTTTTTAAAGTTCTATACACTTCCTTCTTCTCCTCCCCCCCATGCAAGACGAAAAAAATCTTAAAGACGTGTATGGGGCAGGAGGCCATCTTGAATGGGGTGGAAGGTACGCCTCCCGGCACGCGTACATTGTTGTTGCCACCGGTTGTCGTAAAATGTTACTGCAAAAAAAGGGCAAAAAATGAACTCAAAGATTTATAAGTCATTCAACTGGGTCTTAAAAAATTTCTTTTGTGTTTTTATTGGGCAATAATAACTTTCAGTCTAACGCGGTGCTCGGGCTTCCTTCCTGCATATGTTTAGGTATTTATTTATCTCAAATGTTCTTGCAGGTGTGTGATGTTCGTTAAAAAAATAAATGTGTTTTTATTTTTCTGGAATAATTTATGAATATTGCCCGTAAAGCAATAAAAGCCATGTATATCTAAAATATGGAATTTTGTAGTATTATGTGCGTTCAACGTAAATGTCAGAATTCAGGATGCAGATTTTGTTAAAAGAAAGAGATACATTTTACGCATTAAATGTTTCCATAAAATGTTCCATTTTTAGAACATGTTCCTTTCCGACTATTTATGGATAATCCAATATAGGAATATCGACACTAACAAGCATTAAATAAAAGGAATGAGCAAATTTTCTATATTGCTTATCCTGGAGTTTTAAATGCATATTATTCAAAAGTTCTTTTTAAAAAGCAAATAGCATGAAAGAGAAGTAGCATATTACTATGTTTTCAAAATCTGCATAAATAGGATACATATATATATATAAAATAAATCACACAATTATAATTAAGCAAATATTCGAAATCATATGAATCCTAGAGCACGACATCCCATTATAAAATATCAATGGCGAATAAAAATAATGAAGATCCAACATTTTCAAACGAAATTAAAATTGTATAAGATAAAATTTATAAAATATCCAAGTCAACCTCGGACTTAGGACCGATATATATATAATCAAAATTTCTCTACAATAGAGATGAACTAACATGATTAAAACTGAAAAGAATTGTAATTGCATGATAACCAGACAACAGAATTTAAAAGGAGATATGAAAAATTAAAATAACAGAGTTAAATATAAAAATATAAAAGAATGGATGCTACACAGTATTATCAACATTGCTGACTTAGGACAGCTTATATACAAAAAAAATTTTCAAAAAAATTTCTCTATATAAAAGTGGGGTTGAGCATGTTTTTTGGCCAGCTAACTTTCCCCCTTTCTGTTAATAATACCGAGCAAAAACCTATTGGAAATAATGGATAGGAAATCTAAATCCATTATGAGAAAAAGGTAACTTACCTAAAAATTGCATATAGAAATGCAGAGCCCACGCTAATATATATATAATATATATATATATATATATAATTTAGAATTACTATTCTTCCCTTTAATTATTGTGTTAAATTATTTCACAAGGTGTGTAGAGTGTTGTATAAACAAATTCTGATAGTGTGAAATTTGATGAGCAATGAAAAATCATTAATAACATGTAAAAGTTTTAAACATTAAAGTGCAGAAAAATAGGCAATTTGAGAACAAGAAATTAAATATCCTTCAAAATTTAACGAAAAATATTAAAATTTGTATTCATTCAAAAATATAAAATAATATTTTTTTTCTTTCTCATTCAAAAATATTGTTCAAATAATTCTACATTTTAAAAATTTGGAACTGGATTATAAATTAAATTTTTTGCTATTTTTGGATTAAGGAAGAACTACTAAAATTTATACGTATAGCAATATGTATAGCAATACGTATAGCAAATTTATACGTTTAATTCAATGTAATAAATAACGATTTAGTAAAATATAGTTATTTTCAACAAGCTCAGAGTTGCGTACCTTTCTCATCAGAGGGCGCTGTTGGTAGGAATACTCAGCTTCATCTGTTTCGGAAGTCAGAACACTGAATATATTGAACAGTAAAAATATGTTAACAGTACAAATATGGAGAAAAAAGCAAGAGCCACACAAACATGAGTTATTTAATAGGCAATAAATATTACATTATTAACTATACGTTTTTCACACGCAATGTAAATAGTTGTGATTAATGAAACATATAAAGATAATTTTTCATTCAACTTTACACCTTTTTTAAATTAATTTACAATTCAAATTCCTTTTAATTCTTATTAAAATTGATGAAATTTATTTTAATGAATAAAATATTATAGAAAAATATTTACTGATTTAAATGGGAATTGTGAAATGTTAAATATAAACAATTAATTTTTTTAATTTGTTATATTAACCATAAATAGTGCTTATGTCTGATAAAGTAATTTATCTTGTTTTATTAATTATTTGTTTACTTTCAAGTCATCTGGATTCTGCTATTATTTTGAGTCATCAATCGATTAGATTTTTAAAACTAATTATAAAATATGTTCGACGATATTTATTAAATTGAAGCTGCTTTGCGTCAGTTTAGAATTTACTAATTTATTTTATAAAGCAAGCACCGTTTAACGTTAATCAATGACATGAATTTTCAAATATAATTAATTCCCCATCAGTGTAAATCAGTGCCACACATAGGAATTTTTAAAGGCGCAGGTGGGGGTAGAAAATCCACCATTCTTGTATCATGGTCCAATACGCCCTCTAACCAGGGACGTCTTAAGTCTACTTGAAGCCCTGGGCCCTATTCAAAAGTAGGCCCTGGGCCCCTACACAAATGTAGGCCCCACCTATGACCCTTAAAAGTATACACCACTTAGCATGCGTTGACAAATACTCGTACAAACAAAAACCTGAAACAAATAAATGTGCATGACTTGCAATCATACAAACCGGCTCGACCTAATACCGCCTTTTGACTAAATGAGTAATGATGGTGTAGGGCAGTCGGCCTCGGCCTGTATGTGGACGACGGTCATCACATGTATATATCACATGATATCGTCCAAAATTCCCAGTTTTTCAGAGAATATAACCGGAAATAATGCTTGACCATTGAAATTATTCGAATTATGATTTTATTAAGACTGAGTCGAGAACGAGACGAGGCCCTCAATGTGGCTGGGGCCCTGAGCCCAGGCCCAGCTGGCCTATGCCTTAAGACGTAACAGTAAAAAAATTAATTATTAAATAATTAGCATTAATTAATAAAATTAATTAAAAAAATACTTAAATATTACGCAGTATATACTTAGGATTATAATCAATCGGAAAAAAATTCTAGGGCTTTGGGGGAGGACTCGGGGAGCCCCATCCCCATGTGTGCGCCCCTGGTGTAAATAAATTGTCCTTATCGAATATTGTACCATTCTTATTTAAATTTACAACAATTTTTATCAATTTTGTTAAAACTACTCGCAGAAGTTTAAAATTATAAGGTCCGCTACCCATAGCTGCAAACTGCTTCTGAGTGTAACGTAAATGAACCATCAGAAACATTACAACAAAGAGTATTTTTATAATTACTTTTATTTTTCAAACAGTCTAAGATAGTCGACGTTTATATTGAGCTTTCTTTGTTTTAAAATTAACAAGTAATGTAAAAAAAAAAAAAAATTAAGTCAATTCCTACTTTGATTGAATGAATAAAATGTATTTTATTAACGATTGAAAATTTGAAAAGATATATATATATATATATATATATATAGGGAGAGAGTGAGCTAATAGTAGGAATTGAAAAAGAAAACAGATTTAGCTTAAATTTAAAGACTTTTTTTCTGTATATTATAATAAGTTCATTAGCAGCAATTTTTAACAATTTTACCTTAGTCTCAATGAACAAACCAGCCCTCAACTTTTCTATAATTTCCCTAACTTTCATACTAAGACCAACTTTCCCTAAGTTAATCCCTCCTTCTATAACTCAAAACTGAGAAGATAGAAAATTATTATTGATCCTAAAAATTACTTTAGAAAGTGAGCAAACTTTGTTTTCTGTGATAACTACATTATCGTTACAATTATATTCAGTGATGATTTTTATACTAATGTCTAGTTAATACCTTTCTTTTCGTAAAATTATCAAAAAGAATGGCAAGAAAACAAAAATTACTTTTGTTAAGAGTCAGTTCCCCATTGACAGAAATCGCCCCTATTATTTTCTGAACATTCATTTGTATTCTTTTTACATAAAAGAGTTAAGAATATTTTCCTTTGATAAATATATTTAAAATACAGAGAATTCTTTAGTACTTCTACCTAAGAAATGTTTTTTGGAAAAAAAAAAACAATGTTACGGATAGATGCCCATTTGAAATGTAACAATAATAGCCAATAACCATCGAAAACTTATATTCGCTCAAAAAAAAGGAGAAAAAAATGTCACCATAAAAATTTCTGCCAACAGATGGCCGCACAGATCGGTTTCGTGATTTTTTTTGTTACTTTTTTTTTTTTTAAAGAAATACTTTTTTTAAAAGAGAAGATGAATTTATTTCCAATACTCTAGAAATTTTAAACAAATTCCTTTTAAATGATACAAATTTTAGATATATTCAAGTTGGATTATAATATACACATGAAAAATTAAATTTAACTGATATTCGAATTTTTTAATTTCGACAAAAATGGTTTAAAATAACTTTAACGAGCTTACAAATTTTAAAATAATAAAAGCCACAAGCTTACTATTCACATTAATAAAACATTTTATAAATTCATTAATGGAATTGTATTTTATTTTTTATGCTAACTACAGAGACAAATTAACTCGTATGTTTATTTTATTAATGTCAGTATCTGTACATTCACAGGATAAATGATTTACACTAATTTTAAACGACAATGTGTCAAATTAAGTAATAAATAAACATCAAATGTGGCAGAATACTTTATAATTTTTAGTATTCTTAAAATAGTAGATTAATAAAAGATATTTTAAATTTAAATATAAAAAAAGTATCTTGGCTTAGTTTATAGATTTTTTTTCCCCAGAGGCGCTTTTCAAAGGGAGCTTTCCAAAACTTGAAAAATAACTGTTTCATGAACATAACATTATTTAAAAATACAATATTGTTATGATTCCTAAAAGTTTACCAGTTTTTCATTTCAACGACATTTAATCTTTAATTGATTTTGAATGAGTATAATTTTTTCAAAACCTGCCCATTTCGTTTGTTGGGAGGAAAAAATACAATAAAAATTTCAAAGTTTTCAAATTTACTTCGTGCAATGGTTACACCAATAATGATATACGTAATCGATTTGTATAAAACAACACACTTCTGTTTCTAGAAAAGTTAATTTCGTTTGTTTGGATAATAAATGGTTTCTATTTTGCGAAACATGTTTATTCTTCTTTTATCTTTAAATACGTTTCAGTTCACTCTCATAAACATCAAATTAGTGTGGCCCTGTACATTTATCTTCTATGCAAATGAACACGTATTTAAAGTTTCACATATACAAAATAAGGCACATATCTCCATTTTTTCCAAACTTTTTTAATGGATGTGATTATCAATATTTATTCGGAAAACCCTGATACACGCAAAGTTAAAACGGATGACATTTATCGCAGAGTTCCCAAACCATTATCCCATAATTATGGCAAGTTCTGTACTTGTTTAAAAAAAAAAAAGAATGGTCAATTACTGTACAATTTCTTATGCATCATTACCAACCCACAAAAAAAAAGTTCTGTTAAATACCAGTTGTGCAGGGAAAACGCAAGAGGAAAAATCTGCCCAAACTTGGGACCTCATTTAAAGTATGATGTTGTCAGTCAAGACATGCAATAAAACCGATAGAAGTCCTCGTCTATTGATAACCAATATCTACAAGCAGAATGAAGGAGTCTTTAATGTGCTAGGCAAACGAAGAAACCCGCCAATCAGACGGCTGCCCCTAACAAACTAACGGAGAAAATAATAAAATAAAAGCGTACTGCAGGAGGGACACTGTTAGAGTGCCCCAAAATCGACCTTAAGTCTTTCTCTTCCCCCCTCCCGGGGTCGAAAGGAGAACGTTGATTGGCCGAAAGCAGAGCTTGATTTCCACCAGCCAACCAGTGTTATCGAAGGACTCGGCTACATTCTCTCCTTTTTAGCTGCAGGCACTAAGTGAAATAGGATTGTAAATTCGTCCGGGTTCCCTCATTTAGATATTTATCGCCTACTTTGCAAATGATGGCGAGTATCGGAAATGGCTTTTCTTGTTTTTCTCCATGGCGCATCTGGCATGGGCTTCAATTCTTTTAGCGTTATTGCGTTAGAGCTAGAGAAAGTTGTAATGACGGAAATTAAGCTTAGTTATTTAAAGGAAAAAAGTGTTTAAATTTTATTTGTTGAAAATATATCCTGTTATAAACCAATATAAATTATCAGCATTGAAATTATGAGAAAATTGAATTGTTTAATTATATGTTTAAAGAGAGATCAAAATGGGGGTGGGGGGGCCCGTAATAACTTGCCTTTTTTTTGTTTATTGTTAATAAAAAATATCAGAATATCTTCATGTTTTTGTATAATTAAGGTTTATATTGGAATATTCAAATGAAAGAAAAAAATTCATTGATTGCATTGATTTTTAAAGTAAATAAATTCTTCATTTTTAGTTTAGTAATTAAAAACTAATTAACTAATTAATTAAATGTTTGATTAATAATTATAATAAGCGTTTATTAAATTTTAATGCCTAAAGCTTAGCATAGAGCGATTTCAAATCGGTATATCAAATGCACTTCTAAAATTTTAATTAGGGTTTTTTATAAAAAATAATGTGAAAAAACTAAAAAAAAATTACATTTTAAGTTTTAAAAGTGAAATTTCTTTCTGCTGATTTTTACACGCTTACAACTTGCAAAACCCGTAAGATTTTTTTTTTAATTATATTTGTAATTAATTCAATTTTTGAAATTTATTCACCATTTTTGCAATTACTTGAAGCAATAAAATGTATAAATATGACCGTAAGTCAGTTATATACACCAACTTAACCAGTACGTAAATTGTTTTCTAAAATTCCTAAATTGTAACAAAAAGTATTTTAAACATGTAATTTTTTGTTAAACATCCATGATAAATTGAGAAATTAAAGATGCGATATATTCTTCTTGTAATTATGGATGCATTCACAAGTTTATTCATAATAGGTCTTGAGAATACGCAAGAAAATGAAAATATTTTATCAAACCCGAAATCCAAATAAAATATTTATAATTCCAACTGTTTGACATTTAAGTACATTTTAGTTGTTTCTAAATTAATTTATTAAAAACGGTAATAAAGTTACCCAAGTAGGCACCAGAAAAATTAAGCTTATATCTTAAACCCTAATTTAGCAAAATAAGAAACTTTGATAACTTGAATACATTTTTGAGTTTTTTCACCCTAAAATATTTTTAAGGTCCACATATCTGCCAAAAGAGGGCACTGCTTTACAGTGAAGTTTCTATGAATAACGTGCTTCATTATCAAGAAGCGTAGAAGGAACTGAGAAAGATTTTAAAAAGAAATCACCAATAAACACAGAAAACTATCACAGTAAAATAATTATATTATTTAAGAATAATATTTTTTAAAAAATATATTAATTTTTAGTACAATAAAAATTTTAATTTTTTAAAATTAAAATTAATAATTTTAAAAAGATGATTTATGAATCGAAAATCGATTGATGTTTTCATCATTTCAATTGGTTTAAGCATAATTCTTGTATTTAACTAATATATACAGTTGGAACAAATAATTTATCAAGACTATGTAAATAAAACTTAATGTGAACATTTCTAGAAAATTTTTCTTTCTCGTTCCCTTTTTTTCCTTTAATGTTTGCATCTGTCTATGTGAGCCATTATAATTATAGAAGTTCGTCTGAAAATCAAAAATAAATCTATTTAAAGAAGATTTAAAACAAGCTATAAACTGTTTAAAGATTTTTTTTGAGCTCCCTTTTTTAAATAAAAAAAAAAGTTTGAAAACAAAATTTAAAATATTTTTTGCACGAAATATTTCATTTTATTAAGAACTTCCCCGTTTATTTTCCCCAAGCTTATATTAATTACTTCGAAATATTAAAGGAAATAGAATATTTTTAGAGAAATGTTATGAACCTTTTGCTAATTATTTATTTTAATTTGCGAAATATTACAATTAGAAATATTTTTTTAAACTACTTTTATGCAATGGAAATTATCTTTTAGATAGGTATATATATTTGTTTTTTCTGTAATATTATTTTAGACATTAAAAGAAGCTGTTTGAATAATTATACCAAATTTTCTTCATTATCTGACTATTGGAAATTAATATATAATCCAGCATTTGTAAAATAATACCTGTATGGAGTTATTTCATCTATGTTTATTTCATATGCACTCAATAAAAATGATTAATTTTTCCAAAGACACCTTAAGTTTAAGACTATGTGTGAAATCAAAAGAGGATATAACATATTGTTCATTAATATAACCTAATCAAATCATCACTATATTCATATTTTTGATGTAGAAACGCAAGAAGAAATCATTAAATATCGAATATGAAAACTACAATCTTTAACGACATTAACGTCATAATATATATATACTAAAATACCTATAAAGACAAATTGAGTGTTAATAGGATTGTAAGCTAATAGCTTAATTATTACAGTCTAATTGAGTAATGTGTTTTGTGTAGGATAAGCACAAGAAATCCTTTTTTAAATTTGTACTTTTTTTTTAACTTTTGAAATAAAAAGATATTTTGCCTGTTCAGTCAGTTAATCCAGATCTACGAATGAATTGGATAATTTTATTTGGAATACTACTAATTAGATACATTTTTGTAATTAACTTGTAAGCCCGAATATCCAGTCCATGCGTATTTAGTCTATAAATATTTTGCATCGAATTTTAATCTACTATTGCTGATGCTTTTAACTAACTCTTAAAAAACTAACTACAATTAAAAGTCTAATAAGTTATTCCAGTGCTTATAATTTCAAAAATGTACTTACATTCTTCTAGCACAAACATAAACATTATTTTCACTATCATGAAAAATACTTTCACTTACATACACATATTTCAACTCGTACCTCAAAATTAATTTCAAATATTTCATTGTTTATCTTTCAATTGAAAATGTTTAAATGAAGTTAAGTGTTTCAAATAATAATTTTATCTGAAAAGGAGATGTAAAATTTAAAGGTATATACTTCACAGAAATTAAAGCAAGGAAAAATCTCTCATCTTTTAATGTACATACAAATTAATTACCAAGCTAATTTACATCTTACTAAGAAGAATCTTTGCATCTTTGGCATCAACAGTTATACCTCGATGTATATATCATACAGCAAGTGCACACATACTCAATCTTAATTCATTTAAATCTAATTTTCACTAATTTCAGTACACAGCAATTCTTAAGGGTTGTAACCCCTCTCCATATCCCCTCCACGCCACTGTTTAGAAAAATGATACACTTTATTTATTTAATCACTTCAATAACTATGATTTCCTTATAATTTTTTTCCGTGATCCTATTACCATTCTCACTTAAAAACTTTATACTTTTTTTTTCAAACTCAAAAATTATATTTTGATTCAAGATAACAAAAAACAATGTAGTAGACTAAAAACTCTCACTAAGCTCTAGATGGCACTTTTAATTTTTTAAAAAAAATTTCAAATGCATCAACAGTTTTTACATGAATATACCACTACATAATGGAATTATTCTAAATTTATATGTTTGATTAGGGTAATTCAAAATCATAGTTTTACGTATGATTTTGAATACATATAAATTGATTTCCCCCTGTTTTGCTTTGTTTATGTTTGAGTAATGGCCAAAGTAATGAATCTTCTACTTTTATATGCATTTAAAAGGATAAAATAAGCATCACGAAAAACCAGATTGATTCTTTTACTACCTTTTCATCTTTTCTGGTGTTGGTACTTCAGGTAAAAAAATTACTGCAAATCTATGCCTGGCAGCTAAAATTTTTGTTTTTAAAATAGAAACATTCATTGTATGTAAAATTCTTTAAATGCAGTTGATCGATATAAGTGAAAAAATATTTACCCTAGGAAAAAACAATAGCAATACTTACAAAACAAATAATTTCACTCTTTTTTTAAAAAAAAAATATGGTTTAAATTTTTGCATTTCTTTTATTTTGCATTTGGTCGAATAATTTATAAAAAGAGTGTTTAGTTATATGTCACATAAATAGGAATGGATTTAATCGATATTATTATTTAATTAAATTTTCAAGAATTTCAAAGCACCCACAAGCATGATATAAATAATAACTTATGTAAAGCGATCAGAGTTTATTCGAGTGATATTAGTACAAGGGAAAAAAAGAACATCAAAAAAGTTTTTCATGTAGTTCTAATTTAACTGAAAAAATTAGAATATGTTTCTCTTTTTAAAAGGTGCGTAAGTGCGTGTGTGCGTGCGTATGCGCGCGCGTGTTTGTGAAACAAGCAATTTTTTAGAATATATATTTTCTTTAACAATTATTATTAGATTTTTTTTCTACGTATTAATTACTAAAAATTTTATAAATTCACATATGTTTTATAGCATTTGAATTGAACACTTTATTCTATAAGCAACTGTTGAATAGTCAGAACTTGAATTAATTGTAATACAACTTATCTAAAACTCCATTTATTTATTTTTTTAAAGCATATTTAAAGAATTAGTAGAAAATACTATTTTTTTTTTTAAAGATAAGCAGCTATTTATGTTACAAAAATAAATAAAAAATAAAATGGTATTAGGGTAAAAATTGTATATACACATATTTCTTTTAATTTCTGATTTAAAAACCTCTGATATTTTTAAGTGAAAAAAAATAATGAATATGAAAAAAAAAATATTACATGATAGTAATATTAAGGGGTGGGGGGAGAATCTGTAATTTTACAAATCAAAAATAAATTAATTTTTTTAAAAAAAATCAAGAAAAATTAATTATAGCATTTAAACATTTTGTTTTATTACGACTGAGGGGAAAAAAACTTACAAAACCCCAAGTACAAGCATTCATATACTAAAAGTTATATTTTAAACTTCTAATTACTACGCGTACACTTTAAAACAATTAACCGAACATACACACTCGTTTTTTAATTGTCTTACGAAAATTACATCTCTCATTAAAATTATTCATAATATTTGAATCCCATTTCTCATTAGGGCATTTTTCATAACCACCTAATGTTAGGTTGCGTCAAAAGAGGGCGCACGAATTGTATCTTTTTACCTTAGTTATACTTGGCGTCCATTGACAACTCTTGGCGCCTATCTTTGGCTACCAACGCAAAGCGGCGGCAACCCGTTGTGCTAGTTCCATCGATAAGCCTAGTTAATTGCAGGTGTCTCTCTTTTTTACTCCACCCTCATCCCCTAGCCATTGGCGGCCTTGGAACTGGCCCACTGGGTCCCATTCCTATCGGAAGCGACATTATCGGAGGGGATAATGGCGCACAGGTGAGGGCTGGAAATCCGATAGCCCGACTGTTTAATGGTCCTTCCACTGGACGCATATCATTTAAAAGCAGTTAAGAGTTTTTACTCGTACACGCAATCATAATGGTACTGGGAGGGGATGGATTTTGTAAATGAATTCAAGTTGTGTGGTAGAGAATTCGAAGGAAAAAAAAAGAAAAGAAAATCGTTTGCCAGATTTCTGATTTCCCATCACATGTAATCTATTCATGTAATAATCCTTCAAGAGCCTTCTAATTTTTAATGACGCCTTTTGTACTTAAGGTATCCGACTACCCTAAAACTGTGAATTTTGCCGAAAATTGACAAGTTTTTTTATTATTTCATTTTATGGGCCATCTTATTAGCTTTATAAAAATACCAAGTTTATCATTTTCCGTTCACTAGAACAAAAACTACAAGTGTTTTTGTAAAAGCAGATGCGATTACTTTAAGCAAGATGTCATACTTTAATACTCGAAATTTGATTTTTTGAAAATAATCAAACGGGGTCAGCGATTGCTAAAAAAGTTTTGAACATGATTAACTGAAATTTTTCTGTAAGTTCTGCATAATAGTAGAATTGTTTTAACCTTCAGATTTATCAATCACTGTTTTGTTACAAAATTTACGGTCCCTTATAAGAGTATAATCACTGTCTTTTTAAGCATTTTCATATAGTAACCGAGGTAAAGTGCTCTAGTTTTTGTAAAAAAGAAAATATGTCTTATCCTGAAGGTCATTTCAAAATTGAATAATATAGCAACACATTATATTGAAAAAATTGAAAATTTGTTCATAAACCTTTGGTGGAGAATGGGCCGCGTTTATGTTATTTTTTGTCAATTTTCACCTATTTTTTCCCATTTTAATAATAATTTCTTTTCTCTTCTTAATTTTAGCACATTTTTCTTAAAATGATCTAAGCTAAATCTAAAAATAACAAAAAAATCCCTATATCTACTTTTTTTTTTAAAAAAAAAGTTGTCGCAACAAGTCGGATACCTTAAAACATGGAACTGGACCACTGGACAAAAAATAAGTATAAAACTAGCTGCGTAAAAAAAATAAGTAGGACGTAACAAAAGATAAGTATAAAACTAGCTGCATGGCCCGGCGTTGCACGGGCTTCTTCAAGTGTATAGATATTTTTGCCTTAAAAATTTTCCCTTCCTATCTCGGTGCAAGTACTCTTCCTGGTGTGTTCGTGACTTCCATATTAATATATCATTAAAATACCTTCTTTCTAAATTTCTTCCATGTCTTTGCTCCATCGGACGGGTCTGTTTCACGTTAGATTATCCCAGCGTTGCACGGGCTCATACCGAGTGCATCACTTTATTCCCACGGAAATTTCCCCTTTCCCTCTCGACGCGAGCACTTCTAGGAAAGTGATTTCTATATTTATGTCATTAAAATTCTCTTTTTATCCGAAATTTATTCTATGACTTATTAGGAATATTTCTTTTCCCTCGTTTAACCCGGTGTTGTACGGGCTTTTTGGAGTATAAAACTTTTATTCCCTCAAAAAAAAATAAGTCTCAATTATATTCAAACGTATATCGATTAAGACCTGGCTGCTGTGATATGAATAATAACTTTATAATAAAAAAACTAGCTAATTCTAAATAAAATCCAAACTTATAAAGTCAGATTCTGTTGTTTGATTTATCATTGCTAGGTGGAACCGATTCGTATAAATAGATTATAGAAAAAAAATATTAATTAATTAATATTAATATTAATTATATGTAAAATTTACAAGTGATTTTAGGTTTGCAATGGATGTAAACCCTTAAATTATTATTAATACATAAAAATTTGAAACTGTCATCTTCGATATAAGAATTCATATATGTCTTGTAAGCAAATTCAACATATCTGTGTTAATATCGAGAAAACATTAAAATAATCCATCAGTGGAGCAGTTTTTAACATGACAGTCATTTTCTTAATCATTAGTCATTAGCAAATATTACTATTACTTTTCTATTTCTATTACTTTTTTAATACGAATTAATTATATATTCAATAAAAATAAAAACAAAATCTTAATTCAAATTTTAAGAAAGAAAAAATGGCGGGGGGGGGGGAGCTATTTTATAGCTTAAAAGAATTATTTTGCTATCTTGAGAATAAAAAAATTCATTAAAATTTCATTTTTGCTAAAAGTTTAATCCATTGTTTTAATTTTTGAGCAATTCGGGATTTTTTTAGAGCAATGCAAATACATTGAACTTAAACATGAGGCAATTAAGAAAATAATTTGTATTTGAAAAAATATTAGTGAGAAAAACATCCAAGAAATTTATTTAATTAAAAAATTTTTCTCCCAGTATAATTTGTAATGAATAAATGCAAATAAAATATTTCTTTGTAGAATTCACAAAGAATGAAATAATTTTTTTGATAAAAATTCCTATTTATATTCAATTTTATTTAGTTTTGCTTTAACAACATTTGTAGGAATAATATTGTGCATTTTGAAAGAATATTAAATACATTCCTTTTGTATTTTTTTTTTTATGACAGTTAGAATAATGAAAATGCTGTTGAAAGAAATGTAATGAAATAATTAGTTATTAAAATATTTCTTCGATGCGAAATAATTTTCTTTTTAAAATTTTTATTTCTGAAAAATGAATATGGAAAGTTGTACTGTCGCAAAAGATCGTATGTAAAGATCGTTCCCATTGTATTTCTTTAAATGCTTTTTTCGACAGTTTCCTTTTCTTTTGAAACTTTGCATTTTGCTTAATTTTTTCCCATTTAATTTATTCATCTGGCAGAATATATCAAAGGAGCATTTGTGAGAAAATAAACTTGCCACTTGTGAAGCTTATTTGGAAAAAAAATACTTGTGTTTATAAATGGCGAACTTTGCCCTCAAAACATTTTTACCAGAGGTGAGTTCCAAAACTTATGATTTAAAATTTCCTTTACGAGAAATAATTCAGATTTAATCAAATTTTCAAGAAAAAAAGGAGGGATGTGTGGGGAGGGAAGCTCAAGTTTATTGTTATATGGTAATGAGAATTATAATTAAATGAAATTTAAGAAGAATTGATAGAAAATATCCTGTATACTTACTTACAGTATTTTTCATCAATCAATATCAAATGTCTTTTTGCAACATTTCAACTACAGCTAATTTTTTCTCTTGTCGTTCTTCATTTTCACTATCTGAGAAAAGAAAAGTTATTATTGGTCATCAGGAAGAAACGTAGAATTGCATCTACTTTAAAATATATTAACTCTAAAAATACCAATCAATCGATTTTTCTTTGTTTTCTGCTTATAAATACAGTAATTGTTTTCAGAAATTTGAATTTTACTATTCTTGTGACAATTATTTGACTTGGTAACATATTGCCAATTTTAGAGAAAAATTATAAATAGCTTTTATCGTTTTTTTTATTAATTAATATTGAAAATACTTGTAGTTAGTTTTTTAAGGTTGATTGACATAAGAAAATTATTTAAACAAAAAATAATACATACGATTTTAAATTTATGGTAACTTTCTTCAATATTTCGACACATAAGCATTTTTTTTTTTTGTATTTAAGATAATGGAGCTTAAAAAATTATATTTCCTAAATTTAAAAGTTATATTGATTTGTGCGCTTGGTAATTAAGAACGGAAATTATCATTATACTGATGCTTAGAATATATTACATTTAATCTATATAAAATTTTCAAAAACACTAAAACCTGAGCTCATTAGTTTGAAATACTTACACTTCTTAAACGTAAGAGACTTGTAATAAAACACAGCTAAATTTATTACTAAAAACTGCAACCATAAGTATCAAAAACATATTTCCCACAAAATTTTATCATTTTTTTTTTACTTGCAATTAAGTTAGAATTACGTATTTAAGCCAAAATTACATAAAAGGCATAATTTTTTTAAATACAGTAAAATTTGGCGTATAGCGTGCACTTTGAACACCAAAAAACAAGATCAAAATAAAAACCCGTAGCACCTGTAAGTTTTGATTATATTTTTTGTGCTCAAATTGCACGTTATGTACCGGGTATGAAAAGGATAGCTTCAAAAACAACAAAAAAAAAAACTAAAAAGAAAGGATCATTAAAAAAAATTAAACTTCTACATGTATTTTATTTTTAAAATATATGTAGGAAAATAAATATGAAATATTTTTTATTTAAAAGAAATGGCATACCTAATGAACTGAAAGGGTTGTAGTTCTAGAAGTATACTATGTTTGTTTTAAAGTCTGGGATAATCCCTTGAATAAATGACTTCAAAACATAAGATCATTTCACACGTACAAAAAGAAGTCTTAGTAAAAAAAAAAGGTACACGTTATACGGGGAATATTCCTAAAAATTGTGTGTGAAAAACGTATCTTAAATGTATAGGTGTCTATTGTACACCGGATTTTATGGTAACGACAAATAAAGAAATAATGTTCATCAACAGAAATTTATATATGCATAAGATGCTCACATAAGAATTTTTTTAAGAGAAGGGAATGAGGGGGGGGGGGAGTCGAAAGTACACCATCCTCGTATCATATCACAATACGTCACCATACATATTCTTTTCCTTTTGTCGATTTTGGAGAGCAAAAAACAGAAAATAAATTATTAAATAAATAATTAGTATGAATAAAATAAATTTTTAACAACAAATTCTAAATTAAATTTTGCATACTATATACATAGGATTATAATCAAACAAACAAAAAAATCAAGGATGATGGGGGCGGGGGGGTCCAGAACCATAAACCTTCTCCTCCTTGTGT
Source organism: Trichonephila clavata (assembly GCA_019973975.1). Lineage (NCBI taxonomy): Eukaryota > Metazoa > Arthropoda > Arachnida > Araneae > Nephilidae > Trichonephila > Trichonephila clavata. Next base: position 411,946 of record BMAO01003421.1, read on the forward strand.
TTGCCATTGACATAAGAAAAAGGAAAGTATCCAAAACGGAATAGAAGAATAAAAAATATTTAAGATGAATAATCAGTGTTGAAACAATGCAAATAATTTTTTTAAGAAATCTTGTACTGTCAGACTGAGAATGAAGTTAAAATCAAATTTGATACAGTATTGAGAGAGAGCAGATTCCAGGAATTTTATTTTTTCATAATTGAAATACTTAATTCTTCATTCGTTTTATAATCAAAGAATTAGTTTGATTTTCTTTGTTTGATTTTTGTTAAAAATGAAGTTTTTTACGTTTTTTTGTGCTGTATGAACTTTTTTTTTATACATGTAGCTCATAAATACTAATTTTTTATTCTAATTTTTACGCAAATTTCAAAAAAAAAGGAAGTTTTTAAATTAATTTTTGTGAACAACAATGCACACAATGATAAATAATATTGTTTTAAAGAATGCTTTGCCTTCCAAAATTTAACAAGATTCCGGAATTTTCAATAAATGTCACATAAATTCTCAGCATGTGGGGGACATTGTTTCAATTGAGTAGTGGGTTTGAATCCTGGTGCTACTAAAACCCAGACATGTAGAGAGACTGATGTATTTTAAATTCGTCGAGGCTCATAATCCTCACGAGGGTGCGAGATGGAAATTCGGGAAAGGGGTTCATCGGTTCAGGTGTAGGCATCGTCATTAACTTTAAATTAAGTTCAAGTCCATCTCGTCGCATAGCTCTCATTTTGTTTCACAGGGTAACACTAATGAAAAAAAAAACTATCAATTGGCTCTTAATATTATTTGCTCACACTTAAGAATTAGGAAAATGAGATATAATTAAATATGGAAATACTGATATTTTTTTATATTATAGTTATTAAAATCCTTATAAAACTCATCATCAAATTATACATTTCTAGTTGTTCAAATTTTCGATATTCAGAGAAAAACCCGAAAATTAAATCACAGTTACAGAAAAGTATACTCCCCCCCCCCTCCCAGGAAAAAAAAACGCAGGCTTATTTTATCACCATAAAACCATTTTTAAATCCATCAATGTCTTTGCCTTTGACTAATTTAGAATACCCCAAACAAAGAAATTTCTAAAACTGGTTAATAAATTGCGTATTTTTAAAAAAGATTTTAATTTATTAAATTAAATTTTAATTTCTTAATAAGACAATACAGTTGCACAAATTTTATCATTACTCTAATTTATCTATTATGTAAAGAATTTATATTTCGATAGCCATTATATATACCCACTGAAACACCATTTTAATAAGCTTCACTTGCATGTATTGGAATCTTTGAAATCAATTTTTACACACTTTAAAAGATCAGATTAATTCGAAACTTTGCTCACTCGTCCAGGACCAATGACAACACAATAATTTAGTAGTTTTGTTCCATTGTCCTGATCAAGATCATCAGGTTTAACGATTTCCTATTTTCAGATCCAATCCCGCATCTGGGGACTAATTTCAAATCCCATTTTCAGAATTGGCGACTAAAAGATTAAGTTACAATTTAGTTCGATTAACTATAAGAGAGTGTTTTTTTAGTTTTCAAAACTATAATTTATTCATTCTTCAATTATGAGACCCTCCCCAATAAATGAAAATTCTGTTCAGTTTTAAATACTTTTCTAAGTTCTACAATCAGAGTCCTTACATTATTTAGATCAATAAAATAAAATAAAATTAAGCAAAATAGTGTAATAGACGTAAACATAAACATTATGCACGCCACGGAGTCATTTTTTTTCTTTTCTTTTTCAAAAATTTAGTAATTTCAAAACAGCCTAAATGAAAATAAAACGAAATAGAAATCATGGTTTCACGATGATATCGCGTGAGCACAACATATTCACGGTAACATTAGATGTCAAAAGCTTTTTGATGTTCTTTAATGCTTTGCTTTTCGGTGTTTAAAATGAACATGTCCGCTTATTATTGATCATTTCTTGCTCATTATCGAGCCTTATTTTAAACAGCGCGCGCAACAAAGCGATTATCTTTGAGTAATAATTTTCTTTACCAAAAAGTAATGAAAGTCTTTTTAAGTATGGCGGGTGAGTAAAGAAATTATACCAAATTTTTCTGTTTGATGAAATTATCTAATCTTATAAACAGTACACCATCCAGTTTTTAGCTATTAATAAATAGACTGACTTCAAATCAAATTATAAATATGGTTTCGGGGTATAAACATTTTGAAAAACTTTTCATGAACAAATTGAAAATGAATTTAGGGCATCTAAGATACTTAGTGAATCTGGAACACAGTTTTATTCTAATTACATTGCCAGCACGATTCCTTTGATTAATCAAACTCTGTACTTAATTGTTGGAATATTATAACGCGTATTAAATTGTAATAAAGAAAATATTTATCCTTATGTTTTAGCAAGTTAAGAACTAAATCATTTATAAATTTCTAAAATAATTCCGCTCAGCTTATTATATTCTAATAAACGCTGCCATTTGAATTATTCAAATTTTAATTGTTATTGAGAAATAAATTATAGTTAAAGAACTAAAGTTATTAATCTTTAGGTTAACTGAATTACTGAATCAATCTTACGCCAATCTGAATGAGAATACTGAATCTGAAACGGATCTGAATTCATTTTCTGGTCGTTAAATGCGATGGATTGAAAATAAAATCGTTAACCTTGATGATCCCACTGTACAATGGACAACGCTTAAATTATTGTATTGTTATATTGGTAATGGACAAGTGCAAATCGACTATCTGACCTTTAAAGGATAAAAGTGAGTTCGCAGATTCCTGCCATACAAGTAGCTATAGCAAAGGTGACATCTGCGCATCATATTAATTATTTTTAAAAATTATTCACATCGAGGCAGTGATGAAATTATGCGAATATTAAATCGAAAGTACCCAGAAAATAAAAGAATGTGAATTTATGCATGCATTTTTAGTCAACGAGGAATATAATACAGACCTCACATTCTACAGTAATACTTACATTAATTTATAAAAATAGTAACGTTAAACCTGATTTATAAAACAGTTTATTAAAATACTGAGTAAAGATTTAAATTTTCAGGAAAATCTAGCAGCAAACACATAAAATTTGCAAAAAGTAAATTTACTACTGAAAATAAACAAATTAAAATAAATCAAAAGTAAAACCTATTTTACTATAATTAATATTAATACTAAAAGACCAGCAAAACTAAAAGTAAAAGTTAATAAATGTAAGCTATATCATTGTGGTTTTAAAAATAAGGATATAAATAAATTAATGTAAAAGAATAAACAATTATTAGTACTTACTCCAAGATGAATAATTTATTACTAGTAAAATATATTATATTCAACGATCTATATATATCAAACTATTTTTAATTTTGAAATAAATAATAATTAAAATAATTAGCTAAAAAGGTTTGTTATACATTACATTAAAATTTTGTAACTTGAATTCAAAGAAACTTATTTTATAGAAATATTGATTCATTTAAATTTGCGACAAATACAATAATGCTATGTTATACTAGATGGCGCTATGAAGTGATATGAGTTAAAGTCAGTTTCAATATTCTGTTTGGGAGCGCTATATGCACTTTGTTACAGCGTTGACTGAGATAGTTTTATGCGCAACAATTATACAACAGCAATTTTATTATAATAGAAGTAATATCTATTAAAACATTTAAATATTCAAACGCATGTAGGATGAACATAAAGATAATGATGTGAATTTACACCTACATCGCAGGAGGGGGCAGGGATTTAGAGGTCCAGCCTGACTGACTGATGCCAAAACGCATTTGCACACCGAGAAGAGTTGCGCAAACTGACTTGCCAGTGTGGGGCCCTAATATTCTCATACGCTGCTACAGATATAAATGCAAGACTTTCAACTTTTTACTTATACATACACTTGTTATATAACTACATCTGTAATGCGCATAAGGGTGAGGACTGAGTTCAAACCTTCACAGGAGACCAAAATATTTTTATAACAAAATTGATGTCTCAAATATGTCTGTGTTTGTTTAATGAGGGCGACCCATCCCAAAAGTATTCGCGAACATCACTGCGCGACATTTTATTGGACCAGGAGACTATTTCACACTTATTTCTGGTGAGAGACTTTGATAAAATATAAATTAAATTATATATAAAAATCTCGCTTGCCTGCAATGTGAAGCAAATATAATGATCAAATCTCCACCAGACCTATATACAGCAGTGGTTCAACCCCCACCAGGATCAACAATACAGGGCTGCCGCTGTGGGAACATCATTAAAGATATCAGTGGCACGCACACGAGGGAGGCCATCGGTCCATATCCAAACCCTTGATGCTTATCGATTATAACCTCCTATGTATATGAGAATGTCGTAACGACTAAGTATTTATACACATCATTCTGCTTATCAATGCACCAGTATGCGCATGGAGGTGCCTGAAGGCCTGAACACTCCAGCACTTGAGTTTTTCGATGGTTGATAACCGGTATAACTTGCACCATCATATACCGAACACACTTATTTATTATTTAATGCTACTGGTTAACTACACTATCTTTACTGTTTTTAGCACAAAATCACAAAATCGAAGAATCACTACACTTGAGGCGATGAGTTGGGGATTACATCATGACAATTCCCCATTGAAAAATGTAACACCTGTGTGCTACCGATGCTAATCATTTATTCACACTACTTTACTGTTTTGTTCCCGAAATCGACAAAATCGGAAAGAATATGTTGGGCGGCATCGACATGGCGGCGAGACAGGACTGACCTGACTCTTTCCTTGAAAATTCTTGCTGACTATATCCATTTATTACTAGTGGTGTAAAGTTTCGGTTTGCGCCACTTAGTATAAATCACTTATATGTACGCGTTAAATTACTTGTATTAATTTTTAGTGTAACTTGCAATTCCGAAGGCAAGTTTAATATAATTTAAATTAAAATTACTTAATGAAAGCAATCTAAAAATATAAACAATCAACTATCTCCCCAGCGCGAGCCGTGGTAAAATTATCAAAGTTGACGGTCCGCTGGACAGGATTGGGGAGCACCTGTTGCAACATATCACCTAATTTTATAACTTATTATTACAACAAAGATTTGTCAGTACTTAAAATTTAATCAGGTATAGTATAAATCATTTTATTTTGATAATGTTTATTTTAGAATTTGCTGACAGGATAGCCGGGAAACTATTTGCCGGCATCTTCATGCATTTTCATGTTTCGGGTATTGCGTGTTTAGCGTGTCCGGGGTACAATTTTGACAAAAGATAGGATTTTATATTACTCTGCTTTATCCACTCAACATTGTCTGATAGAAATGGCATTGAGCAATACGTAACCAACGAAGGTACTG